>CM074439.1:32684059-33284059 GCA_037101425.1 Elopichthys bambusa | reverse complement strand
CTGGGTGTTTGCCAGGGCGTTGGTATGTGGTCACTAAAGCTGCGCTCCCACTTAAATTACCTGGAACAATTTGTCCCAGGAACTTTTTTCCCCCCAGACCTATTGCTAGCTGCGTTTCCATAGCGGTCTAAAGTACTGTGAAGATTAGTCCGGTGACGTAGGACTGCACGCGACTATTGTTAATTCATCTTTATCACTAGGATACGTACCAAAAACTTTTAAGCTGGCTATTATTAAACCTCTTATTAAAAAACCACAACTTGATCCTAGAGGATTAGTCAATTACAGGCCGATCTCAAATCTTACTTTTCTGTCAAAAATACTAGAAAAGGCTGTATCATCACAACTATGTTCCTTATTTAGAAAGAAATGGTATCTGTGAGGATTTCCAGTCAGGATTTAGACCGTGCCATAGTACTGAGACTGCTCTCATTAGAGTTACTAATGATTTGCTCTTATCATCAGATCGGAGTTGTATCTCTCTATTAGTGTTACTGGATCTTAGTGCTGCATTTGACACTATTGATCATAATATTCTTTTAAATAGACTCGAAAATTATGTTGGCATTAGTGGAATTGCATTGTCATGGTTCAAATCATACTTATCTGACCGTTATCAAGTCAAGTCAAGTCACCTTTATTTATATAGCGCTTTTTACAATGTAGATTGTGTCAAAGCAGCTTTACAGTGATAACTGGTATATTATTTTGGCTGCACAGCAGCTCTTAAAGAATAGTGTCAATGCAGGCAGATCAAAGCACTGTTGAATATTAAATATCAATTGTCAAGTGTCAGTTTGTAGTAGTAAATGAAGAGATGTCATATCGATCACAAGTTCAATATGGAGTACCGCAAGGCTCAGTACTAGGACCGTTGCTTTTCACACTGTACATGCTACCCTTGGGAGATATCATTAGGAAGCATGGCGTTAGTTTTCACTGTTACGCTGATGATACTTCGCTCTATATTTCTTCATGCCCTGACGAAACTTACCAATTCACAAAATTAACGGAATGCATAGCTGATATAAAAAATTGGATGACCAGTAATTTCCTACTACTAGATTCAGAAAAAACAGAGATTCTAATTTGTGGACCAAAAACTTCTTCACGTAATAACCTAGAATACTGTCTAACACTCGATGGCTGCTCTGTTAAGTCTTCGTCATCAGTTAGGAACCTGGGTGTGCTCTTTGATACCAATCTTTCATTTGAAGGCCATGTTTCTAGCATCTGTAAAACCGCATTCTTCCATCTTAAAAATATATCTAAACTACGACATATGCTCTCAATGACAAATGCAGAACAGTTAGTTCATGCATTCATGGCCTCAAGGCTAGATTACTGTAACGCTCTACTGGGTGGTTGTTCTGCTCGCTTGATAAATAAACTACAGCTCGTACAAAATGCAGCAGCTAGAGTTCTTACTAGAACTAGGAAGTATGACCATATTAGCCTAGTTCTGTCAGCACTGCATTGGCTTCCTGTTAAACATCGTATAGATTTTAAAATCTTGCTAATTACTTACAACGCACTAAATGGTTTAGCTTCCCAGTACCTGAGCGAGCTCTTAATGCATTATAGTCCTTCACGTCTATTGCGGTCTCAGAATTCAGGCCAGCTGATAATACCTAGAATATCAAAATCAACTGCAGGCGGTAGATCCTTCTCCTATTTGGCACCTAAACTCTGGAACAATCTTCCTAGCATTGTTCGGGAAGCAGAAACACTGTCAGTTTAAATCTAGACTAATCTCTTTAGAATCTCTTTAACCTGGCATATACATAACACATTATCAACTTATGTTTTCAAAGGCTGCATAAATTAGGTCAGCCGGAACCGGGAACACTTCCTATAACAAAGAAGAATGGCGTCTACGCTAATATTAGTCTCTCTGAAGTATCAGCAGAGATTGAGTCAACTAGATCATCCACTATGAAGGCCTCATCGACATGACAACCAGTGGCACAGTTCCTCAACAAACCGTCCATACCGGAGTGATGAATACGATCCTCAACTGGATGGAACTGGAATAAATACTTTGACTGTTGCGATCCCATCTGACTTATTATGATTCAGGCAGCTATCATAAAGCACTGTTCGCTGTTCGCCAGAGGAGAACTGGCCCCCCGACTAAGCCTGGTTTCTCCCAAGGTTTTTTTCTCCATTTTAACACCTGTTTTGCCACCTGATGTCACCTGTTGGAGTTTGGGTTCCTTGCCGCTGTCGCCTTTGGCTTGCTTAGTTGGGGACACTTGACATTTGATATTCAACAGTGCTTTGATCTGCCTGCATTGACACCATTGTATGCGAACTGAACTGAGCTGGATGATGACATCACTGTTTACTCCAGTGCTGATATAGATAAATTAACTAAATTAATAACTATTGATTCTTACATTGGAATGAATCAATACTGAATTTACTTAAGATGGATACTGACACCATTTTCTTTAAGAGCTGCTGTGCAGCCAGAATTATATACCAGTTATCACTGTGAAGCTGCGTTGACACACTCTGTATTGTAAAAAGTGCTATATAAATAAAGGTGTCTTGACGTGACTTGACTATATATACACACATTATTATGGTTTATTCTCTCCATTATTTAAGAAATTAAAATAAATGTGATTAGTCAACTAATGGCTTGAACAACTACTAGTCGACTAGAAAAAATGTATTTCACATATTTTCGAAACAGTAATTTGTTTGATTACCCGTTACTGAAAAAAGTAATGCCATTATTAGCGTTGTTTATTTATAATGACGTTATTCCCATCACTGGATGTTACCTATTGGTAGCTACAGCTATTGCTAGCTATAGTGTGTAACTAGGCTTTTTAATACTCCCTCTCTCTGTCTCTCTGCTTCGGAAATCGGCAGGTCGTAAAATCGTGTCGTATATCACTGCGTCCGTACGATTTTCAAATAAACTCACTTGTGACGTGTGCGTGGACATACGATTTTCTGACCATCAGAATTCACACTGTGTGCGCCCGCCTTAAGTGGTTACGTTCAGAGTGGTTGCCAGGGTGTTGCTATGTTGCCATGTAAAATACTGACACCACTTTCAAGTATCATTAAGTCGGAGGTTGCTGAGGTTTTCTGAGTGGTTGTCAGGCCATTGCTATGTGGTTAAGATGTTCAGAGTGGTTGCCAGGATGTTACTATATGGTCACTAAGGCATTCTAAATTGTTGCCAGGGTATTGCACTGCAGTTGCTAAGGTGTTTTAAATGGTTGCCAAGACTTTATTGCTATAAGAATTTTTTGCTATGTGGTTATTAAGACATTTAGAGTGGTTGCCAAGGTGTTCTGAGTGGTTGCCAGGGCGTTGCTATGTGGTTAAGATGTTCAGAGTGGTTGCCAAGGTGTTCTGAGTGGTTGCCAGGGCATTGCTATGTGGTTATTAAGACGTTCAAAATGGTTACCAAGGTGTTCTGAGTGTTTGCCAGTGTGACGCTATGTAGTTAAGATGTTCAGAGTGGTTGCCAGGGCGTTGGTATGTGGTCACTAAAGCATTCTGAGTGGTTGCCAGGGTATTGCGATGCTGTTGCTAGAGTGTTCTAAATGGTTGCCAGCGTGTTGCTATGCCAGTGCTAAGGAGTTCTTAGTGGTGGTCACGAAGTTGCTATGCGGTTCTGAGAAGTTGCCAGAGCAGTGCTATGTAGTTGCTAAGGTGTTCTGAGTGGTTGCCAGGGCGTTGCTATGCACTTGCTATGGTGTTCTGAGAGGTTGCCAGGGAATTGTAATATAGTTGCCAGTGCATTGCTAGGAGTTTGCTATGGGAATGGTTATTACTAAATGCATATTTATTAATCAAAAGAGTCCATATTTTGTACTTGTTTTTCATTTGAAATTAGTGTGTGATTGGAAAAGTAAAAGCACACCTCTCCTCAGCAACAACGATATGAGATATTCACATTAATAGCAACAAACATTTGAGGACAAGTCACATGTCTAAATGCAATATACTTATGACTAGAGGCTTGTTCAAATCCCAAAGTATGAGCAACAGTAATAGAGATGCTTGACCACAAAATAATCAGAATGACCCTCTTCCAAGCTCACAGCCGCTGCTCCACATATCAAACGACCCTTCTCGAGTCACTGTCATAAATTACTCTATTTTTCTTGCTTAAAGCAGACTTCAGCTCCCTTATTAAGACCTGTTATTGGGCATACCAGGTACACCACTGATGTTATCTATCATCTCGAGTGCTTCAATGTTTCAAGCAATACCTAAAATTTAAGAGAGTCCTGTTGACACTGCAGGCACAAGATGTGCTTTACGCTTGATGCATCCTGCCGGCTTTGGTGTTTCTTCGCACGGCCGCAGGGATGAAGACGGGCTCGACGTACTTAGCAGGCTCCGCTATAAACCTGCAGGAATAAAGAGAACTTGCTCCTCTTGGACTTGAATGCTAATTACTGCATTTGTCATGATCAGGAATCAAAGCAGCGCACGGGCGACCGGAGCGCTTGAATTTCCCCGCTCGTCCTCCGAGGATCGTCATGTTCCATTAGTCTTCTTTAGATCTCCCCGCAGGCACTTGAAGAGAAGTGCGAGGCTTCAAGTGCTGAGTAAAGTGTTCTGGGAGGGTATGAAAAATGGATTTCTGGAAATAAATCCACCACGTGAATGACGTCCTGCACATACAAGGCCTTCTCAAAACATCTCGTGATTCAAATGCATTATGAATGCTTTCAAAATACCATTAGCAGAGAAATGAAATTTCCATTTGAAATGAACATGGATGCACATTTTTCCACAACCACTTTTCAGAGAGTCTGACAGCATTATTAAAGGAATAGTTCACCAAGAAATTAATATTCTGTCATCACGTCACTGAACTGCTATTACTTTTTTTGTGGAGCACAAATTAAAGTCTCAAAAACCTAGTGAACTGTAGTACTTACACAGGCAACTAAGGCTGTGTCATAACCAAAATTAAATCTCATTTATCACACAACAGGGGTAACAGGGGTGACATTTTTCATCCTGGCCATTAGAGGGCAATAGAGAGAGGATATGGTTTTAAGACGGTTTCCTGTAATAGAGAGGAAAAGAGGTCATGGTGATGAATGCTGCGTCTCAATTTGCATACTATCCATCCTAAATAGTATTTAAAATTTAAATTTAAATTAGTGTTCCAAATCATACTATGTTGAAATGAGTATTCCAAAGATACCCGGATAGTCTACTTTTTCCAGTTAGAATCCGAAGTTACACAAAAACAATTTCCAAAATGTTGAGCGGATTTATTGAAGTTTAATAAACATCTGTTTAACTTATAACATAAAAGTAAGGTTAATAATATAACTTAGATTACACATATTTTAGTTTTTACTCAAATTAGGGTGATGCAAAAATGAGTGCACCCCACTGAAAGTCTATGGAGCAAAGCTACATTTTAGACTACAAATGTCTAATTGAGTCACAGGTGAGACTAATTATTCATTACACAGGAGTCCAGCAGACAGTTGACTATAAAAGGGTGTTGAAACCCCTTCCCATTTCATGCTGTCAGCAATGGCACCACATGGAAGAGAAATGACCTGAGAAAGAAAATCATTTCTTTACACCAGAAAGGTGAAGGCTACAAGAAGATCAGCAAAGCTTTACTTATCAGTCAGAATACTGTAGCAAAAGTGGTACAAAAATTTAAAAAAAGATGGAACTGCAACCATCTCACAGAGACGTCCAGGTCATCCACGGAAGTTCACACCTCGACAGGAGCGTCTTCTGATGAGAAGAGTTGAAGAAAATCGGCATGCAAGTTCACTGCAGTTATCTAAAGAAGTAGAAAGCCAAACTGGGGTGACTATTTCCCGTGACACAATACGGCGTAAACTGTAGAGGAATGGCATGCATGGGTGCCATCCATGAAAGAAGCCTCTCCTAAAGCCCAGGCACAAAAAAGCCCGCCTTGAGTTTGCCAGGGCCCATGCTGACAAAGATGAAGACTACTGGGACTTTATACTCTGGAGTGATGAGACCAAGATAAATGTTTTTGGAACTGATGGCTTCATAACTGTATGGCGTCGCAAAGGTGAGGAATACAAAGAAAAATGCATGGTGCCTACAGTGAAACATGGTGGTGTCAGCTTTTCCAACATGACAATGATCCTAAACACACATCTAAGGCCACTGTTGGATTTCTGAAGAAGAACAGGGTGAAAGTGATTCAGTGGCTCCTGATCTGAACCCAATCGAGTTGAGCATCACTCTCCATCCAGCATCCAGTCTCTAAAAGATGTCATTCCATGCCTAGAAGACTTGGTGCTGTCATTAAAAATCATGGAGGCCATACAAAGTACTAGATGTAGTAGTTTTTGTTGTGGGGTGCACTCATTTTTGCATCACCCTAATTTGAGTAAAACTGAAAAATGTGTAATCTAAGTTATATTATTAACCTTACTTTCATGTTATAAGTTAAACAGACGTTATATTAAACTTAGTCTTGTCAACATTTTGGAAATTGTTTTTGTGTTTATTGAGATATTGTTTAAAATGTTACTTTTCAAAAGGGGTGTACTCATTTACGCTGAGCACTGTACACATACACAAAAAGTCCTGGGTTGAGCCTTTTGGGTCATTTTTCCAGTGTTTGGGTAGTTTTTGTGTTACTCAGCTCCTGGATCAGACGTAATAACCCGGGGGTTGAGTTGTTTATTACGGGCTTTTTGTGCCCTCTTCAGTGCAGCTCCGTCAATTTGGTGCGCGTCTTCTGTAAAGTACAGCTATGTTTCATTTTATCTAAAAATTCATTATTGTTCTGTATATCATTTAATTTTATGTGAGTCACCTAAACGAGTGTCGCGTCGGTTTTTCTGCGTGATGGAAACGCCTGATGCCTTGCATTTTATGATTTTATTCAAAAAGATACAGAATATAAATACTTAGGATGTTAAAATATGTTCTCAGAACTGTACACTGATTATTTATGGACAGGTTATGGAGTCAGTCACAGCATTTTTCGGCTACGAGTGAAACACAGGCGGCGGTCTGAAGTTATCAGTTCCCCCGCCGAACGCGAGCCATCTCCGGCATGAGATCCAGCGCTGTTATGGTGGAAACGGGACAACAGAGACTGGTCCATTACACTTGAATTACTTCTAAATGTTTAATTTTTACTTCTAATAATTGTTAAACAAGCTTAGATGTAGCCAATATATATTAAAAAAAACGATATCAAATATGCTATACTATAAAATATGATCGAAAATAAAGAAATTATGCAAACCAGTGGTTGTGTGGAGTATTTAAAAAAAGTTTATATGAAGTAAAAAGAAGCAGCTAGTATTTTAGTAGAAATGAATCAACCCATTATGTGTTGTCTTATATTTACCCAGCCCTTGAGTTGTTTTTAACCCAGAGTTTTTAGAGTTTGTTGTTTACTCCCATATTAAGACACTTACAGTTATTTTAAACACAACCATTAGCAAAAGTGAATCCCCCATTTTATGTAACTCATCGACCTAACTCACATTTGAGGGTAAATTATCTGTAAATATCTTAAATTACAGTCTTTTCCTCACACAAAATCACTGCATGGCTTCAGAAGACTTTAAATATAGCACACGTGTCATATGGACTGCTATATAGTGTGCTTGCCATGTATAGCTTTCAATATAGCAGTTTGGAACAACAAGTTTGATTATATGAGGAGAACGGATGCATTTACTTGTCAAAACCTGAATGTTCCATCCACAGCATTCTTTTTTTTTTTAATTTATGCTCTAAAAAACAACAAAATAAAAAAGCTGGATAATTTGAATCTGATTTGGCCCCGTGTTCGGATAAAATACAACCTGTCTTCTGTCAGGGAACTGACCTTCCTCTGATACAGAACACACTGACTCCTACATGCAGATGTTCACCATTATGGTTTGAGAGACAGCAAGACGAAGCCAAGCATTTCACTCTCCGCGAGCATTGCTGTTGGTTCATCAGACCGCTGGCTCCTTTGCACCTGCCGCTTTTTCAGCACAGATCAAGTCATAGCACGGATTTACGCAAGAGGTTTCGAGAAAGTTCACGAGAAAGTCCACGTCTGCTGACTTATGAGCTTTTGACAAATGTGACTCATACAGGAATGTCAGAAAAGTGAAATTGATGGCAGCGGCGTTTCATAAAGCGTACAGAACCTCCTGGAAACCAATGCTTGTTTAAAAACACCATTTATATTGGCTTTTTATGGGCACTTTTGTTTTGTTTTGAAAAGAGGCAAATTGTAGATTTGGTGATTAGTGACTGCAAGTATGACTCACTTTTACCATCTCGTGGACCAAAACAAGCAAAGTCGAGATAATTGGCATGCACTTTTTGTTCTCTCGACACAATCCATTAAAGCAACAGTTCACCCTCAAAATGATCATTTTGTCATATATACTCACTCTCAGCCGCAGGTCATTTCTTCTGTGAGATACAAAAATATGTTCTACAAAATGTCTTAGCTTTGTTTTGTCATGCAAACAAGGGGTGTGTCTCAATCAGCTCCCTAGTTCAGTAGTCAGGGCACTGATCAGGGAGTCGGCCATTTTAAGGGCTGTCTCAATCGCAGAATCCTCCCAGGGCACTGAAACGTTCGCTCCCTAAAAAGTCCCACAGTGCACCATTAAAACCAGGGAGCATCGACGCTCACTATGCTCCCTTAACTGAAGCGCGAAACTTAAATGACGTGAGCCAACTCACTATACGTAAGGAGTCGCGATAGATTTTTTTAAAAATACAAACCATTATATTATTATATTTAGGGTGACCAGATTTCTCATGGTGGAATACGGGACGAGTGAGCAAGGGGTGGGCAATATGACCATGACATTTTTATTTCATTATATATATATATATATATATATATAAAATTGTTGTTATATAGGCCTAAAAAAAGACATTTACAAACAAATTACAAATATAAAAGAATACGATAAAGATACAAATTAAATAAGCTTGTTTTTCAGATACAGTATGTTTATTTACCATGTATACATTTATTTAACATCTTTTGTTTTATTAACATTAACGACAGACAATATTTAATTAGGCTGCTGTCCCTTTAAGACCGAATCCATGGATGTAATATACTTATACATATCCTGTTTTTACCCACCTGTTTATGTCCACTTAAGCCATAACCTACTGTATTTACGTGAGATACTCCAACCGATGGACATTTTGACAACTTTGTGTGCATTTGACCATTCAGGCGCGAGGAGAACTGATCGCGCGTGAGAGAGAGAGCGCGATTCCGCCTATCCCGCCTTCACTATTTGGTAATTTTCTTCTATGACGAATTGATTGGGCTGTTTTTGCATGACAGAACACTACTACTACTATTATGATCACCCAGTTGTTACGAAATTTTAGGAAAGATGAAATATGGGACAAAACGTGATTTTTTCGTAATAATAGAGCTGAAATACGGACTGTCCCGGGAAAAAACAGGACATCTGGTCACCCTAATTATATTTCAACATAAATATACATCGCTAGACAGGTAATGAACATAATAGCTAACATTTATCATTTACAGCTGAAATGTTGCACGTATATGTAACAAGCAAATAATTTATCATAATGTACTTTAAATAACATTACAAGTAATGTCAGACAGATATCAGCTCTGCTGTTGTTCGTAGTGATGTTGTCACGTCGCCGGAAATAGTCATAAGTGTCCCAATTCGGTCGTTAAGTCTGACGTCACGCAGCAGCGCTTCCGGGTCCAAACGCTCTATCGTATACCACAAGAAAACAACAAACGGTGCTAATATACACACACGATGTGGTGTAATACTACCCAAAAAATTATAATCATAACCGTTATCTCCATACCAAAATCCCAGATGGCCAGACAGTGATTCAATCGTTAAAATAGTAATGTCTGTTACGCTGTGAGCACGGAGACTGTAAGTATTTTAAATGTTTAACTTTTTTAAATGTTTATTATGAATAAATAGCGCTCATAAACGGCCGTCGAGATGGCATTCTCAAGTGGAACGAGTCGAGGATTGGACCCGGAAATGGCGTTCCTTACGACACAACTTAACAAGCGGATATGTAGTCAACCAGCGTCCTTTACTGTCCTTACCAATGCCCAATTTCGTGTACACGATTTACTGATTCACGAGCTAGGGAGCTGATTGAAACACACCCAAGGTTGACGTTTAACGGCAAATCTGATTGGTTTTCAAGTGTCACATGATTGCAAATTCGAAAATACTTCAAACTTTTATGATACCTTTACGGCCATTGGTTTACTTGCTTCATATTTTTGTGGAAACGGTCATACATTTTGTTTTTTTAGGATTCTTTGGTGAAAAAGTTCTACGGAACAGCATTTATTTGAAATAAAAACTTTTGTAACATTTTAAACGTTTACTTTCACCTTTGATCAATTTAATGCATCTTTGCTGAATAAAAGTATTATTATTATTTGGGCGGGATATATCTAGAAGCTCCTCCCCCTTTTTCAAAATAGCCAGAGATGTTGAGCCCAATTTTCCTCATAATCTCTAACCATTTCTCCTCCATATTGCTTTAAAATATTGCATTGTTTGTAGAATTCAAACGTGTCCGAACGTTTTGTGGTCTGTGCCGACTCACGCATATGATTGGACTACATGTGCTCGCGCTGCGACGGTTCACGGACTTCATTCACGTCAATGGAAAGCATATCTACACTGTCTGAATCGTTCCCTATCCTCTAGTGCAGTGGTTCCCAACTTTTTTTTACGCCAAGGCCCACCTCCTCTCCGAATCAATACATGAAGGTAACAATACATGAACTTAATGTCTAATGTTAATGCTTGTTTTTACATTCATATTATTTGGAATCAGGACGCGCCGACATCTTGGAAGTGACGTCAAATGATGCGTACCCCGAGTTCACACGCCAAATGTCCAACTTTGACTGGCGTTCCACACGTTATTTCCTAGAAGGAGGTGGGAGAAATCCAAAATCCGATCTGTCTGGAACGCAGCATAAATTTTGAATGCTTACATCTCCTAAAAGCGATTTTTTTTTGCCATTGTTTTATAACACATCATCTTAAGCCGCGGTCACACTAGACTTTGAACGTGCAAAATTTCTTCGGATGCTGTAACGGTCGTGATATGACGTCACGGTCTACAGCGTCTTTTTTTATAAACATGAATTCAACACATAACTTAATATAGAATCTACTCGACTTTACTTTTCCAATAACACCAGATGTACTCGTTACATCAGAAGAAGAATGGCATTCACGCTAATATTAGTCTTTCTGTTTATCCCGAGGTTTACCGTAGTCAGCCGGATCCGGGCCGTATCCAGGTGAGATCGAGGACCTGCGCCTTGACACGACCACAACGCAGCCCTGAAGTATCAGCAGAGATTGAGTCAACTAGATCATCCACTATGAAGGCCTCATCAACATGACAACCAGTGGCGCATCTCCTCAACAACCGTCCATACCGGTGTGATGAATACGATCCTCAACTGGATGGAACTGAATTAAATACTTTGAATGTTGCGATCATATCTGACTTATGATAGCAACCTGAGTCGTAACAAAGCACTGTTTGCCAGAGGAGAACTGGTCCCCCGACTAAGCCTGGTTTCTCCCAAGGTTTTTTCTCCATTTTAACACCTGTTTTGCCACCTGATGTCACCTGTTGGAGTTTGGGTTCCTTGCCGCTGTCACCTTTGGCTTGCTTAGTTGGGGACACTTGACAATTGACATTTGATATTCAACAGTGCTTTGATCTGCCTGCTATTCCTTAAGAGCAGCTGTGCAGCCAAAATAATGTACCAGTTATCACTGTAAAGCTGCTTTGACACAATCTACATTGTAAAAAGCGCTATATAAATAAAGGTGACTACTGCAAAAATATAATTCTTTTAATTCAGCCAAGAGGTCATACCGTGACGAATCGATCTTCTACTGGTCGCACATCTTCACGTGATGATTTGCAGGTCAGAGTTCACCAAACTTGGAGTTTCCGGTCTGACGCATTCGCATGCGTTTCAATGGAAGTCAATGGAACAAAAAGTGCCTTTATTCACAACTTTAAGGCTAACATACTCATACTAAAAGCTAAAAAAAAAAAAAAAACTTAAATTTTTATTTCATTTTTTCAAACAAGCAAGTTAACAAAGCAGGATTCTTTATTTGAAACTGTTTATCGGTTTTCACATTGCAAGAAAAGACAGACAAGCTTTGTGGCCCCAGTAGCTCATGTAATATTCATGAGATGTTTCCAGGGATGGCTTCAGGTGAAAAGCCCGTTAACTCACTGCCACATACAAACACACACGCAAACACACTCCTACAAATTTACATATTCATCTGTTTTGCAAACATCCCACTATATTTTTTAACCTTGCTTTGACATGAATCAGCAGCATATTACTTAGGAAATCACCCACTTATCTTTCCCTCACATTCTGCTGTATACACACACACTCACAAACTGGTACAACAGGGCTTAATTTGTATCAGAAAAAGCTGGATCTGGAATCTCTGGAATTGGACTGTAATCTTTTTTAGTACTAGCGACCAGTTTTTGAAAGTGTGAAACTGACCTTTCCCTTTTTCTGTCTTTGACGTCAGCAGCCAATCAGAATTAACATGACATTGTTTTCCTGCTCTAGCGTGCTCAGTCACATGGTTATTTACAGCTCAGGTGATTGGCTGAAACTTCTAAAGTCCAAAACCTGCCAAATCCATCATTCTGTGATTTCTTAATGGACCCTTTTCAGTTTTTTTAAAAAATATTTTCATTTTTAAACAATATTATGTTACATTACCTTGGCATTAAAGACCGTAGACTAGTTATCGCTGCCGCACGAGCGTTTCTAACACAACTGCTGTTGAAATTATGGCAAATTTGACATCTTTTTCTGTTCTAAACAACTTATTCGATCTCAATATTTTTTCCTCTCCTTTGAAACACTCGGATAACTTCCACTTCTGAGAATCCTGGAAATGTGAGAAGGGTCCGTTGACAAATTAAGCACTGAAGACCAGGTTACAGCACAACAACAGCTGGAACAGGAAGAGATCTAGTCGTCTAAAAAGCACTGAAATCAACAACAGAAAAGCTTAAAGTGCAAAACAGCAGAGAAATACAACTTTTCATGTTCCCAAACTCACCCTAAATTTACAAATCAATCTTGTACTCATAAGCGATGATGAAGATGATGAAATATCATCAAAAATCAAATCACCAGTACATTTATAGCTTAACATCAGTGTGTCATATGTAAATGACGATGCATAGTTACCTGGTTTGTGTTTTGTTTTTAAATTATTGCGATACTGCGCATTAGATCTGGGCTGCGTGCCCAGTGTGAGGTGATGGGTGTTAATGATCAGAGTTCAAAGGTCAGTAAGGGGCAAACAGTACAGGTGTGTGAGCAGTCCTGATTGGCCCCGGAGCAGGGCGGAGCAGCGCAGTGGGGAGGGACTGAGTCTGAAAGAGGGCGGGGTTATGGCAGGCACGCAGCTGAAAGGCGGAGCCAACGGCGGCGGCGACAGCTGCCAGGTGGGACGGCATTATTCTGGCAGTCAGCGGTGGGCAGAGATCTTTACCGACTGCCATCTTCACCTGCTGGATAGAGAATTTGTAATTATTATATATTATACACTAGCGGTCAAA
The DNA here is from genome assembly GCA_037101425.1 of Elopichthys bambusa. Taxonomy (NCBI): domain Eukaryota; kingdom Metazoa; phylum Chordata; class Actinopteri; order Cypriniformes; family Xenocyprididae; genus Elopichthys; species Elopichthys bambusa. The sequence goes on along the minus strand of CM074439.1, from coordinate 33,270,418 downwards.
AGTTCAAATCCATTATTATTGGTGCTCAATTATTAACTGTTCTTATTATTATCAATGTTGAAAACTCTGCTGCTTAGAATTTAATAGCTTTGTGGAAACATTATAAATGTCTTTAATGTCACCTTTGATCAATTTAATTTGTCCTTGCTGAATAAAAATATTAATATCTTTCTTTAAAAAAAAAAAAAACGTACCCAAAACTTTAGTGTAATACAGTTTCCACAAAAATGATAAGCAGCTAAAACTGCTAAAAAAAAGTTAGAAATGTCCATATCACAAGAAAGAACAGAGTCTCTGCTTATAAAAAAATTATTCTAGCTTCATGCATTCTTTATTATTAACACTTGGAATTGTTTTATGTTTCATAAAAAAGCAACATTTTGAACAAAAAGATCAGATTCGGAATGATGATCAAAACACAGATGGAGCAGATCGAGTCCATCAACATTCCAGAGCTTCACAGTTGTTTCCTATTTCTGGGTTCGACATTTCATTCAGTAAAGTTTTGATCACGTTATTTTACGTTCATAAGCAATGCTTCTATCGCTTGTTTCTGCTTCTTCTTCGCCTGTGTTTTAAGCCGGAGATTCTGTACTCTTTCAGAAGATGCGTAATAGCGCCCCCTACTGTATAATCTTGAAAACATGAAAAATGGCAGACAAAGAGTTAAGGCCAAAGTACAGGTGCTGGTCATATAATTAGAATATCATCAAAAAGTTGATTTATTTCACTAATTCCATTAAAAAAATGAAACTTGTATATTATATTCATTCATTACACACAGACTGATATATTTCAAATGTTTATTTCTTTTAATTTTGATGATTATAACTGAAAACTAAGAAAATCCCAAATTCAGTATCTCAGAAAATTAAAATATTACTTAAGACCAATACAAAGAAAGGATTTTTAGAAATCTTGGCCAACTGAAAAGTATGAACATGAAAGGTATGAGCATGTACAGCATTCAATACTTAGTTGGGGCTCCTTTTGCCTGAATTACTGCAGCAATGCGGCGTGGCATGGAGTCGATCAGTCTGTGGCACTGCTCAGGTGTTATAAGAGCCCAGGTTGCTCTGATAGTGGCCTTCAGCTCTTCTGCATTGTTGGGTCTGGCATATCGCATCTTCCTCTTCACAATACCCCATAGATTTTCTATGGGGTTAAGGTCAGGCGAGTTTGCTGGCCAATTAAGAACAGGGATACCATGGTCCTTAAACCAGGTACTGGTAGCTTTGGCACTGTGTGCAGGTGCCAAGTCCTGTTGGAAAATGAAATCTGCATCTCCATAAAGTTGGTCAGCAGTAGGAAGCATGAAGTGCTCTAAAACTTCCTGGTATACGGCTGCGTTGACCTTGGACCTCAGAAAACACAGAGGACCAACAGCAGCAGATGACATGGCACCCCAAACCATCACTGACTGTGGACACTTTACACTGGACCTCAAGCAACGTGGATTGTGTGCCTCTCCTCTCTTCCTCCAGACTCTGGGACCCTGATTTCCAAAGGAAATGCAAAATTTACTTTCATCAGAGAACATAACTTTGGACCACTCAGCAGCAGTCCAGTCCTTTTTGTCTTTAACCCAGGCGAGACGCTTCTGACGCTGTCTGTTGTTCAAGAGTTCAAGGAATGCGACAGCTGAAACCCATGTCTTGCATACGTCTGTGCGTAGTGGTTCTTGAAGCACTGACTCCAGCTGCAGTCCACTCTTTGTGAATCTCCCCCACATTTTTGAATGGGTTTTGTTTCACAATCCTCTCCAGGGTGCGGTTATCCCTATTGCTTGTACACTTTTTCCTACCACATCTTTTCCCTCCCTTCGCTTCTTTATTAATGTGCTTGGACACAGAGCTCTGTGAACAGCCAGCTTCTTTTGCAATGACCTTTTGTGTCTTGCCCTCCTTGTGCAAGGTGTCAACGGTCGTCTTTTGGACAACTGTCAAGTCAGCAGTCTTCCCCATGATTGTATAGCCTACAGAACTAGACTGAGAGACCATTTAAAGGCCTTTGCAGGTGTTTTTTGAGTTAATTAGCTGATTAGAGTGTGGCACCAGGTGTCTTCAATATTGAACCTTTTCACAATATTCTAATTTTCTGAGATACTGAATTTGGGATTTTCCTTAGTTGTCAGTTATAATCATCAAAATTAAAAGAAATAAACATTTGAAATATATCAGTCTGTGTGTAATGAATGAATATAATATACAAGTTTCACTTTTTGAATAGAATTATTGAAATAAATCAACTTTTTGATCATATTCTAATTATATGACCAGCACCTGTATACTTCACTTCTTACGTGTACGCGAGGGTCAGCATACAGTGAGCATGATGCGACCTTCGTCATCAGAAGAGTACGCGAGTACTGTACGCGCACCGCCGGATTTTTGTAACCGTGCATACTTTGTACATGCACATTTAATTTTTTTGCAGTAATTAGTTTATCCACAAGGTGGCAACCGTGCTCTGGGGGCGTCGATTCACAAGGTAGTCGAGGAAAAACTGCAGAACGCATGCAAGCTACCGCGACAATCGAGGGCCAACATAGACGAAAGATTGTGTGAAGAGGTTAGAAAGTGCCCTCATTTGTACAACTCTAGCATGAAAGAATACAAAGATGTTTACATGGGCTGTAACTCGTGGCGAGAGATTGCTCAAAACTGTGCATACTTTGCAAGGCTGTGCGTTCGACTGTGTAGGGCTTTCAAGTTACCATCTCTATAGAATAAACCTTAACCAGAGCTTTAAAGCAGGTACTTCAAGAATAGATTATTATAGTTTTAGTAAAATAGTAAACAATATTTCAAAATATTTAAAATCTTCCATTCCATTTGTGTTCCATTATAAATGAAATCTCACTAGTAAAATCTAGTCAAATGGGTTGTATTTTACAGTGAAGTGACTGAAATCCATGCTGCCTACATAAAGCGATCCAAGCGATAGTTTACTATGTTCATGTTGTTCCAAACTCGTACGCGGTTGTTCTTTTCTGTGGAACACAAAACAGTTTCAATACAACAACAGATCACAGTGACCACAAGTGCCATAACAGTAGTACACATGAGTCTTCAAAAGTCATATCTGTGTGAGGAACAGATCTCATTTGTGTTCACGTTGAGTTCAACAGATGTGGTCACTATGAGCTGTTGCTGAATGGAACAAATTGGAAAAAATAACAGAATATGGGTTTGGAACAACATGAGGGCTAGTAAACAATGACAGAATTTTCACTTTTGGGTGAACTATCACTTTAATAAATGGTCTTGATGTGTACAATCCATCAGGACGTGTTATTCGAAAGGAAAAATTTGTTTTGATAATCGTTTATCAAAATGTAATGACTTCCTCTGCCTCTGAAATGTCTATTTCTGCTGATGTCCTCCAGTCAAACGGATGTTGAAAAGACAATATTACATACCACTGTTCAAATGTTTGGGGGTCAGTGGACTTTTTTAAAAGAAATTAAGCGATTAATTAGGAAATTATGCAAAAATATTAATCTGTTGTCTTGAGCAGCAAATCAGCATATTAGAATGATTTCTGAAGGATCATGTGACACTATGACATACAAAAATATGTAGGCTATAGACCCATATGTATGCACAATTAATCATTAAAAGATCACAATCTCTATTCAAACACACACACACGATCTTATTCATGTAAGCTTGTTCAAAACAGCTTCACAAAGAGTCTTTTCAGCTACTCTGTATTGCTATTTAATAATAACTAAAGTATCGGGATAAAGGTTTATAATCCGGATATGATGTTGCGGCAACTGTGATCAAAATGAGTAAATGACCTTTTAAACTAATGTTACACTTCAAATAAAGATTGTATCTATTACACTGTTACACCAGTAGGTGGCGACGAGTGACGGTTAAAATGTATTTGATGAGATTCGTTCAAAAACTCTGGACGAAACAAGTCTCCATTCATTAATTTCAAACAATTTTTACATAATAAATTCATTTAAATGTTTTTTTTATAGACTCATTTATAACATTTTAGACATTTATAAATAGACTAACAGAGCTTCAAGTAAGTTACATATTATTTTGTTTGGTTGTCTAATGTTTTTTTTAAATCGTGGGGTCTCCATTATCTATATCTATCTCTAAAAAAAAAATCCAGATTATCCAGAGTCATAAATTAATCTTAAAAGATTATATATCTGGTATGTAACCTATCAGCACTAATATTAAAATGTCCAGTCTTACAGACTAGGATGAAGTCTTTATGCACATTAACAAGGATTTGGGACAACTGTAATGCATTATAATGGGGGATTCTGAAATGTTTTCTTATTTTAAAAGATGTGGCGCTTCTCATCTTCTCTTAATTTATTGCAATACTCTCAAGCTTCTCTTAATTTATTGCAATACTGAGGTGTTCAGTTTTATTTTGATTTTAGAAAATAAACATGTGGTCGCTCTCCTCTCAGATCAACTGTTATTTTTCACTGGCATTGAGGACTTGTGCGTCTTTGAGCCTATACATTCAGTATGGGTAAAATGCTTAATTACTGTTAAAATCAGATACTCTAAGACTTTTACTCAAGTCGTATTGGAATTGGTGACTTTTTCACAATAAATTATCTTTACTTTTACTTAAGTATGGATTTCAGGTACTCCTTACACCTCTGGGCTGCTCAAACAAACAGATTGCAATTGCATTTAGTGCCGCCCGTGGTACAAAGCAGGAACTTACTGTCTGTTTGGTGGGTCCTCTTTGGGTTTTGGTATAAGGACTGAACTTGGGCTTGGCTGGTTTCCCTGCAGCTCTGTCTTTATGGCGTCTGCTGCTGATGTGCTGAGGATACAAACACAGATGTGATGAGCTGACAGACACAGTTCACAGCTTGTCTAACAGCGTTTAATGTTATGAACTTTTCAGACCAAATTAAACACCATTTTTCACTGCAGATTTTTGAATGAATTAATATTTTAATTCTCTATCAAGTAGGTTGACAGTTTTTTTTCTGTGCAAAAAAAAACTCAGAGTATCACTACAAAGCAGACATGGGTTACTTAAGAGTATCACTACAAAGCAGTAGACAGCTATTATTAGGGGTTCAAGCACGAAGTGCTGAAACCCTATTGTAATTGTTAGGTTTTTTATTATTATTTTTTTCTTCCTTAAAACTGATCGTGCAGCCAAAACCGTAAGGCCGAGAGATTTGAAACTTTGTCAGATGGTAGTAGTCTTGCTCGCTACCCGGACTCGTCCAAATCGGTCAATAGGTGGCACTACAGCGGTTACAAAATGGACCGTTTGTCCCAGTCTCAAGTGTCTTATATCATTGGAAAGCTGAGTCCATGACGAACAAAACGCATATCTCCGATTTCATTTCCGCCATTCAAATTTTTTCGCCATTTTGAATTTTTCAAAAAACTACTTTTGCGAACTAGTCCTAGATTTTTCGCCCGATTGGAACCAAACCAGTGCAGAAATGTTCTCTGGAGTCAACTGTTAGTCCGATCGACTTGAAATTTTGCATGCAGTGTCCTGGTCCAAGGGGGCATGATAGTCTATGAGCACATTGGCGTATCTCAAAAAACATGGCTGCCATCAGCCAATGAACTTTGAGCACCTATTAGACAAGGTTAACGGAGGCCAGTCGGAACGAAACTCGGTGGGCATGTTCGACTCATTGTCCTAGAGGTCTGTAAGAATTTTGCCACTAGTTGGCGCTAACGAGTTTTACGCCTCAGTAATCACGTGGTGTTTCACAGATTCACACAATATGCATATCAGTTGATAGATTGATCATTAATTATTCGCGAATATGTGAAAAACCTACTTTTGCGAACTAGTCCTAGGTTTTTCGACTGATCGGAATGAAACCAGTGCTGGACAAATTCTCTGGACTCTCTAGATCAATAATTTTTTTTTAAAAAGTTGAACTTTACCCTTTGGGTCACTATAACAGGGGCATTTAGAAAGTGGGCGTGGTTAAATATGCCCAAAAGCCTATAAAGCCTAAACTAAAACTCAGAACGTCATGAAAATAGGTGCACATGCAGGATATGACTCTAAACAAGCACACCAACTTTTATGGAGATCGGACCATAGGTGGCGCTATAACTGTTAAAAACCTTTAAAAAACATATGTTTTTAATGGTTTTGGCTGAAAATGTATATAACTCTGGGTGTGGTTGACTTATTTTCACGGGATTTATGTCTTTAGACTCCTGAATCCTTGCCGAGTCCAACGCTACCAAATATGCAAGGTTTTGCCTTATGATTTGTGCTACGTTGTGATATAGCGCTTAAAAAACGTTTGCGAATATCTCTGAAACCATTAGTCCGATCGAGACGAGACCAGCATAGGAAACACGGAACCTAATTGGTTTACTAAAAATAAAGGCCAAATGTCAAAATTTTGATAGGAAGTGGCAAAAAAAAATGTAATCAAAGTCTCTCATGGGTCATTTTTTATGCTCTCATATATATATATATATATGTGTGTGTCTATAACTTCAAAACGAAATGAGGTATTTTCACCCAAATTAACACGTATATGTAGGGGTACACTCTGAGGACACCCAAAAAATGTGGTGGAGATCGGGCAATAGGTGGCGCTATAACTGTCAAAAAACCTTTAAAAAACATATTTTTCCTTACTAAATTGCCTGTATTGGCTGTAAAAGATCTTTTCCATCTATGATCCAAGTGCTTACATGATACAATAAAATATAAATATAATACCTTTTTACGCATGTGCTTAAAGGCCTTAAAGTGCTTGAACCCCGATGATTTTTATTATTATTATTTAAATTATTTATTTGATTAATTTTTACCCACCAACCTTAAACTATATATATATATATATATATATATATATATATATATATATATATATATATATATATATATATATATAGTACATTAACATTAAAATTTTAAATAATTTAGCATTATAATTATTAACATAATAATAAAAATTCCGAATTATGTTACCATCTCTATAGAATAAACCCTGTATACTAACATTAACCACTGCTTTAAAGCAGGTATAAGAGGAAAGAACTACAATCCCATAAAGCATTGCGAACAGCATAATCGAATGAAAAACTATGGAGAAATATAAAACTACTATTTATATATAAATATATATATATATACAGTATATTTTAAGGTCATTGCAAATATTTGCATATATTTCAAGTATTTATTTTGACATACATCATTCACAGTGCTTCATGTCAGTGGGCGGAGCTAAAGAGATCTTTTGCCATGTTTTGCTTGTTTCGGCTCTGATTGGTAGAATTTTCCACAGCATCATGGGTAATGTAGTTTTTCACCAGGAATTCTGCTGTTAAACATGATTATTTTAAAACTAAGTTGGCTGACGGCTTCAACAGAAGCAAATGCCATCGATTGACAACCTCGTAGCTCACAGTCTTTAAAGGTTTATAAGTTATCGTTAAAATGTAAAAAGCTTTTGCTCTTTATAAAAACAGTCCATGTTGTGAGACATGCGCTTATGATTGCACATGCACACTGGCTGGTCCAACCTGAAGTATAAGCTTTTTTTTAATGCTATTTGAGCATAAGAAACCACAATTATGGGGCAGTTCATGTCAGTAATTTGAACAGCTTTTAAGATTTCAGGATTTCCCGATTCAAATAGATATGTGTTGGTTGGAGGTGTTGCAAATGTGGCCGCAGAGTGAACAGACTTTCCTTGAAAAGGACTTTGCTATGATGCCGCCTACATAATGCCGGCAGTGTGTTTTCACTTTAAGCGTGACAGACAAATTACTCGTAGCCTAGCATGTGTAGGACGCAGCATTCAGCGCTCACCTGCTTGAGCTGCGTCTCTGAATTGACGCGCACGTCGCAGGTTTCACAGTGGAATGTCTTGTTCTGCAGACCCGTGTCTGCTTTAGTGGGTGTAGCCAGCTTGCTCTTCAGCCCAGTCCTCGGGAAGGATTTGATGGAGCCGATCCCGCTCCGAGCCTCCAGCATAGTTTTGTGCTTGGTGCCTGAGGAACAAAACATGGCAGGTTCAAACCATTTATCATCTTAATGATACACCTTCGCCAGAGAAAACAAAACCGCAAGGGCTGGAAGAGGTCTTTCCTGATGACGCATCTCATTTCCATGTCATGTTTTTGTGGCAACTATTGTAAGTAGTTTATATGTATTATTGTAAGTAGTTTATATGTATTAGTACCACGTATACACTAGCAGTCAAAAGAGACACGTGACTGAATTTATGTTTCTCGTCGATCTTAAAAATAGTAAAAAAAAATTGATTTATGCACATGTATTCATTTCTGTACAAAACTAAAATTTTAACAAAAAAATTGAAATGGATCCCCTGGATCAAATAGTGAAGAAAAAGCAGCCACTGTGACCGCCGGCTTTGGTTTCATAAGTATTTTTATGATTCATATTCTCCATTAGCATGTTTTAAAAAATCATTCAAAAGTTCCAAACCATGAACCAAATGAAGCAGCTCCACATCACAACATTTATCTGAAGCAAACAGTGTTTCAGAACAAGAGAAACGGGTAGTAAAGGTCTGTGCACTTAATAGGTTATGAAGTACTCATGTAAAACATTTGGAAAGATATAACTGAATCTTTTTTATTCTTATCGGAAAACACCACTAATCAAAACAACAAAGTTTGAGGAATATTTTATAACATTAAAAATGTATATACTGTAACTTTTGATCAACTTAATGCATCCTTACTGAATAAAAGTATTAATTTCTTGCAAAATACCTAACAACATTTTGCCACCTTATTAGCCTGAAAAATGTCCCCACAACCCAACTAGCCAAATCCTATAACCGAAATGCAAGATCTTGCTTAGGATTGTGGGTAATGTAGTGCTTCAGCACTTAAGTAGTATGCGTATTTCAACAATATCTAGTGATGGTCGATTTCAAAACACTACTTCTGAGCTTTACTAATCTTTTGTTTCAAATCAGTGATTTGGATCTCCTATCAAACAGCTAAACTGCTGAAATCACGTGACTTTGGTGCTCCGAACCACTGATTCGATTCGTAAAGATTCAAAGCAGTGTTTTGAAATCAACCATCACTAGATATTGTTGAAATGTCGTTATTTAGTTTTTTTGGTGCACAGAAAGTATTCTCATCGCTTTATAATATTAAGGTTGAACCACTGTAGTCACATGAACTGTTTTAAATATGTCTTTAGTAGCTTTATGGATCTTGAGAGGTTCAGTGGCTTTGCTCTCAAAGCAGGTCTCACTGAGCCATCGGATTTCATCAAAAATATCTTAATTTGTGTTCCGAAGATGAACGATTTTTGGGTGAACTAACCCTTTAAATAGCAGATGAATATAATAGTTTGGGCTTTGCTCTTAATTTTAACCTTTAATATTATAGTAATGTACCACATGAGAGGGTCCCTGTATAGTTTGCAGCATTATTTGGGAGAGATTTATCATTCTGAATAATCAGACACTGGAATCGGTGGAGAAATTTAGTATCGGTGCATCTCTAGTCATCATAATATCTTTAACATTTTACCGAAAGCAAACTCAAATGGAGTTAGGAGGTTTTTACCAGCGAATGTCAGATATTAGATATAAGTGCATCGCATTAAGTTTTCATAAACTTAGATATTATAAAGTTTACTGTAGCTATTCTTTTTGTTTACGCTTGCATTGCATAGAGGCGTGGTGGTGTTATGAGTTTTGAGGAGGTTTGAGGAGCCAATGGAGTTATGAGCTTTAGTTACAAGCACTTATAAAAATGGCGAAATATGGAAGATACATGGTTTCTGCCTGAGAGTAAGAACCGATCTTGGTAAATCCTGGAAATTCTCAATGCCAAGCGCTCCTCACCGCTGTTATGCGCATCAAGCTGTGACGCCGAGTTGACGGCCACCTTGCAGAGGGAGCAGTAGAGCAGACGCAGGGCTTTCTCATCCTCTGTCTCTGGATTTGTTCCGGTGTCGTTCTCCTCCGGTTCAGGCGGGTTAGGCGTGATGGAGCGGCCGTCCTCCCCTCCTGACCCTGAGGTAGACTCTGGCTCTGTGGGGTCTGCGCTGGGGCCGGACACCGGGGCAGAAGAGGGCGATGAAGGGGCCACTGGCGCTCCAGGACTTCCACCTGTAAAACACATTGGTAATTGTAAGATCATGTGACAATGCTTTATCATTTATACTTGTTTGGACTTGTTTGTTCAGCATATCCAACAGATGCTTGACTGGCTTAAGATTTGGGGAATTTGCATATAAAATAATGTAAAAATCATTATGATGATTAGATTTGCATTCATCAAGTTCCAAACATGATCAGAAAAAAGTACCTTTTTACCATTTTAAATTTTAGTATTTAATCTAAAATAAATATCTATTTATATGAGTATAGGATTGTGTTTTGGATGAATAAATATGCAGCAGACGCACATAAACACACACTGATGTCATTGATGACCTGTCGACCTCTAAAGGCTCCTCCAGTGCCATAGTTAATAATACATGAGCACATTAATGCATCAAACGGCACTCTCTCTCTCGTTCTGGCTGTGAGTTTCCCCTCCACTGTTGTACTTGCTTAGATTTTGAAGACTTCCTTTATTTGTGCTGGAAAAACTGTGTCAGATATTAAGATCAATGGTGCCACGCGCCGATATTACCTAACGCGGTCAACATCGAAATTAATTGCACAGACTAAGATAAACTGCGGCTGATTTTCCCCAGATGAGGTCTGGCTTTGGCAGGGTGCTCTGATCAATGTCTGAGGGGTCTGGACTTTTTGTACAGTAATAACACAGAGACTTCTCTTCATTTCAGACCCCGGGGACTCAATCGATACTGTATTATGTCGTTCTATTTTGGTGACCCGTTAAGTAGAGTCTCTTATTTGTCCCAGAGCTCCGCTTTGGGCTGATGGTTTTCATCTGTAAAAGAATAGAGGAATGGACACAGAAACTAAGACCAGTTAGTTAACCCTATACCCCCACCAACATGTAGTTTTGAACACATAGTTTTGAAGAAGCACCCAGTCCTTCATCCATGTTGAAAGGCTCACCAGCTGGCTGAAGGAGATTAGCTTGTTGAGCTGTGGACTGGCAAAATTAGGCATTTTTTTCTCCCAGCAGAGAGGCATCATTGACCATGACGGCTCGGCACTGAGAACTTCATTTACACTCCAGTTTCTATTAAATCTGCTGCAGCGGCTGCACAGGCACTTCAGTCGGCTGGAAGTAAGAGCCGGGGACTCAACCAAAGACGAAACGAACCCAAAAGAGCTCTTCTCAAAGCTCTTCAGATGAGGGTTTGGAAAGAAGAAAATGACAACAAACCAGTCATATAAGCTGATGTCAACCAGTAAGACAACTAACTATGTCAACATATCAGTTTGGAATATACACTAAAAAATGCTGGGTTAAAAACAACCCAAGTTGGGTTGAAAATGGACAAACCCAGCGGTTGTTTGCCCCAATGTGCTGGGCACTTTTTTTTTTTTAACCCAACTATTGTTTAAATATGACAACATGGCTGACTTAAAATGAACACAAAGTAGGTTGGAAATTAAAAATCAGATACATAATTACTAGAGGCAACAATAATAATCAAAAGATTAACATTTATTAAACAACCCAAGATTTTTTAGTGTATGAATTAAAATATTGACAAATCTCATAAAACACTGTTATTTTAGTTTTTTTTATTTATATACTATTATAGTAATTAGCTTTCATATATATATATATATATATATATATATATATATATATAGCTTTAATAAATGTTTTATTTTAGTTTAGTTTTTTATAATTTGAGTAATTTTAGTACTTATTTCAGTCAGTTAGTTGTCAATATTTATAATTTTATCTATATTTATATTTAATGTTATTTTATTTTAGCTTTATTTTAGATACTGAAAACATTTTTTATAGCTTTAGTTAACAATAGCAACACTGGTTTAGTAAACGCACGTATGGTACCAAGATGTTTATGAAAGAGCACATCATCTGGAAAGAATTGTCCTATTTTAAGTAGGAATGTGAATCACAGGCAATTTAACCAATTATCAATCAGATTCCACTTAATGACTTCAGTTTCATAATGATTCATGTTGGTACTTTTGAGGAAACTCTTCAGATAAATAGTCATAATTATATACTAAACAAATACAACACTATTACTGGTAACATTTCAGACAAGAACTTGAGATTGGGATCCAAAGTAATGAGTCTTTTTGACTGACTCATTAAAAATAACCGGTTCAAATGAGTCATTTGTTTGTAAATCAGACTACACAGGTCGCACTGTACGTTTCTTTTTGCGTGCAATCAGAGAGGATGATGCAATAGCACAGCATTTTGTGACACTAATATAGAGAATAACTCCCGCTGGAGGGACTTTTTCATGCTCAAACAGCAACATTACACACTAAAGAAAGATGAACAGCATAGTATGTCCTCTTTAAAAGAATCTAATTCATATGAAGAGGCAATTTAAAACAGCTCTGCTCACAATTAACCACTTTACTGCTAATGTCAAAAAGCCCACAAAGTCATTTGCCTTTTCTGGGGAGATTCACCTTGAATGACAGATAAAGAGTAAATGAGGTGAGCGGCGGCGCTGACCTGAGCATTAGCCTCATTTTCCTCTACAGACAGGAAGCTCGGAGCACAACCGGTCGACTCTACAGGAAGTTTGACACAGCCAAAACTACGATGTGTGATCAATCTGAGCACCATTTGTGTGTGAAAATAAGTCATTAAAGAGTAATTTGTGAGAGTACAGGCTGTTCTGATTGTCTGTCAGTGTGGTGGTGATCTATAGCCCCAGTGCGGTGACCTGTGTGCCAAAACAAGGAGAAAGAGACACAGAGAGACCATGAAAGAAGGAAAAAGACAAAGAGATCAATGGTCCCCCATTAATGACCAGAATGGCATTGATCAATCTGCTCTATCTTGGTGACAGAAGAGGTTTGGGTCATTCCATGTGGTTCTAATCATAATGCGAAGCCCTAAAAATATTTGGAATGGCACGTTCGGACACACTTAACTCCTGAATGTAATTGTATTAGGTCATTAAAATAATGGTGTGCAAGTTTTTCCAGAACAAACTTAAATGATGTTACAATAATGCAATATTTTGTTAAATAATGCAGTGCCATTCATTCATTTTTAAATGTGGCTAAAGTGTCTAAATATTCCTTGTATTCAATACTTTAAGTGTTAATAAATTACAGTGGGTACGGAAATTATTCAGACCCCCTTAAATTTTTCACTCTTTGTTATATTGCAGCCATTTGCTAAAATCATTTAAGTTCATTTTTTTTCCTCATTAATGTACACACAGCACCCCATATTGACAGAAAAACACAGAATTGTTGACATTTTTGCAGATTTATTAAAAAAGAAAAACTGAAATATCACATGGTCCTAAGTATTCAGACCCTATGCTCAGTATTTAGTAGAAGCACCCTTTTGATCTAATACAGCCATGAGTCTTTTTGGGAAAGATGCAACAAGTTTTTCACACCTGGATTTGGGGATCCTCTGCCATTCCTCCTTGCAGATCCTCTCCAGTTCTGTCAGGTTGGATGGTAAACGTTGGTGGACAGCCATTTTTAGGTCTCTCCAGAGATGCTCAATTGGGTTTAAGTCAGGGCTCTGGCTGGGCCATTCAAGAACAGTCACAGAGTTGTTGTGAAGCCACTCCTTCGTTATTTTAGCTGTGTGCTTAGGGTCATTGTCTTGTTGGAAGGTAAACCTTCGGCCCAGTCTGAGGTCCTGAGCACTCTGGAGAAGGTTTTCGTCCAGGATATCCCTGTACTTGGCCGCATTCATCTTTCCCTCGATTGCAACCAGTCGTCCTGTCCCTGCAGCTGAAAAACACCCCCACAGCATGATGCTGCCACCACCATGCTTCACTGTTGGGACTGTATTGGACAGGTGATGAGCAGTGCCTGGTTTTCTCCACACATACCGCTTAGAATTTCTATCTTGGTCTCATCAGACCAGAGAATCTTATTTCTCACCATCTTGGAGTCCTTCAGGTGTTTTTTAGCAAACTCCATGCGGGCTTTCATGTGTCTTGCACTGAGGACAGGCTTCCGTCGGGCCACTCTGCCATAAAGCCCCGACTGGTGGAGGGCTGCAGTGATGGTTGACTTTCTACAACTTTCTCCCATCTCCCGACTGCATCTCTAGAGCTCAGCCACAGTGATCTTTGGGTTCTTCTTTACCTCTCTTACCAAGGCTCTTCTCCCCCGATAGCTCAGTTTGGCCGGATGGCCAGCTCTAGGAAGGGTTCTGGTCGTCCTAAACGTCTTCCATTTAAGGATTATGGAGGCCACTGTGCTCTTAGGAACCTTAAGTGCAGCAGAATTTTTTTTGTAACCTTGGCCAGATCTGTGCCTTGCCACAATTCAGTCTCTGAGCTCTTCAGGCAGTTCCTTTGACCTCATGATTCTCATTTGCTCTGACATGCACTGTGAGCTGTAAGGTCTTATATAGACAGGTGTGTGGCTTTCCTAATCAAGTCCAATCAGTATAATCAAACACAATTGGACTCAAATGAAGGTACAGAACCATCTCAAGGATGATCAGAAGAAATAGACAGCATCTGAGTTAAATATATGAGTGTCACAGCAAAGGGTCTGAATACTTAGGACCATGTTTTTATTTTAGTTTTTCTTTTTTAATAAATCTGCAAAAATGTCAACAATTCTGTGTTTTTCTGTCAATATGGGGTGCTGTGTGTACATTAATGAGGAAAAAGAATAAACTTAAATGATTTTAGCAAATGGCTGCAATATAACAAAGAGTGAAAAATTTAAGGGGGTCTGAATACTTTCCGTACCCACTGTAAATAAGATATTAAACTCAATTTTTTTTTTAAATGAAAAGCATATTATTAGGTTTAATTCGTCTTTGTTTTGACTAGCAGTGATCATTTTCCTCATATCCCCATATTTGACAGAGTTTTATGTTTCAGCCTCAATTATCGCCCCTCAAGAACAGTTTCAGTGCTTTACAACTATAGGACAGGAAGAGCTAAATAAACTTATCATTGCGTCTAAACCAACAACATGTTTATTAGATCCAATACCCACTAAACTACTGAAAGAGCTGTTACCTGTAGCAGAAGAGCCTCTTCTCAATATTATCAACTCGTCTTTATCTCTAGGTCATGTCCCAAGACCGTTCAAGCTAGCAGTTATTAAACCTCTCATTAAGACCACAATTAGATCCAAATGTATTGGCAAATTACAGACCCATTTCAAATCTTCTATTTATGTCTAAAATACTAGAAAAAGTTGTGTCTGTCAAATAAGTGTTAATAAATTAAATAAGATATTAAACTCAAATTTTTTTTAAATGAAAAGTATATTATTAGGTTTAATTCGTCTTTGTTTTGACTAGCAGTGATCATTTTCCTCATATCAAGTGCTTCAAACATGACAAACTAAAAAGAAAATACTATTTTTTTTCTTGCTCTAACTGAAATATTTTTCAAGACAGGTTTTCCTGAGAATACTGTGTAATATTCTTCTGAACAATCTATATATTGTACCTGTGTCCTCAATATAGCTTTTCATCCAGGTAGTGTTTTGAAAATTCCTTAACAAAGCCAGTTCTAAATGACATCATCCTACAGGAAGTGACATAATTTTGGAGGGAAAACAGCAACACAAACTTCTGTATATATATATATATATAGAGAGAGAGAGAGAGAGAGAGAGAGAGGAGATTATTAATAACTTTTGAGAAAATATTAAAAATGAAAAAAACAAATATATATCTGATATATATATATATCAAATAATTAAAAAACTGTGAGAATTTTCTAAAATAAATAAAATAATATGAAATGAAATCATAGCTGTAATAATATCACACACAATTATGTGTGTGTGTGCGTGCGTGTGTGTGTGTATAAATCAAATAACCCAGTGAAGTGTTGATGGAGGTCATTTGTAATGCTGCGTCCTAAACAGTGTGACACCTCAGGTTTCTAGTGCCAAGCAATTTGTCTGTCCACACTGAACACAAACCTTCTGCGTGACGTGACAATCAGAGCCAATCAGAAGTTATTTGAAGTGTCATGTATAACTGGGATTTTCCATCCATCCATCCATCCATGAAAAAGTATATGATAATGAAATCATAGCAGTAATAATATCACACACATCTATGTGTGTGTGTTTGTGTGTATAAATCAAATAACCCAGTGAAGAATGGCTTATAACCCAAAGATCTTCTCGTTCCGAGCATCGTTCTATCACTCTTCCTCTCCAGAGCCGCTGATACACCTGAACGCTCTGCCAATCTCTGCTCTTTAATTACAGGCAGTAATAAGCGCACGTCTCTATAATCCTTCCACCCTCGTTATTATACCGACTAATCAGAAAGTTCCCTTGAGTTCTGATTACATTTTCACCATGATGCTGGATTAAGCCCTCTAATTATAATGATTACGCCCCATTATGAATCACACTGACTTGTGAAATCATTCCCCGAGGGCCACGCATTCCTGTCAGACCTATGTTTTTTTATTAATTGCCCCATCTCATTTAGAAATTTCCCATATTTTACACAGAGTAATATCTGCTGTGAAACACTGTTGATGGAGGTCATTTGACTATCAAGGTGCTGTATGTGCACCATTTTCACTAGTACATTAGATACTGTTGCACCCATGAGATTAAAAAAGGCTAGAGAGAAAAATACTGCACCATGGTACAACAGTATTACTCATGCTATCAAGAGAGAAACTCGTAATCTAGAACGCAAATGGAGACAAACTCGTTTAGAGGTCTTCAGAATCGCGTGGAAAGACAGCTCGTCCCGTTATAGAAAGACTCTAAAAGCAGCCAGGGCCGAGCATCTCCGCAAACTCATAGAAAATAACCAAAACAATCCAACGTTCTTGTTTAGTACAGTGGCTAGATTAACACATCACCAGAACAAAACATTTCGTTACAGTTTAGTAGCGATGACTTTATGAATTTCTTTACTGAGAAAATCGAAAGCATCAGAAATACAATTGTAAACGTACAACCTTTGACAGAGTTTTATGATTCAGCCTCAATTATCGCCCCTCAAGAACAGTTGCAGTGCTTTACAACTATAGGACAGGAAGAGCTAAATAAACTTATCACTGCGTCTGAACCAACAACATGTTTATTAGATCCAATACCCACTAAACTACTGAAAGAGCTGTTACCTGTAGCAGAAGAGCCTCTTCTCAATATTATAAACTCGTCTTTATCTCTAGGTCATGTCCCAAGACCGTTCAAGCTAGCAGTTATTAAACCTCTCATTAAGACCACAATTAGATCCAAATGTATTGGCAAATTACAGACCCATTTCAAATCTTCTATTTATGTCTAAAATACTAGAAAAAGTTGTGTCTGTCAAATTGTGCTCCTTCTTGCAAAAAAATGCTATCTATGAAAAATTTCAGTCAGGATTCAGGATTCATCATAGCACAGAAACTGCACTCGTTAAAATGACAAATGACTTACTTCTAGCTTCTGACCAAGGCTGTATCTCAATACTAGTGTTACTTGATCTCAGTGCTGTGTTTGATACTACAGATCATAAAATACTCTTAGATCGACTACAAAATTACACCGGTGTTCAGGGACAGGCATTAATGTGGTTTAGGTCGTACCTATCAGACCACCACAATTTTGTCTATTAAAACGGGGAAAAATCTACGATAACAATAGTAAATTGTGGAGTGCTGCAAGGATCTGTGTTAGGCCCTCTGCTAGTGCTGTGCAGTATACCGGTTCATATGGTATACCGGTTTCAATTTCGAGACCGATATGTATTTTTCAAAAACCGCCATACCGGTGTGTAGCTGAAACAGCTGCTGTCTCTATTCAATGGCCAGGAAGCGCAATGTAGAGCGTATAGAGAGCAAACTTCTATTAACTGCATACCCTTCTTACACTAACGTTCTAAAACAACGTTATAACACAACAATAAATAACTCACAAAACCATCTCTCTTTAATACTACAAATACCATGTAGAGCCATATGATTTCCACGATGCAGAAAACACGGATGAAATCACAGAATCCAGTCACAAATAGAACTAACTGTATAAAGCTGAACGTCACAGAATTTGGCAGTTTTTGGATAAATAAATCAAAAGTCGGGCTGTACAATTAATCAGATATCGATACAGACTAGTATCTACTATAGTATTTACTATACACATGAACATCATCTGCAGAGCTGCTCTTAGGGTCACTTTATGAACATTTCACCATTTAATTTGATAAATTGACATTTGTCGTATCATATACACAGGAAGTCAAAGGTCTTCCCGACCCTGTCAAAATAAAAGTTCGGAATAACTTGAAATAACAGAAAATATGCTATTGTACAATCAAGTATACTTTAATTAATAGAGATAATAATAATAAACAACATTTATTAAAACACAAACTCAAAGGTCTTCATTGAAATGACAGAAATTGCACAGTAAAAATGTAGCCTACTTATTAATAGGATTAATTTAATTAAATAATTAAATTATTTGATTACATTTATTAGGTATTTAAGCAGGGATAGTGTACTGACTAACACGAAAAGTAAGAGCCCAGATGATGTCACTCACCTGTGAATGATGAGGTTGCCGCGTGTAAGAGGCGGGGTTTGAGATTCAAAAAGAAAAATGCTGCCTCAAAAAGCTCTCACCTCAAATCGTGTATACTCCTTGTGTTAGCTAATGATTTATTTTTGTGAGAGGCCGCTCGTGTCGTAACATTTGTGGGTGGCTCGTCCGGATTGGAATAATGTGTGTATAGTGCAGGGATTGCGTGGCCTATATTTGGGTTGTTAGACGATTGTCCTGTTAATGTTATTTCCGCGTGTGTGCAGTGTAAAATTGTGTTTGGTGCCATCGCGTTTGTAGTGAGTGTCCGCCATTACACTTGTCTGTTTTGGTTTGCAATAACGAACGCGTATTTGCAGAGTGGCCGCCATTATGCAGGAATGGATTATTTTCAATAGTGAAGAGAATTGTGGCTAACGTAGACCCTTATTGAAGAGATTAAGGGAGTGTGATTAGTTAATGGTAGTTGTTGAGGGGCAAAATTGTTTCAGGTGTATTTTTTTTTTTTTTCTAGTCGGGAATGATGAAGGATTTTGAAGTGGGTGAAATCACTTGGGGAAAGCTTTCTAGACTTAAAAAAGAGCAGCTTCTGGAAATAGTACAGCACTGTGAAATTGATGACATTGAGGATGATTTTAAGAAATGTCCGAGTTAATTAATTCGCTTTTGTTGTATTTTGGGGTACCTGATGTAACCGCTGAAACTGCTAGGAAAGAGATGAGAAAAGAACGTGAAGCTATTAGGAAGAGTAAGGAGCAGGAGTTGGTAAATCTGAGTGGGTCATGTTAGTTAGAAGGGAGTTTGCTGACAAAGCCCAAGAGGTGTATGTAGCCCTTGATGCTGTGCACTGTACTGAGTATGAAACTGTGAAACAGGCTGTTTTGTGGGCCTATGAATTGGTGCCTGAGGCCTATAGGCAGCAGTTTCAGAAAGGTAGGTTAAAGTCAGGCCAGACATATGTTGATTTCACTAGGCAACAGGAAATACTTTTTGATAAATGGTTCCGGGCAACAGAAACGTATTCCTTTCAAGAGTTAAAACAGCTAATGGTACTGAAGCAATTTAAAAATAGTCTACCCAAACATCTGGCAGTGCACCTGAATGAGCAGGATGTAATGAGGTTCGCGCAGCAGCGGAAATGGCAGATAATTATGTCTTAGTTCATCAGGAGCCATGGATTGCAGACAAACAAACTGGTCTCTCCAAGGCAGTTTGAGGAAAGAGTCAAAAGAAAAGGCAAGAGTGAGAGAGAAATTGTGAAGCCTCAGGAGTTTAATAGAACCCCTATGGATGTTATTTGTCATTACTGTAAAAAGCTTGGGCATATTAAGCCCCGGTGCCAAAATCGTCCTGTTGCTTTTGTATTGAAAGGAGGCTGTAGAACATTGGATGTGTTTGATGATTCTAAATTAGGGGCAGAATCATCAGTTTATAAGAGTTTTATCTCTGAGGGTTTTGTTTCCATTGCTGAGGGTGAGCTTGAAGTCCCTGTGACCCTTCTCCGAGACACGGGGGCGGCCCAGTCCCTGATACTTAGGGATATTATTGATTTACCACCTTGTACTGCGGAACAAACCTCAGTTTTGATTGAGGGTGTTGGAGGAGAGTATAGGTCGGTGCCTTTACATAGGGCGTTTTTGAAGTCTAGTTTGGTCACAGGAAATGTCATTGTGGGAGTTATGTCTTCCTTGCCTGTTAAGGGAGTTGGTCTGTTGTTAGGTAATGACTTGGCTGGGGATCAGGTTTTTAGTTCTCCTATTATTAGTTCAGTTCCTTGTGAGGTCCCTACCTTGGTGGCGTTAGAAAAGGAATATCCTGAAGTATTCTCAGCCTGTGCTGTTACTTGTTCACGATCTCAGCAGTTGGCTTTGGAGTCTGAAGAGAAACCAGAGATAAGACAAGAAGGGGCAGTAGACGGGACCCCCCAGTCTGAAGAGAGCACTGCAGACCTGGGTAATACCTTGTTCTCCCACTTATTTGGTGGGGTGAGTAGTAAAAAGTTCAGTAGGGATGCTCTGGTTGAGGCTCAGAGGAATGATCCGGGGTTAGGCCCGTTGTGAGAAACTGAGGTTTCTTGGGCCGAGAGTAAGGATATAGCAGAAGGTGTATACTGGAGGGATGGGGTTTTGATGGGAAAACGGCGACCCCCTGATTGCCCAGCCACAGAAGAGTGGAGTTTGGTGGAGCAAATAGTGGTTCCACAGAGCTTCCGTGAAGATATTTTGCTGCTAGCCCATGAGGCACCTATGGTGGTTCATACTGGTATTCGGAAAACCCATAGGAAGATTTTGCAGCATTTTTACTGGCCTAAATTGCATAAAGACATGGTGGCATATTGTAGGTCATGTCATGCTTGTCAGCTGGTTGGAAAACCCAACCAGAAAATTCCAACTGTCCCTTTGTGTCCTCCTCCGGTGTGTGAGGAACCTTTTTCTTGGGTTCTGATAGATTGTGTGGGTCCTTTGCCCAAGACAAAGAAGGTACAAAGAAGTACCTTTTCACTATTATGGATGTGACCACTCGCTTTCCTGAAGCAATCCCTTTGAGAAACATCAAGGCTCGAACTGTGTTGGATGCATTGTTCGGTTTCTTTTCTAGATTTGGTCTTCCCCGAGAGGTACAATCAGATTGAGGGTCTAATTTTGTATCTGGGGTGTTCCAAGAAGTTTTGCATGAGCTTGGCATTATTCAGATTGTTTCATCTGCATATCATCCTCAGTCCCAGGGGGCCATTGAGAAATGCCATCAAACCATAAAGACAATGATTAAGACCTACTGTGCTCAGTTTCCAGGGGATTGGGATGCCGCAACGCCTTTCTTGTTGTTTGCTTTGCCGGATTCTGTGAATGATTCCACTGGGTTTACACCTTTTGATTTGGTGTTTGGCATGAGGTGCGGGGTCCTTTAAAGGTTGCGAAAGAGATGTTCCTGAAGTCTAAAAATGAGGCCACCTTGTTACAGTATGTGACTGCTTTTCAAGAGCGTCTCTGGTCTGCTTGTAAGATCGCAAGGGAGCCATTGGGTAGGGCTCAGACCCGTATGAAGGCCCAATATGATAAAAAGGCGGTGGAACGTACCTTTATGGTGGGAGATCAAGTGCTTGTGTTGAAACCAATGCAGGGGGACCGAAATTATGTGATTAGTACCCCTGATCGTCAGCAGAAAACAAGGTTGTGCCATGTCAACCTTTAGAAGCCGTATCATGTACAGGGAAAGGTGGCTGTTGCCGCAATTTCAATTGGTCCCTCATTGTCTCCAGATACGTCTGTGGATGTTTCAATTAAGCCATCTAACATTTTTCCCTTACAGAAAGAGGATGTAAAGGTGGAGCCTATTGGCGTTCGTCTTGGGAATTCTGCCTATTTGCAGGATTTTTCCATGCGGCTTGAACATTTGTCTTCCGAGCAGAGGGCAGAGGTTAAGGGCTTGATAAATGAGTTTTCAGAGTTGGATACCACTGGCCTTACAACTTTAGCAGTGCATGATATCGAAACGGGAGATGCAGCCCCTATAAAACAACACCCCTATTGGCTATCACCTAATAAGTTGGGGTTAATGAAGCAAGAAATTTCATATATGGAGAAAATCAGAGTTATCAAGCAAGGACAGAGTGAGTGGAGCTCCCCTGTTGTTCTTGTTCCGAAGCCCGATGGAACTCTTTTGTATCGATTATAGAAAAGTTAATCAGGTTACGAAAACTGATGCTTTTCCTATACCACGACTAGAGGATTGCATTGATCGAATTGGCAGGTTGCCCAGGTTATTTCCAAATTAGATCTTATAAAAGGGTATTGGCAGGTGCCATTATCAGAACGAGCGAAAAAAGTCTCTGCCTTTGTGACACCTGACACCCTATACTTTTGTAAGGTTCTTCCTTTTGGAATGAAAAACGCACCTGCCACCTTTCAAAGACTAATGAATCTAGTTACTACTGCTCTCCCAAATGTGGTTACGTATATAGATGTTGTGGTATACAGTGCCTTGTGGTCTCAGCATTTGCAGGATTTGCGAGGTCTGTTTCAAAGGCTTCATGAAGCTCAGCTGGTTATCAATTTGCCAAAGTGTGAGCTGGAAAAGGGCCAGGTTACTTATTTGGGGCATGAAGTAGGGCAAGGAAAGGTGATGCCTAGGCAAGCCAAAGTAAGAGCCATTCTGGAGCTCCCTAGTCCATGAACTCGTCAAGAGTTAATGCGTGTACTTGGGATGTGTGGGTTCTATAGGTGGTTTGTTCCAAATTTCGCCAGAATAGCAGAACCTTTAACAAGATTGTTGAAGAAGGGGGTACGCTATGTGTGGTCTGATGACTGTACCAAGGCGTATGATCAGATTAAGGCTGTGTTGGCATGCCCACCTGTACTCGTTGTTCCAAATTTTGAAAAACCATTTAAGATGGCTG
The DNA here is from genome assembly GCA_037101425.1 of Elopichthys bambusa. Lineage (NCBI taxonomy): Eukaryota > Metazoa > Chordata > Actinopteri > Cypriniformes > Xenocyprididae > Elopichthys > Elopichthys bambusa. Next base: position 33,247,433 of record CM074439.1, on the reverse strand, counting down.
TGGATGCCTATGAAGTGGGAGTGGGAGCTGTTTTGCTTCAGTCTGATGAGTCTGACGTTGATAGACCTGTTGCCTATTTTTCTAGGAAGCTGAATAAACATCAGAGAGCGTATTCCACCATTGAGAAAGAAGCTTTGGCTCTGGTTGGCTGTTCGCCATTTTGAAGTTTATGTATCTAGTGCCCTGGGAGATTTGGTGGTATATACCGATCACAACCCCTCGATTTTTTTGAAGTTTCAGACATCAAATCAGCGTGTGTTTCGTTGGAGTCTCTTTTTGCAGCCATACAGCTTAGCATGTGGCTGGTAAAGATAATGTCTTGGCAGATACCTTATCTAGCTAGGATGCCTTTACATTTTTAACGATTCAAGGGATTAGGATGATATGGATCTACCTTCCTGGTATGGAGTATTGAGATTGAATGTCTGAGGACATGAGGCCTGATGATGATTACAATTTGTGTATGTAAAGTTTTTTTCTTTTAAAAAAGGGGATTTTTTTTTTTTTTTTTTTGAGGGGGGAAGGAATGTTAGGTATTTAAGCAGGGATAGTACTAACACGAAAAGTAAGAGCCCAGATGATGTCACTCACCTGTGAATGATGAGGTTGCCGCGTGTAAGAGGCGGGGTTTGAGATTCAAAAAGAAATATGCTGCCTGTGTGTACACACATGGATTAAAGCTCTCACCTCAAATCGTGTATACTCCTTGTGTTAGCTAATGATTTATTTTTGTTTTGGGACTATGATTATCACTGTGTTTTCAACATAAAAGAAAAAAAGAGGAAAAAGAAAACTTGAAAGAAAACCGTATCCACGCTTGGGCTGGATTGAGAACGCGGGACATCTATGCTGCACGTCGCCGGGCCCAGAGTGAGGTTGGGGAAAATGCAGATGAGTGACCTCTCTCTGGGTAGCTGCTAGCTGACACACACACACACACACCCTTGCATCTCTGCATCTCGGTTAGGACTGACTCTCATGTTATTTCGCACCATGTAGGGAAAGTTGTGTGTTGTTATGACTGATAACTACAAAATTAAAACCCCTAGACAGCTGTAGTAGTGATATATTTTGGTTTGTCATATTAGAGGCCGCTCGTGTCGTAACACATTTTAAACTAAATTGTTAGCTTTATGAACTGATTTGATTACAATTAATTTTGAATTGTCCTTACAATGTTTGTATAATATATTCCCTGTACTCTTGACAGTAAAATATGCCAAAATAAAGGTCCAGTGCAAAAAAACGTGACATACCGTGAAACCGCCAGAATCTTAAAAAAAAAAAAAAAACATTATAGAGATTTTTGGTCAAACTGCCCAGCACTACCCTCTGCTATTTTCAATATATATGCTGCCACTTGGTAATATTATAAGAAAACATGGAATTAGTTTCCATTGCTATGCCGATGATATATTATATATTAAGTGTCATTACACTGATTCAGCAAGAACTTGGCTACCATAATATGTGAGCAACATATGTGTACATGTTTGTATTTTTGAAGGAATAACGTTTATGCGTGGTTATTGAAAAAACAAAAAACTTAAGTCAGTGAAATAAGGCCACAAAACTAATATTATATATGTGTTCATAAGACTTCTGAGTATTGGAGGTTGTAGACTAGAGTTTTTGCTTCAAAATGGTGTAAAAATTATCCTGCCTACTCGTTAATATAAAACAATATATTGATTTAAATTTTGTAAGACACTTTTTGCGTGGAAGAACAGTATGCGTGGAGGCGTGAATCTTCATGGATAATGCTGTGATTCACACCTGAGAAGACAAAGACCTGCATAATGACCCGCATAATGAGCCCTTTCAGTCAGGTAGGCTATGTGAAAAAACCCTCTGATAACAGGATCGTATCAGTTGTATTAACGTAATACACACACACACACACAAACATATATATATGTATAATGTCCACTCTTGACAAAAAAACATGATTTTTGATCTCAGAGGAGTAATATTTATTCAATATTTATTGTCATCACTATGAGCACTGGATACTCTGATGTACTGTGTTTTCAATTTATACTTGCAGCCGGAGGGCGCTCTGTGCACATTTAGTCCACAAATGACTCAGTGAAGAACAGGCATACCATGTGATATTCCAGGAACTAACAGAGGCTTCCAGAGATCGCTAACCATGGCTATAACATGCAGATAAACACTTTTGAAGATAATAAGTACACAACTGCGATAATGTATACATGTATTGCCTCAGAATTTGCGTCTGAATAGAGCGCTTGCTCCGTGGGCGTGGCCGCATTGTGGATAATGAGCTGACTCACGGATGTCTGACATATCTCTCTTTACTCGATTTGACTTATTTAATACCTGACATTTCAACATTTCTTTAGACATAAGTCTAATTTTTTTGTGATTAGTATTCACTAAGTTACAGTTTATTTTCTGAGAACTATCAGATTGGACTTCGTTCAGAGGGAGACGAAAGATCACGCATCATGTTAGTGTACACAAATATAAGAAGATATTTTACAGATTAAAATGGTGTATAACTCTTAATTGTATGTGCAAAATTGACTGAGTATTTTGAGTCTCTTTCATACTGATAAGAAAAAAGCAAGGTGGTATTGCCAGTGCGACCAGCCGACCTCTGAGTGTTAACCTCGCTACATAGTTTGGTTTTCATATATGGCTCCCTTACAGCTTTAACACTTTTTGAAGTAGCAGGCTCTGTTTGGGCCTACTTCAGAGCATGATGGCTTAATTGCATTGCATTGCTTGGTGGAATGTGTTTAGGTAGAGTTTGCTTTCTTGGAGTCCTAGCACTGCCACAGGCTTACGCCCATGATCTTCTGGAGTAGTAGGCCTGTTTTCGGCCTCCCTCAGAGCAAGGTGACGTAATATTGTTGTACTCCCCTTGCTTTAAGGGTAAAAAGGTGTTTTTACTGAGTGCATTGCCTGTTGGAATGTATGGATAAAATTAAGCTAAGGTTGAGTTAAATAGTTAACCTCACTGGATGGTTTGGTTTTCATATATAGCTCCCTTAGAGCTTAGACACTGCCACTAGCTGACGCCCGTGTCATTCTGAAGTCGCAGGTCCTGTTTGGACCTCCTTCAGAGCATGATGGCGTAAGTTTGTACTCCTCTTGCTTAAAGAGTAAAAAGTGTTTTTACTGAGTACACTGCTTGTTGGGATGTTTTAGAGGCAGACTGTTATGTGAGCACTCTACAGTCTTATCTGCTAGTTAAACTCTGTTTCAATCGGAACGAGTTCCCATGTTTTATGGGCTCTTGCATTATCAGCAATTGAGTTGCTTTTAGGTGCGTGGCCTTCACAGGCCGCCCTGTAAGCGAATCCCCCACATCTGGGTGTCCTTTAGCAGATTAAGCATGTAGTTTTCACATGGCTGGCCTTTGCAAGGCTGCTGTGATATATTCTACATTGTGTAGGATTAGTTCATGTTGCAGGCTCTCTGGGAGCCTCCATGATTTTTGTGCCTACAGTATGATCTACCTGTTAGGGTGAGCTCAGTACTCCCCTCGTTTAGAGGGTTGTTCTTTATAGTGCTTAGCTCCCTAAGTCTGGTCAGTGGTTGAAGGCCTATATAAGGCCTCCCTGTTGAAGACCAGCCCTAAGGCTGGTTGTACTCCCCTTGTTTGGGTCCCCTTAGAGTCACAGCCTCCTCAGTGCAAATAAACAAGCGCTGAGTAGATCCTAGGATTGAGCAGTTTTACTCCCCTCATCTGTAAGGATAAAAAAGCGCTAAGCTGAGTCCTGCTTTACAGGATGCCCGTCTTTACGATTTGGTTACGAGTTGGTTACTGCCTCTTTGCAGTCCCTCTTACTGGATACCTTCTATGAAGTATGTGAATGGAGACTCTGTGATCAGACAGGTTGTTGGCCAAGACTAGGTTACTGTTAGACCAGGTCGGCCTCCTTGGTGGCAATCAGGGTCGAGTATGTTCCCCTGACAAGTGACTGGCTAGGGTTCCCTCGGGCCCCCTGGCTACATTCCCTTAAAGGTACCCTCTTTTCTTTGGAAAGAAGCTTGGTTCCAGAAGCTTTTGAGCGGCCTTGGTAGGCCTTCTGTGGAAGGCCTCTTTGAGGCTTATAGCTTGGGCTGTTGGCCATAGGGAATGCTGTCACTGACAGCCTATGTATGACCCATAGGGGGAGTGGTTCTGGCATTTCAATTGAAACTGCTAGTTCTGACGTTTGTCTAGCCATTCTTTGGCATGCACTCCCCTCAAGCATGTCGGCGTTGGTATATCGTTCCCCAAAGCGTTTCAAACACAGTGTCTCGTTCCCTTTCGAAAGGGAACGTCTCAGGTTATGTATATAACTATGGTTCCCCGAGAACAGGGAACGACACACTGCGTTTCCTAGCCATGCATCGGGGCTGCCTACTGAACAGTCCCTTCAGACGATAAGGTACTGACTGGTTCTCTAGGCGATCCGTATATACTTCTGGGTCACGCAATGATGAAGTCATAGGCTGTCGCCGGCCAATAGGATTATTGTGATTTGATAATTGTTTTCAGACACCGGTTCACAAGGAGGCGTTCTCCAAAGCATTTCAAACGCAGTGTCTCGTTCCCTGTTCTCAGGGAACCATGGTTACATAGGTAACCTGAGACGTTTTCTAGTGACAAGCAATTTGTCTGTCCACACTGAGCACAAACCTGCTGCGTGACGTGACAATCAGAGCCAATCAGAAGTTATTTGAAGTTTTATGTACAATTGGGATTGTGGACGATTAAGTTTTACGATGCAATCAACAAAACATCCATCCATCCATCCATCCATCCATCCATCCATCCATCCATCCATCCATCCATCCATCCATCCATCCATCCATCCATCCATCCATCCATCCATCCATCCATCCATCCATCCATCCATCCATCCATCCATCCTCTCTGGGAGCCTCCATGATTTTTGTGCCTACAGTATGATCTACCTGTTAGGGTGAGCTCAGTACTCCCCTCGTTTAGAGGGTTGTTCTTTATAGTGCTTAGCTCCCTAAGTCTGGTCAGTGGTTGAAGGCCTATATAAGGCCTCCCTGTTGAAGACCAGCCCTAAGGCTGGTTGTACTCCCCTTGTTTGGGTCCCCTTAGAGTCACAGCCTCCTCAGTGCAAATAAACAAGCGCTGAGTAGATCCTAGGATTGAGCAGTTTTACTCCCCTCATCTGTAAGGATAAAAAAGCGCTAAGCTGAGTCCTGCTTTACAGGATGCCCGTCTTTACGATTTGGTTACGAGTTGGTTACTGCCTCTTTGCAGTCCCTCTTACTGGATACCTTCTATGAAGTATGTGAATGGAGACTCTGTGATCAGACAGGTTGTTGGCCAAGACTAGGTTACTGTTAGACCAGGTCGGCCTCCTTGGTGGCAATCAGGGTCGAGTATGTTCCCCTGACAAGTGACTGGCTAGGGTTCCCTCGGGCCCCCTGGCTACATTCCCTTAAAGGTACCCTCTTTTCTTTGGAAAGAAGCTTGGTTCCAGAAGCTTTTGAGCGGCCTTGGTAGGCCTTCTGTGGAAGGCCTCTTTGAGGCTTATAGCTTGGGCTGTTGGCCATAGGGAATGCTGTCACTGACAGCCTATGTATGACCCATAGGGGGAGTGGTTCTGGCATTTCAATTGAAACTGCTAGTTCTGACGTTTGTCTAGCCATTCTTTGGCATGCACTCCCCTCAAGCATGTCGGCGTTGGTATATCGTTCCCCAAAGCGTTTCAAACACAGTGTCTCGTTCCCTTTCGAAAGGGAACGTCTCAGGTTATGTATATAACTATGGTTCCCCGAGAACAGGGAACGACACACTGCGTTTCCTAGCCATGCATCGGGGCTGCCTACTGAACAGTCCCTTCAGACGATAAGGTACTGACTGGTTCTCTAGGCGATCCGTATATACTTCTGGGTCACGCAATGATGAAGTCATAGGCTGTCGCCGGCCAATAGGATTATTGTGATTTGATAATTGTTTTCAGACACCGGTTCACAAGGAGGCGTTCTCCAAAGCATTTCAAACGCAGTGTCTCGTTCCCTGTTCTCAGGGAACCATGGTTACATAGGTAACCTGAGACGTTTTCTAGTGACAAGCAATTTGTCTGTCCACACTGAGCACAAACCTGCTGCGTGACGTGACAATCAGAGCCAATCAGAAGTTATTTGAAGTTTTATGTACAATTGGGATTGTGGACGATTAAGTTTTACGATGCAATCAACAAAACATCCATCCATCCATCCATCCATCCATCCATCCATCCATCCATCCATCCATCCATCCATCCATCCATCCATCCATCCATCCATCCATCCATCCATCCATCCATCCATCCATCCATCCATCCATCCATCCATCCATCCATGTTTTTGATCAAATTTTTGAAAGAAGTCTCTGATACTCACCAAGGATGCATTTCCTTGGTGAGTATCAGAGACTTCTTTCAAAAATATCTAAAAAAAATCTGCAGATCTGTGTTTTTTTGCGGCATCATCATCAGCTCTAGCAGACTGCAATTGTCTCTTTGTAAGGGTTTTTTCCAGTCCGGTGCCTGGTAAAAGGCTGAGTGAAGATGGTGGGAAACGACATCAGGTTTTCTGATGACTGAACAAGTTCTCTCTTTCCAAAATAAATGTATACTGCTCTTAATGGATTCCTCTGTGATTTTCTTTTTCCCCCCTTTGTTAAATAATAAAATGTTCTCTTAAGGCCCGTTCACACCAAAGACAATAACTATAACGATAAAGATATTGTTCCAAATGTAAAACAATATCAGAGTACAAATATAACAATAATATAATATAACAACTGTGTGATATAAAGTCAGAATTGTGAGATATAAAGTCAGAATTGTGAGATATAACTCAGAATTGCGAGATAAAGTCAGAATTGCGAGTTATAAAGTCAGAAATGCGTGATATAAAGACAATTGCGTGATATAGAACTGTGAGATATAAAGTCAGAATTGTGAGATATAAAGTCAGAATTGTGAGATATAACTCAGAATTGCATGATATAGTCAGAATTACGTGATTTCCACGATTTGCCATATTAAGACGGCATTAAAAACACAAAGTAAGCCTGTGAAACACTTTTTTTTTTCCCTCCAGGAAAACTAGTCCCGTCCATATAGGGCTCTAGACGAGAGTCACTTCCTTGTGAAACACGATTCGTCTCTTCTTCTCTCTTTCCTGACTCGTGCTTTCTGCCTGTATTGTGCAGCTGTCTGAGCTGGCATCCCTCCCCTGACAATCTGCTCTTTAATAGCTAATATCAGGGTACATTTCCTGCGGCACTGGACTGGAACAGAGAGATGGAGGCATCTCTGTCACATCCACGGCTGGCTGCTGACTCATCTTCTCATCTCTCTGCCCTCTGCCCAGCTCCAGCCTCACATCAAAAGACGTCACCATGACCGTACTCTCTCTGCCTCTCAGATAGTGCTGCTGATGCTGCCATCTCACTGATTAGCTGTCATTTTCTTCAGCTTCGACAAGTTTTTACTTTTGTTCCATTTTTTTTTTTTTTTTATTTGTACAAAGTCTGTGGAATTGCTAGATCTGGAGTTGCAAAAAACAGTAAACTAGCCTCGACTCTCAATAATACTTCACTTTCCGCAATTTTCAACAAAGCTACTACTACTACTAATAATAATAATTATAATAATTTATACAACAGTTCGTTGTGTCCACCAGTCAGTATCACCACGGGAACCATTTCACCATTTGAATCACTCCACTGTCAGCATTCTCAAAGCGAGTGTCATGGCGGACGAGCAAACTGACCATATTTTTATAGATGCTACTGTTATTTTGTAACAGAATGTAGTTTTAAGAGTTTTTTAGGCGAGAATATAGTTGTTTAGACCTCAGATATGCGATTTATATGTAAACATAGAGCCTATTTGAAAATTTGTTGAGACGCTTTCAGAGATGTGAGCTCCAGGCCGTCAGCGACCTTTCAGCGCTCATGTACCCACAGAGAACAGCTTCATCTCGGCCAGTCCTTCGGGAATTTGCCGCTGACTCTTATGTAGATAGTGTTTAAACATGAGGTATAATTCATTTTGGGTATATCAAACGGGCAATCTTTGGTCTTATTAATCTATTACTTGTTCCAGAGCTAATAGATTTAGCTTAATGGCTAGATTAAGTTTCATAACTTTATATTTACATTGAAATGAAATCCTGTACTAACTAGAGCACTGCTTTTATACGTTTGACTGAACTGTTTGCTTCCTTATTTTACCTCTTATACTGTTATAATGGCTACTGTTGTTAATACAAATATTATTGTTCAATAAATAATATTTTATATAAATAACATGCTGTATTTGGTATTGAGAAAGAGTCCGTTATTGATTTCGACTTCAGTGAAAGTTGCATTAATACACCATTAGATGGCGGCAAAGACTGTCTTTATGAGTGAGTCAGTCAGTCGCAAAGACTTTTATATTGAAATGGACTGAAACAAGGAAACAAGGTGTAGTAATGTTTGTTGATACGGGAAGAAGGAGGCGGGAACGTAATCCTCTCAAATGTAAAAGTACAAAGATATCACTTTCCTCAGCGGACATTCAAACTGATTTTGTGATTATGAATTTAAGATTGACCTGAATAATATCAGCTAGATGCAGGTAATACACTCGCTCTCTCATAATACTCTACATTTTACAATGATGTAGAGAAGTGACTCAGCGTTCCTTCGTTAAAGTGAACTTTTAAAATTAGTAACGGAGGCTTGGGCTCAATATAAATAAAAAAAGATCAAAATACATATCAATATCCATTTATTTCCCTTTGATTAAAAATAGTTTGTATACAATTCTGCTATTTTTATTATTTCTACTTTTTCTGGTTAAATACAAAAATAAACATTTCTTTTACTAAGCGGATCCCAAATTATAATAATTAGAGGCAACTGAATTCTCAAACACATCCAGACCCATATGACCTGTTGCCTGTATTTATTGCGAGGTCCAAAATAATTGGCATGCTAAAGATTACAGATAAGCCCCAAGCCAAGAAATTCACTAAGAATGCAGTAACATCAACGTGGAATATATAAAATAACTCTAAAGTATGTAGTCAAATGCATACATATTCTCTTCCCACACATTATTCACTTCGCAGCCCTGACAAATGGCTGTTATTTAATGGGAGAAAAAAGAAAACCTTGAATTAAACACATTAAATTGCCACTCCAAAAGAGCAGACTATCTCCAGCGCTGCTATCTGCTCTCTGAAGCCGCCCTATTAGAGTCTGAGCCTCTGCTATTCATTACATGCGGCAAATAAACTCTAGATAATACAGCTTTCAGCCGCCCCCACAATTCATCTCTCTGACATCTCCGCACATTAATATTCATTACCGAGTGGCATTTTGACAAACAAACGCCCAGCTCACCGCAAACGCTGAGAATGGGAGCGAAACGGTCGGGTGTTATGCTGCGTTGTGTATGATGTGCCGTGATTTATCGGGAGGTTTCTGGCCCTTGCGTGATCATGTACTCAGCTGGGTCATGGTGCACTTCTTTATTCGCAAGCCTTATTAATGCAAACAATACACCGGCTCGATTAGTTTTCTGATAACGGCAGAGGTAGGTCACCGATCCGTGCGCTTCCATTCCAGAGATCCAAAGGGGGGAATTGACTAAAATAAATTGCACCCGCTGATAGCGCTATTTATTTGCACGTGGTGCATGTGTTGTTTTAGCACCCGGTTCACTAAAGGATTTATGCAAATCAGGTCATGACGCAAACGTACACACAAAACCTATGCTGAATGCAATGGGAATGGTGCAAATCCCAATGGTGCAGTGGATGGTTCTGAGTACTAAAGAGTGGAAGATGCAGCACATTATCATATAATATAATGTGCTTTAGTGTGATTGCACAGAATAACTCCACAATATTGCTGGGTTTTATGATTAAGTATGATTAATCAGTAATGAGTCTTGTTGAAAAGGAGGCATGTTTGCACTGGAACTAATAAAAATTACTTTATTTAAATACAGTGCATCCTTATTTAAGCACATTTAGTGCCTGTGCAGTCAAATGATGATGCATAAAGTAAAAGACATGTATTTAATTACAAAAATCCACAAGGCATGCAAAGAAAAAATAATAAAAGTTAAAAGAAAAAAACCAAAAAGAAGTCAAAAGAAAAAAATGCTGGCAAAAAAAAGTTTCGTTTTTTTTTTTTTTTATATACAGCTTTGTCTTTATTTATTTATTTTTGTAATGTCTGTAGGGGATATTTGTATTTTAATGACCCTACATGTTCGATTAAATTAATTGAAGTCATTATAATGCAAGATTAAACACGTTACATTTTGAGAAAAAAAAAAGTTGAAATGCAATAGTGAATACATTTCGAGAATAAAGTCGTTGTTTCGAGAAAAAACTCTTTACATTTCGAGAAAAAAAGTCTAAATAAAATGTAGAGAATAAACTCGTTAAATTTAGAAAATAAAGTCGTGTTTTGAGAAAAAACCTTACATTTCGAGAAAAAAGTGTAAATAAAATGTTGAGAATAAACTCATTAAATTTTGAGAATAAAGTCGTTATGTTTAGAGAAACAACTTGTTAAAATTTCAAGAAAAAAAGATGAAATAAAATGTTGAGAGTAAACTTTTTTTTAAGAAAAACTCGTTAAATTGGGAAAAAAGTTGAAATAAAAGACTTTATTCTCAAAATTTAATAATTTTATTCTCGACATTTTATTTAGACTTTTATCTCAATTTTACAAGTCATTTCTCAAAACACGACTTTATTCTCGAAATTTAATGAATTTTTTCTCAACATTGTATTTTGACATTTTTCTTCCTTGAAATTTAATCTCACTTTATTCTTGAGATTCTTGTTTTTATTATTGCTTGGCCCTAATCCTCTTCTGTAATTAAACAACAAAAAATGTGAGTCGTCAATAAAGAAAAAAGAGAGAGAGAGAGAAAAAAAAAATGTTTATATGCATTTTTTTTCTTTTGCAATTAATGCAACTTTGTTTCTGCAGTATTTTTTTCCACTGACAAACTGCATGCAAAACTGTTTAGTAAAATGAACCCAAACTGCTGCATCTTTTCTGTGTATGTGTTTGGTGTTGCATCTACAAGTCTAAACAAACGGCATTTCCTCCGGCACATAGAGACGAGGCACTGCTTTATAAGACAATAACGGCTTGTGGTGGAGACCCTCTCTGACTTCAGGCTACACTTTTGCCTTAAAGAGCCGCAAATTAGATTACACCAGGTGTTTGAGCACAAATAGACTTTTTTATTGGGCGAGCTTGACTGCCGGGCCTAAACAAGCAGAACAAAAAAAGTGGAGTAAATTATTGGTTCCAGAACAGGTTCCAGACATGTGTTGAGTGCACCTAATTCCACAATGTGCTTACATACACAATTTTGTGGCATGAGACTCCAGCAGCCTGATCCAGCTGTAATCCTGCAGAGAATATAGCCAACCCCTGGATCGCTAACAAACACATACTGGAGGATGCTGTTTGGTTTGGATAATCTGAAACAGCAGTAAGAGTCCTATTGAACCACGAAAGCGATATATAACCTCGCTGCACTGGGGAAGAATATCAAGAACAGGAGAGGTCAATGAAAACCAGAACTCGTGCTATTTTCCACTGGTTCACATGAATATGAAGTACTGTACTAGTGCAACATCAACAAAATTACTGCAAGACGCCTAGGATAGAAATTATGGCCTTTAAAACGAATGTTGGAACATATTTCTTGTTTCCAGTTCAGAGAGAGATCTTTGTGACAGAAATAGAAGAGGAGGTCAACTCTTGTCCAGGGAAATCTGATGAATGTTTCCTCTGTAGCACAAAACGGCAATAAATTGCAGAACTCAAACAGATTCGTACATTTTTCTGAGTGGTCTTTGCTGGTGCAAAACTCGCTGCTATGATGCGAGGCCGTTCTGGGTGGTTTCTTATTGTTGAATTAACCCTCAAGTGTCTGATATTCTGGGTCCAGATGCAAGAAACCCCTTAAGATAAGAAAACCCTCAGTTATTATAGAAGGTAGCCTATACTGTTACTAAGGGTTTTATTAACTTCACACTCTAAAAATTGTTAACAACCCAAGTTGGGTTAAATAATGACAACGATTGGGTTGTTTCAACCCAGCGGTTGCATTAAATGTTTGCCCACCCTGCTGGGTAGTTCTCAGTGTTAATTTCGTTAACGAAAACTATGACGAAATGTTCGTTGACGACCTTTTTTTCCCCCATGATTAAGACTAGACGATGAGAAACGACACCAGTGTTGTTAAACGATAACTGTGACTAAATCAACATATGCAGTATCGTTGACGAAAAAAGAGGAGACTAAAATGTGGCTAAAAGACTAAAAACTTTACTTTAGATTTCCAGAATTTAAACCCCCAATCAGAGCGTTTTTCTGTTAAAAGAACACGTTTTACTTAATCTTTGCAATCACACGCACTCTCTCTACACCGAGGAAGAAGCGCGGATGATCCGAAAACACAGACAAGCTAGAGTTCAGCGATCTTTATTTGAGATTTTCTACTTAAATTAAAGTGTCATTCAGTCGGTCTATATTGCGCTGACTAAATATGTGACCAAAGTGCAGGTTGATATCCAGCAGTGGCTCTCAAACTGACGTACGCAAACAAAATGCTGAGTTTTGCTGTTTATTTAATTCTACTCCACCTTAAAATAACATTAAAACTGAGCATATATTTCTTGCAGGTAAAATGCCGTAAATACACGACATTCAGTCAAATTACCTCATCTTTCGCTGTCAAAACTGACTGCATCCATCATGCCAGCAAAGCATTAGTGCTCTTCTCAACAATATACTTTTGTATATTGAAAGAATGAATGAAAGAACTTCTGAAAGAATGAATGACTCGATGATTCACTCATAAAAACAGTGACTTACCACTACCTACTGGTGGTTTTAATGTAATATTTATATCATCATTGTATTTATTGATTTTTTTAAAGCATTATTTATTTTATAAAGGTATTTATACCGGGTCAGACGTAACAACCCAGTGTTTGGGTAGTGTTTGTGTTACCCAGATCCTGGGTCAGATGTAACAACCCAGTGTTTGGGTAGTGTTTGTGTTACCCAGGTCCTGGGTCAGACGTAACAACCCAGTGTTTGGGTAGTGTTTGTGTTACCCAGGTCCTGGGTCAGACGTAACAACCCAGTGTTCGGGTAGTTTTTGTGTTACCCAGATCCTGGGTCAGACGTAACAACCCAGTGTTTGGGTAGTGTTTGTGTTACCCAGCTCCTGGGTCAGACGTAACAACCCAGTGTTTGGGTAGTGTTTGTGTTACCCAGATCCTGGGTCAGACGTAACAACCCAGTGTTCAGGTAGTTTTTGTGTTACCCAGATCCTGGGTCAGACGTAACAACCCAGTGTTCAGGTAGTTTTTGTGTTACCCAGGTCCTGGGTCAGACGTAACAACCCAGTGTTTGGGTAGTTTTTGTGTTACCCAGATCCTGGGTCAGACGTAACAACCCAGTGTTCAGGTAGTTTTTGTGTTACCCAGATCCTGGGTCAGACGTAACAACCCAGTGTTCAGGTAGTTTTTGTGTTACCCAGGTCCTGGGTCAGACGTAACAACCCAGTGTTTGGGTAGTGTTTGTGTTACCCAGATCCTGGGTCAGACGTAACAACCCAGTGTTCGGGTAGTGTTTGTGTTACCCAGATCCTGGGTCAGACGTAACAACCCAGTGTTCAGGTAGTTTCTGTGTTAATCAGCTCCTGGGTCAGACGTAACAACCCAGTGTTCAGGTAGTTTTTGTGTTACCCAGATCCTGGGTCAGACGTAACAACCCAGTGTTCAGGTAGTTTTTGTGTTACCCAGGTCCTGGGTCAGACGTAACAACCCAGTGTTTGGGTAGTTTTTGTGTTACCCAGATCCTGGGTCAGACGTAACAACCCAGTGTTCAGGTAGTTTTTGTGTTACCCAGGTCCTGGGTCAGACGTAACAACCCAGTGTTTGGGTAGTGTTTGTGTTACCCAGCTCCTGGGTCAGACGTAACAACCCAGTGTTTGGGTAGTGTTTGTGTTACCCAGATCCTGGGTCAGACGTAACAACCCAGTGTTCAGGTAGTTTTTGTGTTACCCAGATCCTGGGTCAGACGTAACAACCCAGTGTTCAGGTAGTTTTTGTGTTACCCAGGTCCTGGGTCAGACGTAACAACCCAGTGTTTGGGTAGTTTTTGTGTTACCCAGATCCTGGGTCAGACGTAACAACCCAGTGTTCAGGTAGTTTTTGTGTTACCCAGATCCTGGGTCAGACGTAACAACCCAGTGTTCAGGTAGTTTTTGTGTTACCCAGGTCCTGGGTCAGACGTAACAACCCAGTGTTTGGGTAGTGTTTGTGTTACCCAGATCCTGGGTCAGACGTAACAACCCAGTGTTCGGGTAGTGTTTGTGTTACCCAGATCCTGGGTCAGACGTAACAACCCAGTGTTCAGGTAGTTTCTGTGTTAATCAGCTCCTGGGTCAGACGTAACAACCCAGTGTTCGGGTAGTGTTTGTGTTACCCAGATCCTGGGTCAGACGTAACAACCCAGTGTTCAGGTAGTTTTTGTGTTACCCAGATCCTGGGTCAGACGTAACAACCCAGTGTTCAGGTAGTTTTTGTGTTACCCAGGTCCTGGGTCAGACGTAACAACCCAGTGTTTGGGTAGTTTTTGTGTTACCCAGATCCTGGGTCAGACGTAACAACCCAGTGTTCAGGTAGTTTTTGTGTTACCCAGGTCCTGGGTCAGACGTAACAACCCAGTGTTCAGGTAGTTTCTGTGTTAATCAGCTCCTGGGTCAGACGTAACAACCCAGTGTTCGGGTAGTGTTTGTGTTACCCAGATCCTGGGTCAGACGTAACAACCCAGTGTTCAGGTAGTTTTTGTGTTACCCAGATCCTGGGTCAGACGTAACAACCCAGTGTTCAGGTAGTTTTTGTGTTACCCAGGTCCTGGGTCAGACGTAACAACCCAGTGTTTGGGTAGTTTTTGTGTTACCCAGATCCTGGGTCAGACGTAACAACCCAGTGTTCAGGTAGTTTTTGTGTTACCCAGGTCCTGGGTCAGACGTAACAACCCAGTGTTTGGGTAGTTTTTGTGTTACCCAGCTCCTGGGTCAGAAGTAACAACCCTGTGTTTGGGTAGTGTTTGTGTTACCCAGCTCCTGGGTCAGAAGTAACAACCCAGTGTTTGGGTAGTGTTTGTGTTACCCAGATCCTGGGTCAGACGTAACAACCCAGTGTTCGGGTAGTTTTTGTGTTACCCAGATCCTGGGTCAGACGTAACTACCCAGTGTTCGGGTAGTTTTTGTGTTACCCAGATCCTGGGTCAGACGTAACTACCCAGTGTTCGGGTAGTGTTTGTGTTACCCAGATCCTGGGTCAGACGTAACTGCCCAGTGTTTGGGTAGTGTTTGCGTTACCCAGCTCCTGGGTCAGACGTAACAACCCAAATTGGGTTGTTTATAAGTGTACTAAAGGCAACAGTAATAATCAAAAGGTAAAAAATAAAAACTTCTTAACAAATGTTCATTTATAAAACATATTAATAAATTAATTTCCAACCTATTTTGGGCTCATTTTAGGCAATCAATACAGTACACTGTAACAAATTGCTGTAGTTTTTACAGCAAAATTCTACAGAAACTTACTGTTTTATCATTTTACAAGTTATTACTGTATTGTGCAATGCATTATGGGTCAAAAAGAGTATTACAGTTGTTAACAGTATTTTTCCCTGTCAGCTGTAAATTAATTTACAGTTAAGAGGTGTTTTCACTGTAGCTCATACATTTTTACATCAACTTACTGTGATGTTGCATTATGGGACTGCGCGGGCTGAATACGTTTGAAAACTGGTGGACTGGAGCAGGGCATGAACAGTTAAAAGGCATTATTCTATTAATTTTTGGTAAGTTCACTTAAATTTACATCCATAAATATTCAAATCAAATGTATTACATTTAATGCATTTTAGTGATTCATATTTTGAACAGAATTCGTAACGTCAGATGTAGGCTAATGAATTGTATCGACTTAGTTAACAACTGCGTGTTATTAGGAAATTTAGTGGGATATAAAAGTGTTTGATTCCAATATTTATTTATATTTATATTTATTTAGTGGGAAACGTTATGTTTATTTAGCTAAGGAATGTGTCGTTAACTTTAAATGTATTGTTTCAGGCGAGGCGGAGAATCGCGACGGGGCGCGCCATAACAGTGGTGGAGAGACGAAGCTGAACTACGGTAAAACCATCGTGAATGTAATGCTAATATGGTTGAATGCTGCAGTTTGTTACAATTTTATTCGCATTTGCTCTCAAGAGAGTATTTTTAGAGCATTTGCAGTTTGGAAGACATGACATTGATCGAAGTGCTGGTGAGACAAAACTACATATAGGCTACGTGTGCAGTTAGGTTTGTTGACGAATTAGAATATATGGTATTAATATCGTTGGATGCTGCGATTTTCTCATTTATTTCACCAGTTTGGATTTCTTATTGAGAGCATGTAAACCCAGTGTTTAACAAAGGCCTGCAACTAAATTGAACGCAAAACAGATCGAGCGAATGATATAGGGGTGCTTATTCGCACAAACCGATCGTTTCGTGTCTTAGGACATCAATGTGTCGTCACGAGCCGGAGGGTTTAATTTGGATTTGTCTGTGCAAGTTTTTTTTTTATTCTCATAGATGGTGTTACTGTTTCAATGCATTATACGACTGACAGACCGCAATGGTTGGAGTTAAAAAAAATCATAATTTGTGTTCTACTGAAGAAACAATGTCACCTACATCTTGGATGCCCTGGGGGTAAGCAGATAAACATCACATTTTCATTTTTGGGTGAACTATTCCTTTAATTACATTTACAGTTTTTTTTTCTTCCTTTTTTTAAATTTCTTGTAGGTGTCAGCAACAGCAGCTGATGTGGAAAAAACATCTACACTTCCAGACTCTCCGAGACTTATTGTTTTAGGTAATATACAATGTTCCAAAATCTTTAAATTACTTAATAAACTTTGCCTGTTGTATTTTAACATACATTTTTATAAAGATGCTTATATTTATTCATTTTAGGTGAAATACTCACTGCAACCCAGTGGATGCTGAGTATTGAGGGTCAAGTGGTTGTGAATCCACACCCCAACTTTGTGGCTGGATTTGCTGCTTTGTTTGCAGCATACTACAACTTCAATCTGGCGTACCAGCACGAGGCATCCTGCACACTTGAATTTGTTCAAAGGTAACAATTCACTTAAATATAAATTTGTATATGTTAAACGGTTAGTTCACCCAAAGGAGAAATTTGTCATTAATTAACTTCTGAACTTCATTAATTTTCGGAACACAAATTAAGATAATTTTGATGAAATCCAAGAGGTTTCTGAACCACACATAGACAGCAACGTCATTGCAACTTTTAAACCCCAGAAAGGTAGTAAAAACATTGTAAAAATAGTCCATGTGACTACAGTGGTTCAACCTTAAATGTTATGAAGTGACGAGAATACTTTTTGTGCGCAAAACTCCCCCAAAATAATTACTTTATTTAACAATTTCTTCGCTTCTGTGTCAGTCTCTGACGCTGTTCACGTAGTAAACAGTCCAGCGATTCCAGGTTCTACGTCAGAACAAAAAGTATTCTCGTCGCTTCATAACATTACGTTTGAACCACTGTAGTCACATGGACTATTTTAACAATGACTTTACTACCTTTCTGGGCCTTGAAAGCTGCAATGACATTGCTTCCTATGTGTGGTTCAGAAACCTCTTGGATTTCATCAAAAACATCTTAATTTGTGTTTCGAAAATGAATGAAGGTCAGTAGTTAATTAATGACAGATTAATAAGTAATTAAATTTTTGGGTGAAATAACCCTTTAACACTACTTAAAGAAATAGTTAATCCAAAAATAAAAATTATGTCATTAACTTATTTGAAACTTTTTCCAAACCCATATGAATTTCTTTCTTCTGTTTAAAATAAAATAAGATATTTTGAAAAATGTCGGTAACCAAAGCTGTTTGGTTATACATTCTTCACAATATCTTTTTTAATGTTCAACAGAAGAAAGAAACTCATCCAGGTTTGGAACAACTTGAGGGAGAGTAAATTATGACAGAATTTTCATTTTTGGGTGAACTATCCTTCTATAATACATTAGTAGAGCAGCGAATGCTTATGCTTTATGATTTTGGCTCACATTTAACAAAAACCCACCAATTCACTCAATAATCTCAATAAATTAGAATATTTCATAAGACCAATAAAAAATAAAAAAAAACATTTTTAGTGAATTGTACTCAATACTTGGTTGAGCCTCCTTTTGCATGAATTACTGCATCAATGCGGCGTGGCATGGAAGCAATCAGTCTGTGTTGAGTTCCACAATTTGAGTTGAATTACTGAAATAAATGAACTTTTCCATGACATTCTAATTTATTGAGATACACCTTTATTGAGATGCACCTGTATTGTAAAGTTGTATGTTTTCATTGAAGTCTGCACATGATCCTAAAGCTTCTGCTTGTGTTTTTCTGACTGATTTTTGTGCAGATGTTTTGTGGGAATCAACCCACCTACTGGTACCAAGACAGCCACAACAAAGGTTGGAGTCAAAAGAAGTGGAAAGGCCTCAGAGAAGAGGAACCACATAGTTAACCCTCATGTGTGTACTCTTCTCAAAAGACTAATGGACTTTGAGTGGTTAAGTTAAGTATGTAACAAATCTGTATCAAAACTACAGATGATGTAAATTACATTTTGAGGCATGTTTTTAATTTATATTCTAACAATTTTGATCTTGTTCAGTAAGATCTTGTTCACTGCCAAAAAGTGTTCAACATACACAAAAAAAAAAGTTTAAAAAAAAATTATACTTCACATTAAAACAGTTTATATGTTTTTAGATGGAATGCTGTCATTTGTGTTTATGACAACATTTATAACAGAATAAAACAAAACAAAAAAAAAGCAGAAATGTGAGATTAAAAGGAGTCAAAATTGTTTTGGTACCATAATGCCATTCTGTTGATTGAGCTTAAAGGGATAGTTAAGGCGAGTTATTTTTAGTTATTTTGTGACTTAGATAAGATTTTCTGTACTTGTAAAAGTAAAATTGTTGCCAATGAAAGTCTTGCAGTAATTTGCTGTTAATTTTAATAAATATTGTTCTTACAACAGCTTGGTTTGATTATTTTTTAAATGTTTATTTTAATGCATTTACATCAATATAATGGTAAATAATACAGTATAGTTTACAGTTAAAATAAGTATATTTACAGTATTTTCAAAGTATAATGATTACAGCAACATCTTGCCTTTTGGAGCATTTACAGGATTTTATTGGCAACTTTAGTTGCCAGGTAAATACTGTAATTTAGTGCAATTACAAAAAAAAATGCTGTAATATATACTACAAGTTCAATTTTATAATCCTGTAAAAAAAAAAAAAGAAAAAAAAATACTGTATTCCACAAACAACAATATACTGTAAATTCCTTAACAGTATTATACTGTAATCCATTTTACAGCAATTAACAACTATTTTACAACTTTTTGCCAGTAAATTCCTGTAAATTCTACAGTACATTTTTTACAGTGTAATTTTTAAACAATAGTTGAGTTAAATAAAACTACCCAGCAGATAGGGTCAAACATTTAACCCAACCGCTGGGTTTGTCCATATTTAACCCAACTTGGGTTATTTTTTATTTCTTTTAGAGTGCAGATGTTTCTTGCAACTGGATGCTGGTCTTCAGATATGACTTAATGTAAAGATCTGGTTACATTAATTAGTCACTGACATTTTAGACGCAATATTTACCATTTTTGTTTTACTTCAGCAGCGAAAATCGTTCAAAACAAAGATTACAGCAGAACCATAGCGCATCTCACAGCAACAACTATTGAATGATTCAGCGTTTTGAATGAATTGGTTGAGTCAAAGATTCAATGACCCATTCATAAACAACTGCCTCATTTTTTAATGAATCAGCCGTTTGAACGAATCGTTTGAATGAATGAATCAATGACTCACTAATTAAGACAGTCACTTGTCGTCACCTACTGGCAGTTTGGTTTCATGTTTAAAAGTATAATTTTTCCCCAACATTTCTTATTTGTATTTTCAAAGAAATATCTCATAACATTATTTGATGCAGTTTTTTCAGTGTAAATAACTTACTTTGATTGGTAACAGCCCTATAGTGTCTTATTATTCTAATTGCAAACAGTCTAATATTTAGAGTTAGGGGTTTATTCAAGCAAGGATAAGCAGAAAAAGCAATGCTTTTAAACACAAGATAACATCTCTTCTCTTACCTTTTCTGTCAGTGTTTCTGGCCGCCGTTGGGGGAGAGAGGCCCTTCGGAGGCTCCTTGTTGGTATTTTCCCTGGTGACCAGGGAACTCTTGTGTTTGAGGCATTTCGGCGCGTCCAAGGATTTCAGCTTCTTGGCGTGTTTGGTGCCTTTGTAGTGGGCCAATGCCTGGCTCTAGGAAACACAAAACAGGCCAACCCGTGGAGAGGGCCAGCCCGGACCAGGTGTTAGCAACATCAGACAGGGGCAGAGGAGCTCTGAGCCATGAGCAAACAAGCTGCTGGAACCAGCTCTGCAATGTGGCACAGACACATTTTGTCGACATCAAACCACCGAGCAGCACCCATCTGTGAGGGTGAATGTGACACGACGGCCATCTTCAATGCAGCCCAGTAAAATAGAGTTTTGAGGATGTGAAAGCCTGCACAATTTGTGAATATTATACAGGTAAAGCGCAGAGATGTGTGTCGACTCTTTGGATCTGCTCGAAAACCTAATGAGCTGCCGACTTATGCAGCATTTTAAGGCACAACAGGCATGCTGTACAATAAAATGGGAAAAAATGGAATGGAAAAGTGAGATGTGCCTGGTTCCCACAGTAAAGTTCAGTGGTAGTAAAGCTCTTATATAGGGAGTGCTGAAGGTGTGAGGGAGTTGTGCTTTATCAATGCTGTCATGAATTCCCACACCACTGTGTAGTTTAATACACAAACTTGAAACAGAAGATGTTACCCTTTCCTTATTCCCTGCATTGTTGGGCATTTTTTCAACATGACAATGAGGATATGCATTCTCCCTTCTGTGGACATGTATTGCACTCAATCTTAACACTCTTGAGCGCCTGTAGGGGATTCTGTAGAGACGATTTGAGCAACACTCCCCATTAAAGATCAGGGCATTTAAGGAGCTCAAGGGCACGGAGTGATGGTAGCATCTTCTCTTTCAGTATAGAGCAGTACATCTGTGAATTCATGATGCCATCAATGAAATGCAGCTCCCCGACACCAGCAGCACTCATGCAGCCCCACATAAGGACACTGACACCACCATGCATTTTTATGTCAAAATTATTTAGGAAAATAAGTTTTTCTTATCAAGGTGATAAAATGTTGTGTAGCAAAAAGGAGTACACCCTCCTAAAAGTTATGAAATAAAACAAAATAAAAATTTCTGGTGTAAGTTTAAGGCAATGTTTGATCAACAGTTAAGTATGTTGAACCAGAACATTTAAAGACAAGTCATTTCTTGACAATAAAAAGTGTTATATAGCCCACTGAATCATTCTCAGACTTAATGCTGACAACAATGAAACCACTTGAGAGAGAACTGTCAGGAGACTTATTTCTTAGCACAAAAGAGGACAGTGGTACAAGAGGATTACCAAATCATTGTTTTAAGTGTGAAAATATAGCAGAAGTAACACAAAAACAATGGACTTGTGACAAGGCCCCTGAAATAATCAGGCCTTCATTTTAAGCTTTCATTTAGTGATGAGGGATTTTTTTTCTAGACAAAGAGCAGGAGAAATACCAAGTGAGTGTCTCGGAGCCAGCAAAAGCTATGAAAAGAGTGACTGTCAGTTACAGTCAGTTAGCCATTTCCAAAGCCCATATTTACAAAATATAGATTCTGGGAATCAATACTCTGGTCTCATGAGACCAAATCAATAATTTTGGATCTAACAGCATCCAAAATGTTCTGGCGTTGCTAGAGGAGGAGTACAGTGAGAAGTGCCTGGTTCCCACAGTAAAGTTCAGTGGTATAGTAAAGCTCTTATATAGGGAGTGCTGAAGGTGTGAGGGAGTTGTGCTTTATCAATGCTGTCATGAATTCCCACACCACTGTGTAGTTTAATACACAAACTTGAAACAGAAGATGTTACCCTTTCCTCATTCCCTGCATTGTTGGGCATTTTTTCAACATGACAATGAGGATATGCATTCTCCCAAGGTGAAAAACCTTCTGTGGACATGTATTGCACTCAATCTTAACACTCTTGAGCGACTGTAGGGGATTCTGTAGAGACGAGTTGAGCAACACTCCCTATTAAAGATCAGGGCATTTAAGGAGCTCATCATCCAGGAGTTAAACAGGACAAGAAGGCCAAGAAGGGTCAGAGCAGTATATTCAAAATTATGGAGGGCATACTAAGTGCTAGAATATTATACATTTGTTGAATTAAATCTAAACTAATTTCTGCAATCCTTAATTTAATCAAAATTGGCTAATTTACTTATTTTATGGCTATTAATTACATATTTCTCAGTTTTTATTATGTATATGTTTAATACATTTTAGTTTTGCCATCTTTCCATGAATTGTATTAGTGATCATAAAGAAAATACATCTTTTGCATTTGTTCAGAGGGGGTGTACTCATTTATGCTGTGCACTGTACATATATTTATACACGCACAGACACATTATTATGTGGTTTTTATAATCAGTTAACACTGCTTTTGTCATTTTTTACAAGATTTTTTACCAAAAAAGTCATTCGGTTTAACTAAAATTTCAGTTTTACTGAATGGCACTTTTGGTTACACAGAATGACAATATTTTCAAACAATGCTAACAGGCTGATATCTAGCTAGCAAAAGGACAATCAAACATTTTATATTTAGTACAAGTTTTTAAAATATTACAACACTTTACATGTTTTATAGCGGTTGTACCGAATGAACTGATGTTTTGGGACATGCGTATGAGCAAGTGAAAACAGATGTCTGAATGATGTCACATCCTGTCACATGATGTTGACCGCATGACTTGATCCAAAATGGTCCCTTTATATTGGTCACTCCGAATGACATCAATGAAATAAATTTTTCCAGACATTCTTTCTCATAACAAATCAACGACTTCTACACATAATTTTAATACCATTTTGCACCATGTATATATATAAAGTTATAAAATTATGTCATATATACATTTATTACATTTTAAGATATTTTAATCACAAGTGAAATGGCTGTATTGGCCTTTGGACGGTTAAACCGAATGACCTTTTGACACTTCAAAATCTTTAAAATACATTTATATGTAGCAATATATAATTAAAACCTTTTGGATTCAATAAAAGAGATCTAGTTGTACTACCTTACATACTTTGGATGTCATATCTTTGTTTTTTATTATTATTAAGGCCTTTGGACCAAAAAAAAGAAGAAAGACCCGATATATATATATATATATATATATATATATATATATATATATATATATATTAGTGTTGTCAAACGATTAATCACATTGTGTTTACATAATAATGTGTGTGTACTGTGTATATTTATTATGTATATATAAATACACATACATATATACATATATATATATATATATATATATATATATATATATATATATATATAGTCAAACTAAAATTTATTCAGACAAAGTTTATTCACTATAGTTTAAAAAAATGGTAATAAAATATGACAAGATCTAATCTAGTTAAACTGTGTCAGAGAAAAATGTATCTTAATTATGTCAGATAACACTTAAGCAAAACATGGTCAGGTCAAAGTATCTGAATAATTTTTGGTTCCAAATTTTTATCGATTTTACTGGTAGTCCACTGTATGAAGAATTTTTGGGTATAATATGTCACAGTTTACTTTATTTTGCTATCCTCACTTACATAAATGAACTGTAGTGTCCTGCACCCACTAGTAAAAATATCAAAAATGTCTTAATCATTTTTTGGTTTGACTGTGTATATATATATATATATATATATATATATATATATATATATATATATATATAATTGATAAAAAATATACCGGTGTATTTTTATCATATAAAACAAATGTGTTAAGGCCACATTTTTATTATTGTTTTCTGTTCTGTTTGTAGCTTTTCTCTTTTAACACTGTCCCAGCCAACTTCAATAAAGGGTACAAACATAACATTTAATAACATAATCATTAAGTTAAAAAAAAAAGTGATAATAAATTTGTAATTGTTATTATATCTTTAGAGCAATTCAAATTGCAACTTCTAAAGCTCTTTGTTCATTTTACACCTATTCAATGTTTTCATCTGCAACAATAATATAATATATTCAATAAATCTATTAATAAATATTGATCTAGCATACTTTAATTGCACCAGCCAAATAGCACAGACTTCTGTGAATAAGGTGCAATCTATAATGAGCTTAATTTACATATAAAGGAGACACGTTTGTGTCGGAAAGAATGACAATGACTTCAATTAATCATTCAAAGCGTTAATTCAGCGCCTGGTTAAACTGGAAAGATCAACTAATCAGCATATCATTTAATTAATTCGACTATAATTTTCAGTTGATTGACAGACCTACTTCTGATTCATGCATTACTAAGTTATATATAATTAAATAATTGACTATTTTACCCAAAGTAATGCATCTTATGCTTATTTACCCATTACACATTACATTATCAGCTCAGTAGCATGTTATCGCCAAACCAATCAACTGGAAGTCAAATCTCCTGTTTGAGGAGTGATACTGTTATTTAGTCAGGATGTTACCTTAGAAGGCAGCTCCTTATGTAGGCAGTAGACAGCAAGGCAGCTCACTAGGTTTCTCTCTGAGTAATGGTGTGGAATAAAGAGTGTGACAGAAGAAAAGAATGGCCTCTCCAGCCGTACGTGTGTGAGGTTATTATCCTCTATGACACCGTCCCATACATAAAACTTCCAGCTCATCGAGGCTGACTTGGTGGGAAACAAATCTTTTAATAACTGCGGGCACAATGTAGGTAGCGTCAAACGCTCTGTGGCATTTGCTTTCACCTTCAAACGAGATTTATTATGGCTCAGTTGGACCGGGCCATACGCAGTGTCTTTCAATTGCCCTTGTTTACCTCGCCGCTAACTCCTGGACGCATGACTGACATTGCTAGCAGCGGGAGGACAATACCAAGAGACGGACAAACACTTCTTTGAATAAATAAGGCAGTCGACGACCTCTCTGATGCAAAAACAAGACGCACATGCAAGTAACAAAGACACCGATGCTATAGGGTCCAGAACGTTATAAATAAATAAAAAGCTATTGCTATATGAAAATTTGCATTATTGTTCATTGGGGAGTAAAAAATAAAAATAAAAAAAATCAACAATTATCATTATTTATATTTATTTTAATAATTACATTTAAACATATTATAAATTAGGAATTATAAAACAATTAATAAATATTTATTACTGGCCATAAAACAGTATTTTGCTTTACTGTTCATTGGGGAGTATGTTAAAAATAATAATAAAATAAAATAAATAATAAATAAAATACAAAAAAAAACAACTAATAAATATTTTAAAAACATCACAATAATCAATAATAATTATATTTATTTTAATAATTATATTTAAACATATAAATTAGGAATTATAAAACAATTAATAAATATTTATTACTGGCCATAAAACAGTATTTTGCATTATTTTCTCTTAGCATACTGATGACCGTCACGTATCCTGTGCCTGCTGTTACCTGCTACACCCCATCAGAGGTCACCGGTTCACCTTTGTCACCTTTTCATGGCGCACGCAGTCACACATCACTCCGGACTACATTACCCACAATTACCTTTTCATGGCGCGCACAGTCACACATCACTCCGGACTACATTACCCACAATTACCTTTTCATGGCGCGCGCAGTCACACATCACTCCGGACTACATTTCCCACAATTACCTTTTCATGGCGCGCGCAGTCACACATCACTCCATCACTACATTTCCCACAATAACCTTTTTATGGCGCGCGCAGTCACACATCACTCCGGACTACATTACCCACAATTACCTTTTCATGGCGCGCACAGTCACACATCACTCCGGACTACATTTCCCACAATTAGCTTTTCATGGCGCGCGCAGTCACACATCACTCCGGACTACATTTCCCACAATTACCTTTTCATGGCGCGCGCAGTCACACATCACTCCGGACTACATTTCCCACAATTACCTTTTCATGGCGCGCAGTCACACATCACTCCGGACTACATTTCCCACAATAACCTTTTCATGGCGCGCGCAGTCACACATCACTCCGGACTACATTTCCCACAATTACCTTTTCATGGCGCGCGCAGTCACACATCACTCCGGACTACATTTCCCACAATTACCTTTTCATGGCGCGCAGTCACACATCACTCCGGACTACATTTCCCACAATAACCTTTTCATGGCGCGCGCAGTCACACATCACTCCGGACTACATTTCCCACAATTACCTTTTCATGGCGCGCAGTCACACATCACTCCGGACTACATTTCCCACAATTAGCTTTTCATGGCGCGCGCAGTCACACATCACTCCGGACTACATTACCCACAATTACCTTTTCATGGCGCGCGCAGTCACACATCACTCCGGACTACATTTCCCACAATTACCTTTTCATGGCGCGCGCAGTCACACATCACTCCATCACTACATTTCCCACAATAACCTTTTTATGGCGCGCGCAGTCACACATCACTCCGGACTACATTACCCACAATTACCTTTTCATGGCGCGCACAGTCACACATCACTCCGGACTACATTTCCCACAATTAGCTTTTCATGGCGCGCGCAGTCACACATCACTCCGGACTACATTTCCCACAATTACCTTTTCATGGCGCGCGCAGTCACACATCACTCCGGACTACATTTCCCACAATTACCTTTTCATGGCGCGCAGTCACACATCACTCCGGACTACATTTCCCACAATAACCTTTTCATGGCGCGCGCAGTCACACATCACTCCGGACTACATTTCCCACAATTACCTTTTCATGGCGCGCGCAGTCACACATCACTCCGGACTACATTTCCCACAATTACCTTTTCATGGCGCGCAGTCACACATCACTCCGGACTACATTTCCCACAATAACCTTTTCATGGCGCGCGCAGTCACACATCACTCCGGACTACATTTCCCACAATTACCTTTTCATGGCGCGCAGTCACACATCACTCCGGACTACATTTCCCACAATTAGCTTTTCATGGCGCGCGCAGTCACACATCACTCCGGACTACATTTCCCACAATTACCTTTTCATGGCGCGCGCAGTCACACATCACTCCGGACTACATTTCCCACAATTACCTTTTCATGGCGCGCGCAGTCACACATCACTCCGGACTACATTTCCCACAATTACCTTTTCATGGCGCACGCAGTCACACATCACTCCGGACTACATTTCCCACAATTACCTTTTCATGGCGCGCGCAGTCACACATCACTCCGGACTACATTTTCCACAATTACCTTTTCATGGCGCGCAGTCACACATCACTCCGGACTACATTTCCCACAATTACCTTTTCATGGCGCGCACAGTCACACATCACTCCGGACTACATTTCCCACAATTACCTTTTCATGGCGTGCGCAGTCACACATCACTCCATCACTACATTTCCCACAATAACCTTTTCATGGCGCGCGCAGTCACACATCACTCCGGACTACATTTCCCACAATTAGCTTTTCATGGCGCGCGCAGTCACACATCACTCCGGACTACATTTCCCACAATTACCTTTTCATGGCGCGCGCAGTCACACATCACTCCGGACTACATTTCCCACAATTAGCTTTTCATGGCGCGCGCAGTCACACATCACTCCGGACTACATTTCCCACAATTAGCTTTTCATGGCGCGCGCAGTCACACATCACTCCGGACTACATTTCCCACAATTCCCCATCTAGAAACCAATCACACAATCACACCTGTTTCTCACTTTATAAGCTGCACTCAAACACACACACATTGCTGAGTATTGTTTAGCCCTGCATTGCGCCTTGTTTTCTACCTTGTCTCCGTGTTTCTTGCCCTGCCTGTATTTTTGACTTTGGACTGTTTCCTGGACTTTTTTTGGACTACTCTTTGCCTTGTCTCTCTTGAACCTGTTTGCTGGTGTTTGACTTCCTGCTTGTGACTACGCTCTTTTAATAAAGCTTGCACTTGGATCTACCATCCTGTCGTTTCGATC
Organism: Elopichthys bambusa; assembly: GCA_037101425.1. Classification (NCBI taxonomy): domain Eukaryota; kingdom Metazoa; phylum Chordata; class Actinopteri; order Cypriniformes; family Xenocyprididae; genus Elopichthys; species Elopichthys bambusa. The sequence goes on along the minus strand of CM074439.1, from coordinate 33,219,099 downwards.
TCAATGACACTTCATCTCCCGTAGCATAATTAATGAGCTAGTCTGTGTCTCTTAGTAAAACTTGTCTAAGTTTATTCATATCTGGCGCTTGCTGAGCGTTCAGTTCAGTATCGTTCAAACAGAATATCTCATGCGATCATTCTTCTCATGAGTTGTACCTTTACGACACCAGCTTGCTTGCCACAGAGGTAATTTTGTAAAGACATTAAGGGCAGATATACCTTTATGAAAAGCAATAAGACGTCGTGATGGATAAGACTTCTTTTGATATATTGTATTTGTACAAATAGCAGTGCGGGATATGGATCATAATCATATAGATTTATATCATGGGGGTTTGTAAGTAACACATCATTTGAGCGGGATAGTGTTATGAAAATAGCTTTAACGCCAAGATAAATGGGATGTTTCTCGACACTCCCAGCTATTCATTTCAACGGCCAATCACAGGGGAGAATGCAGTGACACAGATAAATGTCATGTGCAATCTGCGCTGCAATCAAGCATTCATTAAACGCACGACATGGAAGAGCCGCCGGCGTGATGGCCGAGAGCGGACGCCCAGGCGAGGAGGAAGTCGTCCTGCCCGTCGAGCCTTTAACTAAGACAGACACCTGCGATGAGACACTGTTAAATGATGCCATCAATCAATCACGGAGAAAGGAAATTAGAGCCACAGTCTGTGTTTGACAGGACACGAGCAAAAACACTTCAAGAACTAACTAGGTTTTCTCTCCCCTGCCATTATAAACTGTATTTATAATTCATACACCCAGAATAATCCATAAGCAAGTGTCTCATATTCATGTGAGTAACAAAGACACCGATTCTATGGTCCAGAACTACATTTTTGCAAGTAAGATAAATTAATTAATTAATTAAATCAATAAATAAATCACATAAAATGTTACAAAAATAATTATAAAATATTAAAAAGTGATATTATAAATTACAATTAAAGAATAAAAAAGACTGGCATGTGAGTAACAAATACACAGATGCTAGTATGTTATAAATCAGGGGTCACCAACCTTTTTTGAAACTGAGGGCTACTTCTTGGGCACCGATTAATGCGAAGGGCTACCAGTTTGATACGCACTTCTGAAATAACAAATTTGCTCAATTTACCTTTAATTATATGTCATTATTAATAATTAATGATATTCATCTATGTGAAGACACTGATCATGTTAATGGTTTCTCACAATAATTATCAACAACGAACAGATAAATATCAATATGCAACACTTTATTTCTATAAATCTCTGCAAGTGTTTACATTTTCAAATGATCACAACATTTTCACTAGCCACTTACAATTTTTTAACAAATCATGCACTACGTTGCACCATGTTTGCACAGATTATCAATTATGTGACACGTTTACTGAACGTATCACCAAATCTACAGCATTTTTAACAAAATTATCATATTAACAAACACATTTGTCACTGAAACTGAATTCAACTGCCATGTTGCCACTGAGAACATCTGGTATCGGTTTCTTTGTCTGTTAGTGGGAAGCCTGGCATTGCATCTTCTAACCATTGCAGTTGGACATCGGAGAGAGTGGAGATTACATCCGTTCCATATTTCTCGTCTTTAAGCACAGTTTTTGCAATTATCATCTTTGCTTCTTTGAAAACCTCCCCGTCTGAAAATGCCTTCTTTTTCTTAATCAAGAAATGTGTAGCTCTAAATGAGGCTTCGGTTGCTTTTTGGGAGTTTTTCCACCGGTCTCGTGAAAAAAGACTGCTGTTTGCACAAACCCGCCTTTAACTCGCGGGCTTTTTAGCATGTAGTTAGCACGGTAGTTTGCGTGACACGTTCGGAAATGTCTCTCCACGTTGTGCCGCTTTGCCGTCGCCCCGCAAATGAGACACACGCAGGAATCTTTCACAGTGGTAAAAAAGAGCTGCCATTCACTGTGAAAATTATATGTTTTCTTTATTTTTTCTGCCACGTCTTCGGAGGTAAATCATCTCCTCACCTTCACTGTGGCAACGGTTGCTGTGGAGACCAGCTAGCTCTAATCTAATATGGAACATTTTTTAAAGTTTTTTTTTTTTTTTTTTTAAATATTGTCATTTTCAAATTCACACCAATGCAAGTGTGATTTAAAAAAGAATAGCAACAAAAAAAAATGAGATGCAGTTCACTGGTAAGTGGTGCTATGGTGAGCTATTTTTAGAACAGGCCCGCGGGCGACTCATGTGGTCCATGTTGGTGACCCCTGTTATAAATAAATAAATAAATACATGAATAAATAAAAATGTGCCTGATTCATAATACTTTTATGATTTATAATAGTTTATTATAAAATATTATAAATTATAAAAGTTTAAAATAAAAATTAAATAATAAAATAGGTTTGCCAAGTTAGTTAGTTTAAATAAATAAATAAAAAATTACAAATATAAAATATTATAAATTATAAAATAAAAAACAATTATAAATAATTATAATAAAATAATAATAATAGAGTAACAGACACATGCTAAGGTCCAGCAAGTTAGAAGAAAATAATATTAAATAACAAATAAATACAAAAAAAATAAAAGGGTAACATTATTATACATAATAAATATTTACAAATATAAAATATTCTAAATTATTAATTAAAAATAAGTGTAAATAATAATACTACTACTACTAATAATAATAATAATAATAACAGACACATGCTAATGTCCAGCAAGTAATATATATATATATATATATATAAATTAGGAATTATAAAACAATTAATAAATATTCATTACTGGCCATAGAACTAAAATTTTGCATTATTGTTCATTGGGGAGTAAGTTAAAAAATAAAATAAAATAAACATTATTTTAAAAAAAATGAGGAATTATAAAACAATTAATAAATATTTATTATTACTACTAAATAATAAATAAATACAAATAAAATAAATATAAAAAAGTAACATTATACATTACACATACATAGTATTTACAAATATAAAATATTTATAACATATAAATGTTATAAATTAATATTATAAATTATAAATAAGTGTAAATAATAATAATAATAATAATAATAAGAGTAACAGACACATGCTAATGTCCAGCATGTAATATATATATATTATATATATATAATAAAATACAAATAAAGTAAATATAAAAAGGTAGCATTATTATTCACAATATATATTTACAATTTAAAAATATTATAAATTATTATTATAAATTGTAAAAAACAGAGTAACAGACACATGCTAATGTCCAGCAAGTTAGAAAAAAATCAAATCAACAGTATTACATAAATAAATAAATACAAATAAAACAAATATAAAAAGGTAAAATTATTATACATAATAAATATGCAATATCATCAATTATAAACAATTATAAAAAAACCCCACAAACACAAAAGGTGGGCATTAAACGTCTGCCACAGTGAGGGCCGAGCCTTTAAGTAAGACAGACACCTACAATAAGACGCCATCAATCAATCACTGCAAAAACAAATTAGAGCCACAGTCTGTGTTTGGCAGACGACGAGCAAAAGCACTTCAAGAACTAACTAGGTTTTCTCTCCCCTGCCATTATAAACTGTATTTATAATTCATACACCCAGAAGAATCCATAACCAAGTGTCTCATATTCAAATAGACCTGTGGCGATATATATGAAAACCAAATGTCATTTTCAAAAGTCTGGCTGGACTCTGTAACTCTCCAGAAGCCATTTAATTTTTGAAAATGTGCCGTATGAAGTCTTCCCGGGCTCAGATTGAAGCTGATTGGAAGCTGGAGCACAAATGACCAATGATAATGAGGTTTTGCTGTGCATGCGGCGTGATTTGAATGCATAATCTCTCCCAGACGCTCTCTGTGATTGGCTGCTGGAGAGCTACAGGAGGTGTGATTGGTCAACAGCAGCCCCGCCCCTTTATCCTGTCACACGGTCCTGACGGATGCCCATCATGAGCTATGATTACTGTTCGATAGGCCTCGTCGTGTGGATATTACAGCTTAATATCTGAAAGTGACGGAGTAAATGAGCACCTAATAGAGAGGATATGAGCAGTGCTGTTTTTAAATAATCATATTTGGATTAAATAAATCTGACGAAAGCGTGGCACACAGGCAGACGTTCTCCTTAATGGAAAATGACAAGGGATGGATGAAGGACGAAAAATAAAATTGTCCTCTTGGCCATTTCAAAGTCACCCTCAATCTAAATCTGACGCATCAGTGCATGATCTAGTCTTATTATTAATTTACGACAGATATATATACGACAGGACTATTTTACTCACTTTACACACTGTAGGTGTTTTTGTAGGCAAAACTCGGAAGCAAGTTTGCATTTTAGGACTTCCGGTTCCATCGCCCTAAAGTCTATGGGTTTTTTGAATGGGTTTTTGCTAATAAGGTCTGTGGTTAACAAAGCCTCTAAATATTTTCACGTTTTGATCTATGACATAAAACACACCAGTTATATCCGTGTTGATCCGCGACCATGGTGTGCTGTAGTCCGTTTATAGCCTTCTGTTAGCTTTTTATATCTGACGACTTTATTTAGGCTTCAAAATGTATAAATGTTGCGTTAACTTGTAAAGATTATCTTGAGAGACAAAACGTGTGTCAATAAGTGTCTTTGTTAAACACAGAGCTTATTTTTTTCAGATTTTTCAAAAGTCTATGGGAAAAATGCATAGGCTTTCGATCGAGGGAACCCGTGCGCCGCTATCTTCCGGGTTGGCCTACAAAAACACGTCATCCCTGATGCACTCTTGCATGCGAGTTAAGCCATCCCACGTGATACCAGTCAGCCAATCAAGTCCGCGTAAACTTTGACTCTACAGGGCAGACAGATGCGAGAGTTAGAGGCAAGTTACACATGAAAAGAAGGTAGAAAGAAAGATAGTGATACATGTAAAAAACAAAGGGAGAGAAACAGACGACTGAGTCAGAAAAAGGGAGTGAAACAGGTGAGTGAGACGGAGAAAGTTGAGAAAAATACGAGGGAGACGGAGAAAGGGAGAGAAACAGGTGAGTGAGACGGAGAAAGGGAGTGAAACAGGTGAGTGAGACGGAGAAAGAGAGAGAAACAGGTGAGTGAGACGGAGAAAGTTGAGAAAAATACGAGGGAGACGGAGAAAGGGAGAGAAACAGGTGAGTGAGACGGAGAAAGGGAGAGAAACAGGTGAGTGAGACGGAGAAAGGGAGAGAAACAGGTGAGTGAGACGGAGAAAGGGAGTGAAACAGGTGAGTGAGACGGAGAAAGAGAGAGAAACAGGTGAGTGAGACGGAGAAAGTTGAGAAAAATACGAGGGAGACGGAGAAAGGGAGAGAAACAGGTGAGTGAGACGGAGAAAGGGAGAGAAACAGGTGAGTGAGACGGAGAAAGTTGAGAAAAATACGAGGGAGACGGAGAAAGGGAGAGAAACAGGTGAGTGAGACGGAGAAAGGGAGTGAAACAGGTGAGTGAGACGGAGAAAGAAACAGGTGAGTGAGACGGAGAAAGGGAGAGAAACAGGTGAGTGAGACGGAGAAAGGGAGAGAAACAGGTGAGTGAGACGGAGAAAGGGAGTGAAACAGGTGAGTGAGACGGAGAAAGGGAGTGAAACAGGTGAGTGAGACGGAGAAAGAGAGAGAAACAGGTGAGTGAGACGGAGAAAGGGAGTGAAACAGGTGAGTGAGACGGAGAAAGGGAGAGAAACAGGTGAGTGAGACGGAGAAAGGGAGTGAAACAGGTGAGTGAGACGGAGAAAGGGAGAGAAACAAGTGAGTGAGACGGAGAAAGAGAGAGAAACAGGTGAGTGAGACGGAGAAAGGGAGAGAAACAGGTGAGTGAGACGGAGAAAGGGAGTGAAACAGGTGAGTGAGACGGAGAAAGGGAGAGAAACAGGTGAGTGAGACGGAGAAAGGGAGAGAAACAGGTGAGTGAGACGGAGAAAGGGAGTGAAACAGGTGAGTGAGACGGAGAAAGAAACAGGTGAGTGAGACGGAGAAAGGGAGAGAAACAGGTGAGTGAGACGGAGAAAGGGAGAGAAACAGGTGAGTGAGACGGAGAAAGGGAGTGAAACAGGTGAGTGAGACGGAGAAAGGGAGTGAAACAGGTGAGTGAGACGGAGAAAGAGAGAGAAACAGGTGAGTGAGACGGAGAAAGGGAGTGAAACAGGTGAGTGAGACGGAGAAAGGGAGAGAAACAGGTGAGTGAGACGGAGAAAGGGAGTGAAACAGGTGAGTGAGACGGAGAAAGGGAGAGAAACAAGTGAGTGAGACGGAGAAAGAGAGAGAAACAGGTGAGTGAGACGGAGAAAGGGAGAGAAACAGGTGAGTGAGACGGAGAAAGGGAGTGAAACAGGTGAGTGAGACGGAGAAAGGGAGAGAAACAGGTGAGTGAGACGGAGAAAGGGAGAGAAACAAGTGAGTGAGACGGAGAAAGAGAGAGAAACAGGTGAGTGAGACGGAGAAAGGGAGAGAAACAGGTGAGTGAGACGGAGAAAGGGAGAGAAACAGGTGAGTGAGACGGAGAAAGGGAGTGAAACAGGTGAGTGAGACGGAGAAAGGGAGAGAAACAGGTGAGTGAGACGGAGAAAGGGAGTGAAACAGGTGAGTGAGACGGAGAAAGGGAGAGAAACAGGTGAGTGAGACGGAGAAAGGGAGTGAAACAGGTGAGTGAGACGGAGAAAGGGAGTGAAACAGGTGAGTGAGACGGAGAAAGGGAGAGAAACAGGTGAGTGAGACGGAGAAAGGGAGTGAAACAGGTGAGTGAGACGGAGAAAGGGAGAGAAACAGGTGAGTGAGACGGAGAAAGAGAGAGAAACAGGTGAGTGAGACGGAGAAAGGGAGAGAAACAAGTGAGTGAGACGGAGAAAGGGAGAGAAACAGGTGAGTGAGACGGAGAAAGAGAGAGAAACAGGTGAGTGAGACGGAGAAAGGGAGAGAAACAGGTGAGTGAGACGGAGAAAGAGAGAGAAACAGGTGAGTGAGACGGAGAAAGAGAGAGAAACAGGTGAGTGAGACGGAGAAAGGGAGAGAAACAGGTGAGTGAGATGGAGAAAGGGAGAGAAACAGGTGAGTGAGACGGAGAAAGGGAGAGAAACAGGTGAGTGAGATGGAGAAAGAGAGAGAAACAGGTGAGTGAGATGGAGAAAGAGAGAGAAACAGGTGAGTGAGACGGAGAAAGGGAGAGAAACAGGTGAGTGAGACGGAGAAAGGGAGAGAAACAGGTGAGTGAGATGGAGAAAGGGAGAGAAACAGGGGAGAGAAACAGGTGAGGGAGACGGAGAAAGGGAGAGAAACAGGTGAGTGAGACGGAGAAAGAGAGAGAAACAGGTGAGGGAGACGGAGAAAGGGAGAGAAACAGGTGAGTGAGACGGAGAAAGGGAGAGAAACAGACTTAAGTTGGCCGCATATTCACAGATTCGAATTACTCATGAGCTAAACGCAGTTACTACACAACCTAATTTCCCTCAAAACGAGCTTTCCTTCGCAGTGGACAAAATACATTGATCTGAATGCGAAGACGGCAGATCCAAAGGGACCATCTGCAAAGTGCCAAAACAGTCATAACTTCTATAACTACATACCGTAGTGTCACCAAATTCAGTTCACACATCACTGCTGTCCTGCTGGTTATACTACAGCTCTTATTTTGGGGGGGAAAAAAATGTATTTTTGCATTATTTTTATGATTTTTTTATTCTAAAAAATATTATATAATATGAAAAAAATATTTATTAACTTCACTGTTTCCGAATCACACGCTACTGCTGTCCTGATGTTATACTACAACACTTATTTTGGAAAAAAATATTTTTGCATAGTACTATTATGAAAAATATATTTAATAACTTCACTGTAATAGGCCTACACATATTTTTCATTATAATAATTATGCAAAAAGACATTTTTCCAAAATAAGTGTGGTAGTATAACCAGCAGGACAGCAGTGATGTGTGAACTGAATTTGGTGACACTGTGTGTAACATTGAAGTTATTGACTGTTTTTGTAGTAACGCTTTTCGGGTTTTGCACTGTGCAGACGGTCCCTTCGATCTGTCTCTCAGCTGTCCGCACATAGAGATCAATAGCTGCGTATCATTTCGAAGGCTGCATCCTCCGGAGGTCGAAAAGAGGTTTTATTTGTGTAGTAACAGCGTTTAGCTCACGAGTTAGTGATCTAATTCGAATCTGTGAATATTCAGCCAACTTTACTTAAGTGAGAAACTGACGAGTGACAGAGAAAGTTGAGAAAAACTTTATATCTACAGATATATGTTCAGTTCTATGTTACGTGACAATAAATATTGTAAAAAAAAAAAAAAAAATTCATCTGATTTAACAGTCAGGTATTGATTACATGCAGATGTTGATACAACTATATATATCACACTAAATAGTTAGACAATATGTCTTCCGGACCTTTGCTTCAAGACATTTTCTCTAACTGGACCTCTTTAAATTTTAGTTGAATACCCCTGCTTTAGATCCTTGTATGTACAGCAGGGCAGGGTAAAGATATTGATTCCCTAATCAAATGACTCTTCTAAATCGATTCTTTATTATAAATCAAAAGCAAAGCACAACCAGTGTAGTCCAATTCATGAAACTAAAGATTCTTATAAACTCATTCTTTACTGTGAATTTAAAAAACATACAGCAAAAAAAAAAAATGACTCTCACAAAATGTTTCTCAAAAACAGACAGGCAGCGCAACCGATGTGATCTGATTCACAAACAAATGACTCTTACGAGCTGGTTCTTTTGAGTGAATCAAACACATACAACACGACCAATGCAGTTTGATTCTCGAAATGAAGGAGTCTTTATGAACCGGCTTGTTTAATGAATGGTTATGGTTAATGAAAGACTGGTTAGTGTTTGAATCAGTCTGAAACACTGCCCTGTATAATTTATAGCACTAGCAGCGACAGAAAATGTATTTCTTGTAATCAAATCAAATTGAATCAGAATTCAGCTGAGCATTTGTGTATCAAATGAATTGTTTGTCACAATATAAGGGTTAATGAATAATGGCAGAAATTTATTTTCTGAAAACTAAAGCTTCATAAACATTTGCAGTGCAGATAAGGCATCGGACACAAAGTAATTAAACTACCCGCAATTCTTGCTTTATCGCATTATCTCGACTGTGTTGGATAACTTCATTTGTACCGTTCTACAGCAGCTTGAATCTCAGAGTCACGGTGAAGAAAACGGCCTCTTCCACTCACCTGCGAGTTAAACCTCAGCTGGCACACGCCGCACGAGACAGCTTTCCTTTTAGACGAGGCCGAACCGCTGAACGTGTGACGTAAAACAGCTTTCTGAACCGGGTCCATCTGAGGAAGGGAGAGAGAACGGAAAACCAGTTTTATTAGCCTCATTCACCTCAGTGGCGAGCTGAATGTCAACTCTGTTACCCATCGGACGGCGTGATATAAACATTGCCTTCAGCAGAAACACCACTAATGCTTGTGGAGCGAACACTGGAACACATTAAAGGCCAATGCAATTTCACACACACACGCTCTTCAATCAACGCAGCGGGAAAGAGGAGGACAAAACAAACTACACCGAGGAACACAACAGTTCTGCATCTAAACAGATCAGCCTTTGCTTCTTTACTTTCTCTAGGAAGACAAAAAATTCAGAAACGTCTAAAAGTTGTAACTTCTTCCTGAGTCTCTCCATCAGTGTCGTCTCCGGTTTGAACAATGTAAGGCTGAACACCGTTACTGATTTTGGCTGCGTGAGATTCTCCAGCTTTGTTGTTGTTGAGCAACCGAAGCACGAGCTGTTAAAGCTCCACCCTCTTCTGGAAAAGGGGGCCGGGAGCAGCAGCTCATTTGCATTTAAAGGGACACACACAAAAACGGCGTGTTTTTGCTCACACCCAAATAGGAGCAAATTTGACAAGCTATAATAAATGATCTGTGGGGTATTTTGAGCTGAAACTTCACAGACACATTATGGAGACACCAGAGACTTATATCACATCTTGTACAAGGGGCATTAAAGGTCCCCTTTAAGTAGTTTGAAGTTACTATTTCATGATAATGTTTAGTTAAACATGCACATTTAGAGTTTTGCTGTAAAAAGCAATAAAAATAATCTGATAAAGTGTGATAAATATATATAAAAGTATTATATTTTATTTAAGAACCGTCAAGGAATCCGAATGGGAGTCAGAAATGCTCAATTTCTTACAAATCCTATCCTTATCTTCCTGTTATTCATTTGTTTTTATTTATCTTAGTACTTTAAAAATAAATCATTCAATTGAAACTAAAAATAGTATTGCTTTTGTTTAGTATTTACTTAAATAAAATAATAATAAAATAACACTTTTTAAATATTAGATTTACTTCCTCAAAAGTACTAAAAGAATCGTTAAGGAATCAGACTTAGAGTCTAAATCATAATTGTTCAATTCTTTATACCAATACCATCCCTGGAACGTTTCTGTTGTTTATTTTAATTTACTTGGGTACTTTATTTTAAAATAAATCATTAAAATGCTACTAAAAATGATTGTTTTTGTTTAGTATTAAATAATATTATGAATAATATTTCATTTTACTTTCTCAAAAGTACTGAAAAATAGTAATCATAAAGAATCAGATTGGAGTTTGAATCACAATTGTTCAATTCTTTATGAATTTTATCCCTGGTATCTTTCTATTGTTTAATTTTGTGACAAATCATTTAAACATTACTAAAAGTAGTATTGTTTTGTAATATAAGTCTCTGGTGTCTCCAGAATGTGTCTGTGAAGTTTCAGCTCAAAATACCCCACAGATCATTTATTATAGCTTGTTAAATTTGCCACTTTTTGGGGTTGAGCAAAAACACGCAGTTTCAGTGTGTGTCCCTTTAAATGCAAATGAGCTGCTGCTCTCAGCCTAAGAGGGCGGAGCTTCAAGAGCTGATTCTCCGGTGTCAGGATTCAGTCAGGACGCACTATAATGTCAGAAACTGCGAATATATGCTGCATGGAGATGGAACACATATAGTTTAGTTTAATTACAGTTATAACTTATGTTGTCTTCTTGTGTGTATCCACTATATTAGTACAAGCCTGTTTACCGATGAGTTTTATATTGTTTATTGTACTTCACACAAAAGCGTCCGTTTTCACTCTAGAAAATCACTGTAAGAGCTTAATAAAACAGTGCAAGTGTGCATTAAAATATTATCCATAAACTCCCTCTCTCTCCCTCGCATTATCATCAACATACACAGCGAAGTACACAGAAACCCTCGATACAACTAACAGTAAACAAATATATAAAGACCTTATGCCTTAATAAACTGGTAAACTTTATATCCGTAAATCAACTCCGATGAACTGTAATAAAGTGCTCTCACCTTCATTACTGCCGTATCCAGTATCGCTCTGGAAACTGTAAGCTGGATCACCAACAGTACTGATCTATCCTTGAGTAATGACTTTTTAGCACAACCTCTTGTTTGTATTGTCCCTTTGTATTGACATTCATTCACAAAGCAGTCCGATGTGAAATGATTCGCGCAGACATAAACGAATTTCGGTGGAGTAAATGGAGAGAGCTATGTGGATTAATCCATCCAGCTACAGAACACCTAAAACGCTTGAGAGACGTTCTCGTCAGCGCAGCAATGGCGGACTGTGTACAACTCGCTGTGAACTCGCTCAGGGCGGTTCTATGTTAAAACGGCAGTGTCTGTCAACATGCGTGGGCGGGGCCTGTGGCTAATGTGACATCACACTGCCAGGGATCTGGAAACAGCTTGTTCTGAGACACTGCTTATGATTTATGGGGATTTTTTTTTAAAAAAAGGAGTGGTTGGACTTTTATCACTATAGGGTGGTTATGTACACACACTGCCAACACACATTTATGTCCAAACATCATGCAAAAGTTAATTTTAATACTTTTATAATTATAATACTTTTTCTTACATTTTACTAGTTTTACTTCTTTAAAGTGTGAAAGAAACTGTTAAAGGAATCAGAATTGTTTGATTCCCTATATTTAAAAAATAAATAAATGGTAAAGTCAAAAATATTATTTAACATCACAGAACCAACCTACATACATATATTTATACGAACAAAACTCATTTTTATAGGTTAAATCAGGTAGAAATTGCTCTGTAAGGTAACAATTGCAGGTTACCACTTTTTACACTCAAAATTTCAATTAATAGTAATATTCCATAAAACTGAATTGAATAATTTGTACATATTTTAATTGAATAACTGAATAATCCTTACATATTTTTGACATAAGGGTTATTCAGTTATGCTACTGGTCCACTGGTTAGTCCAGTTATCCAATCACATCCTCTGCTGAGTTTTTTGTTGCACATTGAGGGATTTATTCTGTAAATGTGTTTCCATCCTAGTTTATGCACATGTCTACTTATCAGATAAAAAATGTATCCGGCCCATGTTTTTTTTATGCACATTTTTAGAATTTATGCACATCTTGGCCTTTTTTTATGCAATATCCCAAAATGCACATAAAAATAGGTGGACGGAAACATATTGTCAGTCTAATGTCAAATTGAGGCAGAGTGACATGGTACGGGTGGTCTTAGATGAGGTAGTGAAATTACACTGATACTCTCATCTGTCCATTCACCAGATAACAGCCTCCGTCTTCTAAGACTGATATACAGGCGTCTGGCCCTGTCGCTCTTCTCTGATGTCTGTTCTATGATGGTTCAACAACTTGAACCTGCTGCAGACAGATGTCATCCCAGCCGCCAGTGTTACACAAGCAGAAAATCACTTTCGATTCACAATCGTCTATCACGGCCAGCTGTAGATGAATCACTAAATCACTTTCACTTAAAGTCCGACGAGTGACACTCAGTTTAGAAACCTGATACGCTCTTTTTATTATTAGACGACATCAGGCCAATCAGTCGCAGTAAGTTATGGTCTGATGTCAACAGCCGTGCCATATTGGCACCACATGTATGTGTTTGATAGCTTGAAAATGTTACATAACATAATTGCGGCATAAATCTCACGCGCGGCTAAAAAATGAGGAGATGGCACTTAAAAACAGTGGGATGGGTGCAAGTTTTGGAGAACGTCCAGCTGGCCAGTGAGGGGCTGCTGGGAAATCAAAGGACTTGGAGGAGGACATGCAAAAAAAAAAAAAAAAAGTGAGCGGGAAGTGAGCGAGAAAAAGAGCAGAGGAGAAAAGAAAAAGAGACAAACCATCTGTGCACGGCGATGACATCGTGCTCCAAACACGCCGGGGTTCAGCGAGGAAATGCTGCTTCTCATTGAGAGCGTTTACATGCACAATAAAACCCTGATAAGCATCAAAAAACAAGTCATTATAACAGCTCAACTACACAAGAAAAGCTGTAGAAACCTCGCTTGAAATCGCCAGGGTTTTCTCGCATTTTGATGTCACAACAAAAACAAACATGCTCACAATGAATAAGCTACAACACCAGTAAGTGTAAGAAAACCAACGTTTACCAATCATTATTTATTCTTAAACTCTTTATGACCTTTCGCAGATAAAAGAAAGTGGTTTACATGAACTCGCATGTTATTGTATCTGAAAAACTATGACCAGCCTACGAAACTTGACATCTTCAAGTAATATTAAAAACGTGTTACAATTTTTGTAATCATATTGCGTATTTGTGCTTGGAGGCGATTGTTTTATTTCTGATTATAACGCAATGAAACATGACAAATTGTGCCGACAAAATTTTTGGCCAGGCTGTCATACAAAGAAATTATGAACAGAAGGAAAAAAAAAATATATATATTAATAACTGATTATGTTTAGTCAATGTATGCTTTTTCCTGTGAGCTTTTTGTTTTTCTATGGATTTTTTTTTTTTAATTGAAAAGTAAAATAAAGCTGTAGCTGTAGTTTCCTTTTCTTTGCCAAATAATTTTGTCAGATAAATACCTTATCCAAGTTTGTGTTTTCTTCTTCCCTCATATTTAAAATATTTTCCTCATATTTTGATGGTTTAATCAAACGTGTAGGGGTCATTAAAAACAAATATCACTTTTACTAATGTAAAGTCAATAGGTGCGTTTACATGGAGCATTGTAATCGGTTTAAAAGTCCTATCCGAATGAAAATGCTCTATATAAACACCGCAGTCGGAATAAAAATGCCCAAACCGAATGAAATTGTAATCGGTTTCAGAGGGGTGGAATAAACCTTTCTATAAACTGAACAAAAAAAATTCTGCCATGTAAACACGTTAAACCGATTACTTAGCGTCTACGTCATCACGTCAAGAGGTCGAGGTCGTCAGAACGCATAATGGCGGCGGCAATATCAAACTGTAATAAAACTGAAACAACACATGTATTAAATACACTGAAGGAACTCGATGTATCATTACTACGGACCTTCATCCGTAGGGGTAGATGCTCCTTAGAGATGTACAGCCACCAAAAAGGTCAGCTTCCTGCGCCCGTCTTTTCCTCATACAAGCAGTAATATGCAACAAATTCACGCTGTTGTTTGATTAAGAGCAACACTTTACATAAAAATAGCATGCATAAGAAATAATGGAACTCCATGTTGACAGGAATAAAAGGCGGCAAACAGGACATAGATTAATGTGCGCATGTCACATTCCGATTGAAAGAGCCAGCGCATGTAAACACCATATCGGATTTGATAAGATCCGATGTAAACATCGGAATGACACACAAAGTGTACATGTAAACGTGGCTACTGTGAAATGCTTTTCACAAACTGTTTAATTTTAGCAATCTGATTTTTGAGTGAAATCGGGTGTTCAGTGGTGATAAATGTAGGGCGGGACTTCATTTTATTCATGTCAGCTGAAAAGAAAAGTTGTTTAAGCGGCAGAGCAAGTTTGAGAAAAGATTAAGGGTACGTTTACACGACAACGATTACAATCCCCGTTCACACGGATCTGCCAAAGCGACTAAAAACACTGCATTACACATGCCAGACAAGTAGATGGCGATGTCACTTTGTAAAGAAAGACTACATTCCTGCGCACATACGCATTTTTTTACAGAGCACTCACGCCAAAGCCTTTCCAGCTTATTTTTTACAGTTTTCTGTTGTTTGACATTCTTCTCATTATTTCCCTATAGCACCTAATAAATCGGAAGTCTCACACATTTACAGAAAACACTGAAAAATAAGGTAAACATGTAATACGCATGTGCACAACGTCACTGTTTTCACAGATTCGTGTTTTTGCAGTTTACACGGAGATGATAACGATATCATTTTAAAAAAACGTGCACTTTGAAACCAATTTTCAAAAGTTTCAGGCCACCAAAACAACATTGTTGTGTAAATGAACGGCCAAAAGGCATAAAAAGGTTTCTGTTTTTAGTTGAAATCAGTCTCATGTAAACAGCCCCTAAAAAAACTAAAAATTCCAGGTCAGGGCTTGGTTCTATCCATCGGATGTTTATTGGATTGAGGCGGATCTGAATGCGAGCTTGCAGTCGATTAGAAAAGCCTAGAGTTTAAGTGGACTAAATGATTGGAGAAGTCTGGCATTAAAAATTAAATGTTTTTGATTAAAATTTATGAAGTCAAATAAAAAAAATAAAAATGAAACAGGCACAGATGAATTGTTTAATAACATGCATTTCAAAAAAAATACATGCCAACTTTAAACCAGGAACTTTTAAGGTAAACAACTGATTTAACTGGCAAAAAAGCATCACTCTTACGTCTTCAAGATGTCTGAGTGAAAACACTTTGTTGTTTCTCTAAATTGCTTTAAGGGATACTTCAGAAATGTTTTCTGACACATTAAGTGCCCTATAGCACTTCCCTGTATATAATTCATGTTCAAATGTCCAAATCTGGTTTGTTCCTGCAGGAAGTGGAAGCACAGAAACTTCAGGATGTCAAGATATTCAAACTCGTCTTAAATCAGCCTCCCGTTGCCCACTGACAGATGCAAGACGTTTCCTGACACGCAGCATCTTCATGCAACGCAAACATGACAGTCTGTGAACATGAACCTCCCGCGGCGAACCTCGTCTTCCTCCTTATGAGACTGTCTGTGCTTAACACAAATTTGAGCAGCAGGAGCTGACAGCTGATGGGACGACACCTCTGCTGCCCCAATTTGATGATTCGAACTGATTTAACTGATGTTTTTTGAAAAACATACCCTTCCCCAGAATGTGTCTGTGAAGTTTCAGCTCAAAGTACCCCACAGATCATTTATTAAAGCTTGACAAATTTGCCCCTATTTGGGTGTGAGCAAAAACACGCCGTTTTTGTGTGTGTCCGTTTAAATGCAAATGAACTGCTGCTCCCGGCCCCCTTTCCAGAAGAGGGCGGAGCTTTAACAGCTCACGCTTCGATTGCTCAACAACAACAAAGCTGGAGAATCTCACGCAGCCAAAATCAGTAACGGTGTTCAGCCTTACATTGTTCAAACCGGAGACGACACTGATGGAGAGACTCAGAAAGAAGTTACAACTTTTAGACGTTTCTGAATGGTTAGTGGATAAATTTATGTAGTTGCTGTGGAGTTGATTCAACTCATCGACTAGCATGTGGCGTCATGTTAATCTTTTGTGCAAATCCAGCTTTGAATTGACCCTCGTTTGTGAAGCAGTCCGGCGTAAAATGACGGCATGTCAACAACACTCTACTACAACATCTCTAAAGTAACCCAACATGGCCCCGCCCCCTTTGTTGTGTGTTCTCGGGGGCGGGGTTTATGATGTCACTAACCCAGGAAGAAGCTCGTTGTAGTTTCTACCAGCCGTATGTTTGAAAAAAGCGATTTCTGTAAAAGAAAATATCTCCCTTTGCATCGAATTTTGAGCGTCGTAACTTCGCAGATGTTGTTTATGATCAAACAGCAACATTACACACTAACTAAAGTAAAAAAGTGAAATCATAATCAGTCACCCCTTTAAATAAATGAACTGCATCAAATGTAACTTGAAAGGAAAAGCATTACTTACATATCATGTATAAATATATTTGAAGTGTAATACACTTCATAAGAGGATTACTTTAAAAATGCATTATAATTATGATTAATTAGAATTTTATTTAACCAAAACAAGTGATCAATTATTCAAAAGGCCTATTTTAAGTTACTTCAGCAGGATTTGTAATGAATGCATGAATCGCTCTGTGAACCGCTGAGCTTCATGACTCTAAATATCTGAGAGCCGATTCAGAGCACAAAAAATTAAAAAGTCTTGTTTGATTGTTGCTTTTATGAATGTATCTATTGGACGGGCCTTCCTAAGGGAACCGCCTTATAGTGTAAGCAGAACTTATAAAGTGTTTATTCTGTAGAAACAAAGTGCAAGAGAAAACATAGACAGAGTTTTGATGACCGAATCCACACCAGCCATGCTTACCATTAACTAAAGTGGGATAAATGACCTGTCAGAAGCAATACCAGCCCTTATGTTTTTCCCAATTACACGCCCACGCGCGTGAATCCCAATCCCAGCGTCTATTGATTTTAACCACCAGGATTTGCAATTCAGATGGGGACGAGGAGGCCAGGATGATGAACAGCACGATCTCCTTCATGTTAACTAACACATGTAACATTATCCCACAGTGAGACGCTTCATGGAAGTGCGTTGTGTGAGTGGGAATCATCTACCTGTAAGACCCAGATAACATCCAAACAAATCTGAGGGAAACATATTAAATATTGAACTGCTTATCTGACTTATTGAACACATAATTATGAATTATGGCATGTGCCAGAGGGCTGCAGCAAAAGAGAATTGAAATTAAATGAGATATATAAATATAAATCACAGCTACCAAAGTGGAACATTTAAAGCCTTACAGAATGAAACAACGTCACATTGTTCCCGGGGCAGTTTTATTCCTTATACCTAGTGCTTCCTACTTTAATGTCCAAAGAAAAATCACAAATGAGATATCTTGCATGCACATGAAAATGTTTTCTCCTCGATAGATTATATCAGACAAAATGGAGATTATTAAAAGCAAATCCGAAGCAAGGACTGATGGGACGACATTGTCCTGCTGCACCTCACAGTCGATGAGTGGAAGGAAAATTTTAGATCTGCACTATATTCTACAACAACAACAGCTTGTTCTGTGTGTCATACGTCATTACGCCATCTCTACGTCATTGCACATGTGCAGAACATACCCGTTTCGATCAAGTGTTTACATGTCTTATCAAGAGGATTAGAAATGGGTTAAACCAGCCCTTACCATCAAATTTGGCCAATTCATTCCGATTTACGTCGTTACATGTGCTATAGTCCGATTACAAACAGATTATTAGGGTCCATGTAAACGCAGCTAGTGTTTCAGATTTGCCAAGATACCAAAGCCTGCCATCAAAAGTCAGATCTCAACATGAACTAGGGCTGCCCCCTGAATAAATATTTTTCTAGTCAACTAGTAGTCATTCATTTAAGCCATTAGTCGACTATTCATACGTTTATTTAAATTGAATTACTTAAATATACTGGAAGGTTGAAATACATGCCTCGCGTTCAAGCGCACGCAAAAAGCTTGCTGCAAAGCACTGGCAAAAGTAATAAATATGAATGTGTCAGAAAAAATAGCAAGTTTATTTATTATTATAAAATACAATTTTAATTGTTTATTGATAAACTAGTGTTTTCTGAGTCAGTGTCGGCTGTTGACGATGCTAATTCGTCACCTCCGCAGTATGGTGAACGCGCCTACAGAGAGAAATGAACCTTTCATACGGATTACATAAGCAGAGAGTATTTCTTTTCAATTTAAATTGGTTCATTTAAAAGTAGATATTTCAAGCTTTCTATAGATATATTTCTTATGTCTGTGAGACAAGTATACACTGAGTTTCGTGACGCACTGCAGTTCAGGAAGACAGAGACGGCAGAAAGCGCATCCTGTTTGTTTTCTTTATTTTACAAAAGCACAACGTTAAAACAATAAAAGTAGACCCTTTACAGTTCGGAATGATGTATTACTCTTATCTGTATGACCAAAAATGACAAAGTATTTTAAGTTTAAAAAATGACCAGTGATCGCGCCGGCACCTCCATGTCTTGCAGTAAGCGTGCTGTACTTCAGATTCCACGCTCCGCACAAACACTTGGATAAGCTCCTAACAAGTAGCACACATTTATCTAAGTTAACGTTAAAGCGATGTAAAGTTGCGACTACTTACATGTTAAATGATAAGCCACGTTTGAGGTCGATGGATGATTGAATTTGGATTTTCTGCCTGACATACTGTAATTACCACAAGGAACAGCCTAACGATTACCAGTTAATGATTTATCCCTCACGGACCGCGTGACATCACCACTTCCTGTGGAGTTTTTTTTACTAAGCCTAACGTTTCGACTATTAGGGGCTAGCCCTAACATGAACTCAAACATAAAAACTCAAAATACAACTGTTATGATAGTTTGATTATAAAGCATATTTGAGACTTTAGACTATATAGATCTGACTATGTGAGACTATAGTTTGAATTAATTCCTTTTCTTTGCATGACACATTGACATTACAGTACAGAATCAGCATTGTCCTGAACATTGTATAAGCATTCGTTTCATGTGTCACTGAATGGAGGAGAGGCTCTCAGGAGCAAGTGTACTGTAAATGTCACATCCTTTGGATATCAAAATATTCATAAATACTATAATAGTATGTATATAAATACTACTAAAACAAAACTGAATCTAATCAATCTACCCAAATCATTAAGAGCATCTGAAACGGGGATGGTTATGAGTAAACGGGTACTTGACAGCATCATTAAAAAATGTTAATTGCATGACATTTCATACAGATCGAAAACCAGGACCATATGCAAACATGCCAAAATGTGGCCTCATTTTTAATTCTGTGATTTGTTACAGTGGCATTTTGGGTTGTATCTTACTTGCATCAACAATACGTAATGACATTCAGTCCAGGATAGCAGCAGCCAAACGGTGTATGTAGAGGATTAGAGAGTGCTGCAATGGCCAAAGACGTTCGTCTTTGAAGAAAACTTAGAAAATGACTTTGTTTAGACATGCACAAATATAAATATGTGGATTGTAAGGCAAAATTGTAAAATAACAGATTGTATTGTGCATTGGCAGGGCTTGACGCATGCTTTTTTTTTTTTTCCAAGGAGTACATGTGGGTTAGTTAACCCAAAAATGACATTTCTGTCATTAATTACTCACCCTCATGTTGTTCCACACCCGTAAGACATTCATTCATCTTCTGAACACAAATTAAGATATTTTTGATGAAATCCAAGGGTATCTGAACCACACATTGGCAGCAATGTCATTGCACCTTTTGAGGGTGCAATGACATTGCATAAAGTGCATAAAGTGCATAAAGAAGTTTAAGGGCGCAATGAAAATTTAATTAAATAATTTGTTTGTTTTTTTCTTAATAAACGGATATGAGGAGACATTTACAAGAAAAATGATTTAATTGATTTGAATACTACACTGCTTTTAAATATTTCTGCTTCAAACTGTATTTATTATTAATATTCTAAAAATGTAATTAAATGCCAGATAAAGAAATAAGCCTAAAATACACCAGGACTCTTATTTTGAAATGTCTTTCCCAACTACCAGCTGCTCATTCAAATATATGAGGGAGATAAAATATGCACTCTTACAACCATCTAAAACATATTGCAATACAAACACCGTTGCCATAATTCATCAACAGTAACATAAGCAATCATTTGACATCACAGAAGTGAGTACATTTTTGTAAATATTTTATTATATCTTTTCATGTGACAACACTGAAGAAATGATTTGGGCCCAATTTACCATTTTCTCTCCCCGGTGTCATGTGACTCATTAGTGTTACAAGGTCTCAGGTGTGAATGGGGAGCAGGTGTGTTAAATTTGGTGTTATCGCTCATACTGGTCACTGGAAGTTCAACATGGCACCTCATGGCAAAGAACTCTCTGAGGATCTGAAAAAAGAATTGTTGCTCTACATAAAGATGGCGTAGGCTATAAGAAGATTGCCAAGACCCTGAAACTGAGCTGCAGCACGGTGGCCAAGACCATACAGCGGTTTAACAGGACAGGTTCCACTCAGAACAGGCCTCGCCATGGTCGACCAAAGAAGTTGAGTGCACGTGCTCAGCGTCATATCCAGAGGTTGTGTTTGGGAAAAAGACGTATGAGTGCTGCCAGCATTGCTGCAGAGGTTGAAGGGGTGCGGGGTCAGTGCTCAGACCATACGTTCGCACACTGCATCAAATTGTTCTGCATGGCTGTCATCCCAGAAGGGAGCCTCTTCTAAAGATGATGCACAAGAAAGCCCGCAAACAGTTTGCTAAAGACAAGCAGACTAAGGACATGGATTACTGGAACCATGTCCTGTGGTCTGATGAGATCAAGATAAACTTATTTGGTTCAGATGGTGTCAAGCGTGTGTGGCGGCAACCAGGTGAGGAGTACAAAGACAAGTGTGTCTTGCCTACAGTCAAACATGGTGGTGGGAGTGTCATGGTCTGGGGCTGCTGCCGGCACTGGGGAGCTACAGTTCATTGAGGGAACCATTAATGAGCAGAGTATGATTCCCTCCCTTCGGAGACTGGGCCGCAGGGCAGTATTCCAACATGATAACGACCTCAAACACACCTCCAAGACGAACACTGCCTTGCTAAAGAATGTCTCCAGACCTAAACCCTATTGAGCATCTGTGGGGCATCCTCAAACGGAAGGTGGAGGAGCGCAAGGTCTCTAACATCCACCAGCTCTGTGATGCTGTCATGGAGGAGTGGAAGAGGACTCCAGTGGCAACCTGTGAAGCTCTGGTGAACTCCATGCCCAAGAGAGTTCAGGCAGCGCTGGGAAATAATGGTGGCCACACAAAATATTGACACTTTGGGCCCAATTTGGACATTTTCACTTAGGGGTGTACTCACTTTTGTGGCCAGCGGTTTAGACATTAATGGCTGTGTGTTGAGTTATTTTGAGGGGACAGCAAATTTACACTGTTATACAAGCTGTACACTCACTACTTTACATTGTAGCAAAGTGTCATTTCTTCAGTGTTGTCACATAAAAAGATATAATAAAATATTTACAAAAATGTGAGGGGTGTACTCGCTTCTGTGAGACACTGTAAATGCGTGGTATTCATTGATTGCGAACCTGTTGAATGCGCAAAAGTGCCGCATATTGACTTTGAACATGCAGCACTCACAATTAAATAATCACCAATAATCACATTAAGTCGTATCACGATTCCTGTTTTCCAGCCTCAATTTTGAAACCTCTTTAAAATGATAATTAAGACTTTTGTTATACCATTTAAGATATTTAAGGCTTTTAAATTTGACAAAAATGACTTTATTTGCACATATAATCTACTCCTGAATACATTTAACAGTTTGCACAGTCACAAATGCGAGTGAAACGCACGTACTGTCGAGCCCACATATAAAAGTGACTCAAATTGGATGCAAAAAAAGTATGTTTTTTGTTTTAAATGCATACAAAAAGATCTACTCTCTGGCAGATACCTGCTAAAAACTAGTAAATGCAGTACTCAAATAGTCAAAATGTCCAAAATGCAGTAATGTGAAAGTGAACAGGATCTGGCCGCGGTGAAAAGAACAGCCCTGCAGGATAAAGAGCATAGACTCTTGAACTGAGAAAAGCACTCTCTGACAGATGGGAGCGGAGAGCAGAGGCTGATGGGTAAATGGCCATTGCAGTGGAAGCTTCAATTGAGGTGCTTCAGCACAACCTCTGCCCACACACACGGAGACACAAAGACCTTCCTGAATAGAGCCCGTATCACACACCTGCTGCTGTAGAAAAGCCTTTCATTACGCAGCAAACGGGCGGCTCACCTCTCCGCTGGTGCTCCGTCTGCATCACTGTGATATGAGAGATGTTCGTATACACTGTTGACCAGTGTTTGGGATGCTGCTTTCCAAACAGAGCTTCCCAAGATGCAAACTTGTCATTTACCACACCCATTCACTTCATTCATTTGACTTGAAAAAAGGATATTCAACGAGAAAATATGTACACTACTATCCAAACCATTACTTTTATTCAGCAAGGACACATTAAATTGATCAAAAGTGAGAGTAAAGACATTTATAATGTTACAAAAAATTCTATTTCAAATTCTTTTGAACTTTCTATCACAGTTTAAGCAGCACAACTGTTTCTTGAGCAGCAAATTGGCATATTAGAATGATTTCTGAAGGATTCACATAGAAAACAGCTGTTTTAAACTGTAATAATATTTCACACTTTTACTGTTTTTACTGTATTTTGATCAAATAAATGCAGCCTTGGTGAGCAAAAGAGACTTTAAAAACATTTTTAAAAAAACATCTAACCCCAAACTCTTGATCGGGAGAGTAGGGTGGGATGATTTTATCAAACAGGAACTGAAATTGTGAAATTGTGAAAAATATGTGATTCATGACAGAGGAAGAACAAGTTAGTAATTTCTTTGGAATAATATGCCTTGAGTAATCATGACCAGGAACATGCTGGGTTTAAAACAACCCAAGTTGGGTTGAAAAAGGACAAATCCAGCGACTGGGTCAAATATTTGCTCAACGTGCTGGGTAGTTTTATTTAATCCAACTATTGTTTAAAAATGACTATATGTCTGGCTTAAAATGAACCCAAAATATACTGGAAATTAAAAATCAGACACATAATTACTAGAGGCAACAATAATAATCAAAAGGTGAACATTTATTCATAAGCAATTTAATAAAAGTTTATTGTTTAATTATTATTTATTAAACTTATTAATAAATGTTCATTTATTAAACATATTAATACATGTTAATTTTCAACATATTTTGGGTTCATTTTAAGCAAGCAATATAGTAATTCTCAAACAATAGTTGAGTTAAATAAAACTACCCAGCAGGTTGGGCAAACGTTTAACCCAGTCACTGGGTTAAAACAACCTAATCACTGTACCTTTTATGTAGTCTGTAATATAGCTGTTTGTGAATGTAAAGCATCAAAAGTGCATGACAAATAAAGGGGAAAAAAAGTGCTGACGGGAGTGGAAAGTTCTGCTCGTGATCTACTGACGACGCGCAAATTAACAAACACAGATGCAGCCAGATCATTTCCATAATGACCAACACAATCTACCAAGAGTATTAGCATCTGGTTTAAGACATGCTTTTTTTTTTTGGGCGGTAAATAATGGCACAAATACCAGTAAATTGACTAGCACAAACCTTAGTAAATAACCTTGCATGATTCATTTAAATAGTCTCCTCCAATAAATTTTGCATCTGAAAGGGAAACTCCTACAAATGGATATGCAATAAGGTCAGCCACAAAAATAAACATTTCAGCGCTAATTTTTCACTTTGCATCTTTATTAAATCCTGGCAATCATTTTTAATGCCAAAAGAGGGTTTGCGCTATCGCAAGCTGTTAGTAAATCTGGCCCATAATCTCCTGAAAGAGAGCACTGATTCTGAACTGCTTGAATTGAGTCATCAGTAATTCCAGTCTTACTTCCGGCTCAAACTTACGTACTTTTGTAACAAATTTGGGCCATCTGACCAACCAATAGCTCTCGGAAAAGAGGTGTTTAGAGCGACTGTATCCTTTATCGAACTGTTTCAGACACTGTGAGGAAAGAGGTGATGCTTCAATGTGTATTATGAGAAAATTAAAGTGTTTTTTGACCTTGGATGCATGTAAATCTACTGTAGGAGACTCCAAAATTAGGAGCCTTTAAAATTGCATAACAGTAGCACTTTAGGAAAGCACATTATTCTGTAATACACCGGTCTGCTCTACACTCACCGTGACAGAACAGCTGTGAAAGTTTCTCCTCCACTCAAGGAATTATATAAGAGTTACGCGTCTAACCTCCCAAACAGAGCAGAAGCGGTTCAGTAATCTACAGAGGTGGACTTATGGGTCTATTTTCATCGTTCCTAGCCTGAGGTCGAGCTTTCTGGAGCTGTTTATGCTTGTTACGAGAAGCTCATGCCCACTTGTATCTTCATCTCCATCTCGCTTCCCCTATGCAAGTGGGGTTTTCACTGAACTCAGATACCGTAATCACAGATTCTGCAGCAGAGCCTCCTACACAGGTCTCAACACTCCAACAATAGAGCTATGTTTAGATTTATACAACATTTAGCCAACAAAAGGTTGTATCGCAGACCTCCCAAAGTTTCTCTACGCCTACAGACTCACAAAATAACTTAAAACAAGCCGGGTGATGAAAATCACAATTTCAAACAAATTCACTGTTGTGAAGTAAATTCATAAGCAGTAAAATTGTATTAAAATAGTAAATGAATACTAGAAAGAATATTTGATTATTTGCATTTAAATGCACCAATATATACATCAATTGCAATAAAAAAGTGATTTTTTTTTTTAACCAAAGTTTATATACAAGGAAAATATCAAAGACTTCCAAAAATTTTTGAAAGATGATGCAAACAAACTGTTCAATCAGTTTTTAATTAATTGAAACTGATTGAAAGAAATAAACTTTTTTTGTTTCTGAAATTTACGTTAGAGAAACTGCTGAAAACATCTTAATGGTCTTATATACATGAGACAAGATCCAAAAAGAAAAAAAATCCAAAAAATTGTCAAATAATAAGAAATCATTGCAAATATGTTGCTGATTTTTTATATCGCCATCAAAATCAACATAAATATATTGTAAATATGTGAATATTTCTTCCAACCATTATGCAAACTGGTTCTTGCAGAATTCCATCGGAAAGTGAAGAATCGCTCATGCTCACTCAAGTGTTCCTCACGGAGATGGGCTGAGAAATCCTTAACAAGATCCATGACATCAGAAATGAGTCCATTCATCTCCTGATGGTTATCTTCCATGCTAACTGAACAAGATTGATCATGGTGTGAAAGAGAGGAAGGTGAATATGAGCACACGCCACTGAACACAACACAACACAGAGGCAAAATAGCGTGAAACGAACTATCCTGATTCTTCAATTACACTGTTGTAAGGACCAGCCATTGGCCCACTGACAGAATCGAATAGCATGGGTGAAGGTATAATGTGTGGAGTTCACTTGAAGGCACAATGTATAAGATTTTTGGATTAAAATATCCAAAAACCACTAGAACAGTGTTATATGTTTTGTTAACTTGCTTACTCACATTATCCCAAATGTTTTTAAGAATATTTAAAGGCGGGTTGATTATGATTTCACTTTTTCAACTTTAGTTAGTGTGTAATGTTGCTGTTTGAGCATCAACAACATCTGCAAAGTTACGGCGCTCAAAGTTCAATGCAAAGAGATATTTTCTTTTAAAGAATTCACTGTTTAAGGACTATAACAAATGGCTGGTAGGGACTACAACGAGCTTTTTCCCGGGTTGGTGACATCACAAACCCCAAAATGTACATAAACCCCACCCCCGAGAACACGCAACAAAGGGGGCGGGGCCATGTTGGGCTGCTTTAGAGAAGAGGAAGAGTTGTTGTAGTAGAGTGTTGTCGACATGCCGCCATTTTACGCCGGACTGCTTCACAAACGAGGGTCAATTCAACACAAAAGATTAACATGACGCCACATGCTAGTGGATGAGTTGAATCAACTCCACAGCAACTACATACATTTATCCACTAACCATTCAGAAACGTCTAAAAGTTGTAACTTTCTCTCCATCAGTGTCGACTCCAGTTTGAACAATGTAAGGCTGAACACTGTTACTGACAATCCTCATTTTGGCTGCGTGAGATTCTCCAGCTTTGTTGTTGTTGAGCAACCGAAGCGTGAGCTGTTAAAGCTCCGCCCTCTTCTGGAAAGGGGGCCGGGAGCAGCAGCTCATTTGCATTTAAAGGGACACACACAAAAACGGCGTGTTTTTGCTCACACCCAAACAGGGGCAAATTTGACAAGCTATAATAAATGATCTGTGGGGTATTTTGAGCTGAAACTTCACAGGCATTATAGGTCCCCTTTTAAACCTAGAGAAATAAGCAATTTTAACCAGGAAATGGACTGTGTTACCAAACATGAAAGGGAAAAGGTGATGGACACACAAGATACATCATATGTAGTATATTGCCATTCTTCGTGAACTTTCAGAAAGGGTGAAAGGAAATGGGTGAGAAGATTAGGCAAATGGATGTCTGTGTCCTGCTTCATGATCTTTTCTTCAGATTAGAAAGTGTATTGTCTTTTTTTGTGAGAGCTCTTGTGTTCAGTATTACACTGTCCACTTGAGTTACAGGATTAAAGGAACAGTTTCGCCAAAAAAAAGAAAATTTACTGACCATCATATCGTTCCAAACCGTTCCAAACCTCCAAAGAACTTCTTTTCTTCATGCCAAAAATATATTGAACCGAATGTCTACGCTGTCCTCTTTCTCCACAATACAAGTGGACATGCAGAATAAAAGAATAATAAAACTAGTCAATATGACTTATTCTCTTTATTTCAAAACATATGATTTCAAGTAGATTTGTATGAGGAAAAGACATCATTTACCGATAACCACTGAAAATCTTGCTTAACATCTGTAGTCAGCATTTATTTTCATTGTTTTCAAAAACATTTGAATGAATAAATAAATGACAGCATGTTCACTTTCGGGCTATTTAGGCTTGTAAATCACTAAAATATGCTGGAGAATGAAATATTGTTTTTATTTTGATGCACAACAGAGCATCTTCAGCTTGCCAATCTGAAATAAAATTATTCACAAATATTAAACTAGCACATTATAACCAATTTTAACAAATTAAACACATATTTATTTACATGTTTTGGTTCAACCTACCTGTTCGATAACTGCCTTTAAACTGCTCCAGATCATTTTTATTTAGTTTTAAATTGTATCTTTTTTCAGAGGGTGTGCTCATTTTTGCAACACAACTTTTTAGCACCTTGGCAAGAAAATCTTACTTTTTGCTGATTAATTTTGACATGCATTATTTCTTCACGGAACCCTAATATGTCTTACATATCTTTTTAGACATTGTTTGTATTTATTTGCATTTGAATAACTTCTGACGGTAAATCAAAGTCAATTTGTGTTGTCTCCGGTTGCTTCCGGAGTAGACAAGTTAAATCAGCACATCATCAAAGTGCATTATATGTGTTTGCCTTTCTAAGTGTTTGCTTTTCTATCTGAAAATATGCCAAGAAAGCTTTCTTCTTACATCGCTAACTTCACTTAACAAATACAATAAAAGCTACATATGCACGCAAGTTAGTCTGGAATAGGAGAATCAAAGTAGCCAGATTGAGTTGTTTACAATGCCTCAATTTTTTTTTATTTAATACATTATTTAAGATCTACACCACCTGAGGTGTTTACATGAACCTGTTTCATTCCAACTGAGTCACATGTTGGAGTAGCAATGCATTCTCAGGCTGCATGTAAACACAGCTAGTATACAGAATCTGAAAACTCCATTTGACCCTGAAGTAAAGTGACTTGTGTATCTTGTAGACTCGCATGTAAAACAGGAATTGGACGTGAAGGGGGGATGACCACATTACAGCAGCGAGTGTTACCCCCTCTGCAAAGACAAGCATGGCTGTAGGCTATCGTTTTAAACAGCTTAAGCTCTTTAAACTCACGTTGACCTCATAAATCTGGGACAAAAGCTTGCGTTTGAAGACTTAAGTGAGGTTCTCCAGAGACTTTGGAGTGGTGGGCCAGCCTTTCATTACGTGTTATAGGTGTAAAGAGGCTTGCGTGACAGCACAAACGTGTTCAGTGGTGAAACATGGTACGATGCATACCACATTAATGAGCAAATGTGCATCATTTCCCAAAAGAACAAGCAAGTTTGTTTGTCATCAGACTCCGGTTTGAACAATGTAAGGCTGAACACCGTTACTGACAATCCTCATTTTGGCTGCGTGAGATTCTCCAGCTTTGTTGTTGTTGAGCAACCGAAGCGCGAGCTGTTAAAGCTCCGCCCTCTTCTGGAAAGGGGGCGGGGAGCAGCAGCTCATTTACATTTAAAGGGACACACACAAAAACGGCGTGTTTTTGCTCACACCCAAACAGGGGCAAATATGCTATAATAAATGATCTGTGGGGTATTTTGAGCTGAAACTTCACAAGACACATTCTGGGGACACCAGAGACTTATATTACATCTTGTGAATTATAGGTCCCCTTTAAGATGTTTGCACTACAAAATATACCAATGTATATTAAATCGAATTAATATAGTAATCTTACTATTAAATATTAACATTTTAGAGTATATTAACTGAAATATTGACATATTAAACTAACTTGATATTTATTACTTAATTTACTCTTGCTTTTCTTTGAGCTGATTACTTACTTCAATACATCAATTTCCTACCCTTTTTTTTTTTTTTTTTTTGTAAGTGTGCTTTGCATTGGTTTCCAAACATTTCTTAAGGTAAACTGAACTTTAACCCAAAACGACCTTGTGAAAAGAAAAATGGGAACAGCTGGAGGAGGGTGAAATCAATGAAAGTGCGAAAACAGCCAAAAATATCTGTCAAAGTAATATGCACCTGAAACAAAGCATGGCATGGTTGAGATTGAATTTCAGAGAGCATTTACCCTCCCAGCATGTATATGACCCATTCAGGTCAGCGGCTGGTAGTTTGTAACATGAAAAGCATCAATTTGACAGCGGTAAATTCATGCTGTACGCTGTCAAACGTGATCTATCGTGACATCACAGAGTTGTGACATTGAATGATTCTGCTGGGTGTCACGAAGAGGGCCGTACCTGCTCCATTCATGCATTGAGGTCACTAAAAACAATGATACAGATGATTCAGACCCAGAGGAATGCTTTATGTGTATGGAAAACAGCTCACGGAATATGTCAGGATTTGAGAGACGTTTCAATTTAGCCAACTAAACCCCCTCCAGGCTCCGATACATCTCTGTTCTCCCAGCGATTCTGCATCTGCAAAAGCACAAATTGTTTTAATCAAAATGTAGTATATTACGCTCAGCTGCACAGATGAACTGGCATGAAAACATTGGCGTAAAAAAAACAGGGTTATTATCAGTGCATTCCACCAGGGAGAGGCCATTGGCAGATCACCAGGGGACAAAGCATCGCGGGAATAGGGTGGGAATGAGAAACCGGCACAGCTGCGTGTGTCTGTTTACAGCGCTGCAACTCAACATGAAGTTTAAAAGGCATGCGTCCCACACACACACACACACACACACACACACACCCCTAATTTATCCCTTAAGCTTATACATTAGCCAAAAAATATTTTCTTGAATTATCCCCTGAGATTTTAAGTTAGTTTTGAAATAATTGCACAAAACAGCACATCTGTATATATATATATATATATATATATATATATATATATATATAAAAAATAGTACTACTAATAAATATATTATTTTTAAAATAAATATAAGTTAATTTTTTTTTTTAACTCTATAAAGAATACATGAAATTAATCTCTTTTGCTCTTAAGGCTCCATTTATATGATCAAAAATACAGTAAAAACAGTAATATTGTGAAATATTTTTACAGTTTAAAATAGCTGTTTTCTATGTGAATATAAAGTAAAATATTATTTATTTCTGTGATCAAAGCTGAATTTTCAGCATCATTACTCCAGTCTTCAGTGTCACATGATCCTTCAGAAATCATTATGATATGATGATTTGCTGCTCAAGAAACATTTCTGTTGTGCTGTTTCATATTTTTGTGGAAACTGTGATATATTTTTCAGGATTCTTTGATGGATTTTATTTGAAATAGAATCTTTTGTAACATTATAAATGTTTACACTGTCACTTTTGACCAATTAAATGCATCCTTGCTGAATAAAAGTATTAATTTCTTTCAAAAATCTTACTGACCCCAACCTTTTGAACTGTAGTGTATGTGTGTGTGTGTATATATATATATATATATATACACTGTTTATATACACACACACACATTATATATTTTATTGTTATAATATAATTGTAGTTTAAAATATAAAATGAATATTTGATAATTATTATTTTACAGTATATATTACAATGCTAACACGTTTCAAATTCTTCACTTTCACATGTTAAATCCTCAAGCTTTTATTTTGGTGGAATAATGAACGAAGACCTTTAAGTGATGCTTTGTTATCTTGTTATAAACCTGTTAAAATACTAAAAACATATGTCCGAAATTATACAAATGTAAAAAAAGTGATTCTGGAGCACATTGCATGTTCAAACGCACGTTATAAGCGACATGCGGAGAGATTTGATCACATTAATTCATTTTTGTTTTTGACCCTAACCCTGTGCGGTACTATTTATTTATTTCAATTTTAATTTTCTATGATTGAATGAATAATTGGTAACACTTATGGGGAGCACATTCACTATTAACCACGACTTTTGCCTCAATAAACACCTAATTATTGATTATTAATAGTCAGTAAGGTAGTAGTTGTAGCGTTTAAGTTTAGGTATTGGGTAGGATTTAGGCATGTAGAATATGTTAATGCAGAATAAGGCATTAATATGTACTTTATAAGTACTAATAAACAGCCAATATGCAAGCTAATTAGCAACTAGTTAAAAGTGAGAATTGTTCCCCGTACTAAAGTGTTACCGAATAATTAGCTTTGGTAACTAAAGTTTTTTAACTAGTTGCTTATTAGCATGGATAATAATAGAATATTGTCTGTTTATTAGTACTTATTAAGCACATATTAATGCCTTATTTTGCATGACCTTATTCTACATTCCTAATCCTACCCCAATACCTAAACTTAACAACTACCTTACTAACTATTAATAAGCAGTAAATTAGGAGTTTACTGAGGGAAAAGTCATAGTTAATAGTGAATACATGTTCCCTATACTATCAACTCATGAACCCCCTGCATGGACCCCCATTTGGGAAACCCTGGCCTAAAGCGGCAGAATAAAACAGTACGGGTACGCGCTCATCCAGTAAACAGGCTGCGGTACGGCGGGTCAAGCAGACAGCGTTGAGGCCCATGTGTCACTCCCAGCATTCCACTCCGGAGCAATTTTCCACTGAGAAATCAATAGCATAGTGCAGGCTTCTCTACAGGGGAAATAGAGTTTGTATTGTTTCTCGCAGACAAATGCAGGCTTCAGGAAAGATAAATGGTATTTTCGTGGGCCTTAACAGAAAACGGCTCAGCCTCATCCATTCGCTCTCCTCTTTTTTCGTACACACCCCGAGCACGTCGTTCTTCACTGGGAGCTTTGAACAGAGCGGCATTGAAAAAAAACAGTGGGATGGATTCTTCTGCTCAACGCTTAACATTGGTATAATATTGTCTTCATGGCCTCATATGATCTCTACTATAAAAGCACTGCTTAACTTTTTCTTCGCTGGATCTGCGTCAGATACACATAATCTGCCTGGATTCCATGTCCACCTGAGACTCATGCCTTCCAAAAACTCCTGTCTGATGTTTCATAACTTTCATATCAGACCTAGTAGTAGCTTTTTATATCGCAGTACAACCCAGAGAGTCATAACTGTCTAAATATATTACGCAATGCCACACGCTTCCAGTGTCAACGATGTTTCTGTCTGCAGTGAACGTCAAATACTTGAATTATTATTTATTATATATTTTTTGTTACTTTTTGAAGTATTAATATTGTTTGGATATATACGGGTCAATGACATGACAGGTCATTTTTTTGTCCAGAGGCCTTAATAATATTAAAAAACAAAGATATGACATCCAAAGTATGTGAGGTAGCACAACTAGATCTCTTTTATTAAATCCAAAAGGTTTTAGTTATATTTTGCTACATATAAATGTATTTTAAAGATTTTGAAGTGTCAAAATGTCATTCGGTTTAACTGTCCAATACAGCCATTTAATTTGTGATTAAAATATCTTAAAATGTAATAAATGTATATATTTTTTATTCTGGCATGATTTTATAACATCATATCATCAACATAGTGCAAAATGGTATTAAAATTATGTGTAGAAGTCGTTGCTTTGTTGTGAGGAAGAATGTCCGGAAAAATGAATTTAATTGATGTCATTCGGCGTAACCAATATAAAGGGACCATTTTGGATCAAGTCATGCAGTCAATATCATGTGACAGGATGTGACATCATTCACACACCTGCAAAGGACCACATGGTCATGAAGCAAAGTAACTAACTCTCTCTTAACTATTTGAAAAATTCATGTTTTCACTTGCTCATACGCATGTCCCGAAACATCAGGTCATTCGGTACAACCGCTATAAAACATGGAAAATGTTGTAATATTTTAAAAACTTGCACTAAATATAAAATATTTTATTTCCCCTTTTGCTAGCTAGATATCAGCCTGTTAGCATTGTTTGAAAATATTGTCATTCGGTGTAACCAAAAGTGTCATTCGGTAAAACTGAAATTTTAGTTAAACCGAATGACTTTTTTGGTGACAAATTTTATCCATCTTGTAAAAAATGACAAAAGCAGTTTTAATTGATTATAAAAACCACATAATCTCATTGTTAACACTTAATAAAACTTTTAAGTATTAACATTTTTACTTTTTTTTTTAATTCGGAGAAAATTTTGATAAAAGTTTAATTATTATTATTAATATATTATGTATAGTAATGTTAACATGAACAATCATATAAATAATGATATTTAAAATATTAAACAATACATACAATTCACGTAACAAGTGTATACTAGACAGTATGCAGTATGCTAGTATTCCATTCCAAACAGCCTCAGTGACGGACAAAACCTGTGGAAACTCTGGACAAGATTTATACACCTCATTTTTTGTGCATTTGCCATTTGTAAGTATGCAACATATCAATTTGGCAAAGTCACTTTGATGTTAAATTAGTTTTATTCTAATATGAGCCGATTCATATAGCTTCATATGTACATTACAGGCTTCTATATATACACATTATTTGGGAAAAACTGTGCACATCATTCCAGCCCTGTAAAATTGCTGTTAACATATATTAGGGTTGGAAAATCCCTGCCATCATATTCTATAAGATTCCTTTGTGTTTACGACTTTGAACCAGTGAATGTTTAATGTGCCTCTGAGACCAGGCTATAGATCTGACTTCACTGTTTCCTGAAAACACACACACACACACAGCACAAACCTCTCGCTCCGACATATTCTCTGTTTTCTCATTCTCTAACATACGACGTCTAACACCCTTTCTTGTATTCAGAAAGGCTTTGTTGATCAGACCACACTGGATGTAGACAGTAGCAACAACATAATACAAGCAGGTTTATCAATAATGAACATGGCTGACAATTCGGCACTACACTTTTTAGACCATAAAGCTCAACAACACCAACACACAATACTACAGTGAAATCTAAACCTATAACCAACTACAAATACCCCACTAAACCCGTTTCACACACTTTAGAGTACAGTTCTGATTTGACTCCAGCCACAATGCATGCTGGGTAACCAACAGTGCAACAAATTTAACTCAATCAAATTTAGCCGTTTTGACAAATAAGCATTTGAGCCATCCAAGCTGACTGATTCCTCCCATGATTCGGCCAAATGATTCTTATATTTGATTCATTCAGATTTACAAACTGGTTCAGTTGATTCAGCAATATACAGTCTATTTATTGCCATTATATTATTATGCAAAATTTTATTTCCAAGATGATAACTAGACGCAATTTGCAAAATTAAATCTGCACGTAATGTCACATGCAAACAGAATATTTACAGTTTCAGAGTACACAGTAAGCAGTAAGTAGTATGCTAGCAGTGTGCTACAGGTATGAATCAACACAAGGGTTAATAAATGATGGCTTAATTGCTATTTTTGGGTGAACTATCCCTTTAAAGTAGGAAAAAATGTGATTTATAGCTTTTATATGTTCGTTCATAATCCATAACACAATATGTGTTGAAAATCTATTGTCAATATATTATTTTGAGGAGCCCAGTTGATCTTGTCCAGTGTGATCTACAATGCATTTGTTGCAGATTTCTGCACTCCAGAATAGCAAAATCTGCTGTTGCAGTAGTGCCACGTGCAAGAGTGTACCGAGCAAAAAAAATAAAGAAAGAAAAAAATGGGACATAAATACATTTACAACCCATATCAAGCCAACTCTGGAATTCAATATGAGAGTCTGCTTTGCCAACATAACATAAGAGCAAGAGAGAGAGAGAGAGAGATTACTGTGAGTTAATCTAGTATCAGATTACTGGCTCCAAAGGATGGCCAAAATCATTATTGAAGGAAAAGTCTGTTAAATACAGATTAGAGATCCAGAGCAAATGTCAGCCTTGGCGACCATTGCTGCCTCTCTCTGAACCGCTATCAAATGTGTGTGTGTGTGTGTGTGTGTGCATATGACTAAACTCTTCTGTGATGCACGATTGTGCCTCTCCGCTCCACATGCATGCATCTGTTACCAGCATGTTTGAAAAATCCCACACTCCACTTTCCAAACGCAGGTCCAGCCAGTTCAGTCGTCTCTCCAGCCAAATCCCCTCCCAGCGTCACGCCGTCTTAGGACAACACAGCCTGTCTGTTGTGCTTTTACAGACTTAAGCACATGCAGGAATAATCGGAGAGGTTCCCATCTGTCGGTGGCACAATGGGTGAGCGCTGATGAGAGCTTTAGTGCCACACCAGCATCTTGCAAAAATTAATTTCTCATTTTTGCATAATACTGACAAAAAATCCCAAAGCAATGCAGCGAAATGTGATCCCAGAGAATTGCTCAGAGATTGCTCTGTCAAGGCTCAAGAGAATAAATGGAAATCGTAAGTATTAACATTGTTCCTCCTTAAAATCATTCAAAGAGAAATAAAAAGACACAAATGAGACATACAGTAAAGGTATATTAGTCTTGGGAGAAGTTCATAGTGAGATTTCTGAGCACAGTTTGAGACAATGTTGAGATCTCTTCTGGAATTCTATAGGAGATGTATGTAAGAGTCTTCTCAATTTTTTTCTCCATTTGAGAAGCAATTGAGATATTAAAGAAATATAATTTCACAC
This sequence comes from Elopichthys bambusa, assembly GCA_037101425.1. NCBI lineage: Eukaryota > Metazoa > Chordata > Actinopteri > Cypriniformes > Xenocyprididae > Elopichthys > Elopichthys bambusa. Next base: position 33,183,160 of record CM074439.1, on the reverse strand, counting down.
CTCATGGGAACAGGTAAAAACGCTGATAAGCAGACTACAGTCTCAGCATTTCTAAGAGATTTCTCCTTCAAAGCTCAGGAGACATAATTCTCAGTTATCGTTAAGTCTCAGATTTTTCTCCAAAAATTCCAAAAGAAGCAAAAATATACATGAACAACTCATACAGTAAAATTATAGAGCTATAAAATTATCAAAATATATAATTTAGTCTTGGGAAATTTTGATGAGCAATATTGGAGTTCATAGTGAGATCTCTTGATTCCAGATTTTTGCAAATCTGAGCAGTTTGAGACAATGTTGAGATCTCTTCTGGAATTCAAGAGGAGACGTGAGAATACTGGGGTCTTTTTCTATTGTGACACATCTGAAAAGCTGGAAGTTTCTCTCAGTTTTTTTTTTTTCCCCATTTGTTCTCATTTGTGTCTTGGAGAAGCAATTAAAGAGATATCTTTTGACACTTATGGGAACAGGTAAACGCTGATAAGCAGATTAGAGCCATTTCAGCATTTCTCAGAGATTACCTTCAAAGCTCAGGAGACATAATGGAGTTCTCAGTTATGGTTAAGTCTCAGATTTTTCTCCTAAAATTCCAAAAGAAGTAAAAATAGACACAAACGATTCATACAACAATATTATAGAGCTATAAAATTAACAAAAAATATAGTTTAGTCTTAGGAGAATTTGATGAGCAGTATCGGAGTTCATAGTGAGATCTCTGACTTTTGATTCCAGAATTTGGTTTCTTTGCAAATTTGAGCACAGTTTGAGACAATGTTGAGATCTCTTTTGGAATTCTAGAGGAGACGCGTGAGAATCTTTTTTCTATGGTGACACATCTGAAAAGCAGGAAGTTTATCTCAGTTTTTTCTCCATTTGTTCTCATTTGTTTCTTGGAGAATTTTAAAGAGATATCTATGTTTATATCATTTATGTCATTTATATAATTAAGTCTCAGATTTGTCTCAGCTTTTTTTCCAAAAGTTACATAAGAAGTTAAAATAGACACAAATGAGTCATACAGTATAAGTACAGAGCTATGAAATTAATAAAATATATAATTTAGTCTTGGGAGAATTTGATGATCAATCAAAATGTGCTTCAGATGTTTCTTCTAGAATTCCATATAAGAAGTAAAAAATAGACAGACAACAGAACTATAAATCGAATGCTAATATCAGCTTTGATCATTTTGAGAATTTAATGAGAAGTATTTGACAGTTATGTATTCGAGTTTATTTGCTACCCATTTGGTATCATGGCAGAGTCTGAGATCTCTTCTTGAAACTTGAGGCCTCAGAAGAAACATCTGAGAAATAGGATTCTTAAAGGGTTAGTTCACCCAAAAATGAAATTTCTGTCATTTATTACTCATGTCGTTCCACACCTGTAAGACCTTCGTTCATCTTCAGAACACAAATTAAGATATTTTTGATGAAGGGTATCTGATCCACACATAGACCTCAAAAGGTGCAATGTCGTTGCTGCCTATGTGTGGATCAGACACCCTCGGATTTCACCAAAAATATCTTAATTTGTGTTTTCCGAAGACAAACGAAGGTCTTACGGGTTTGGAACGACATGAGGGTGAGTAATTAATGACAGAAATTTCATTTCTGTGTGAACAAACCCTTTAAGCAAAGGTCTCCAATATGTTCTCCATGTAATCTCACTGGGAATCTAATAGAAACTCTATGAGAAACTTTGTGACTTTTCTTAAATAAATAAAGACCATTTGTTTTCTCTTCTTCTTTTAGCACCAAATGTTATTTGGAAGCCAGATATACATCTATCATCTCACGCTTTAAATTACATGTTTATATGATCTTCAGAAGTTCACAACAGCTGGCTTTGCATTTCCAGAACGAACTGCAAACAACTCCACAATGAACAGTCCCAAAACAACCAGCACTCATGTGACAATTACCACAAGCGACACTCTCTTCAAACCACGACGGACGACGTGTGTAACCACTGGCGCAAGAACAGTGCGAACCTCATTAGCACCTCTAGACGGAATGTGTTTGTGTGACTCACGCTGCTGAAGCTGGGAAAGAGGCTGAGTGTGGAGCTGCTGTCCAGAGGGAAGGGAAGGAAGTGCTTCATACCCAGAGAGGGTGGCACAGTGGGCAGAGGAGCTCGTACCAGCGCTGGCACCAGTCCACTCTGACACGCATTACCTGAGGAGGAAGCGAAAGAGACAGAAGTCACGAAACATACCCGGTTATGAGATGATGCACAGCAAACTCCAGCACATGTGTAACCACTGGAGAGAGATTGATTAGTTATTAAATGTATTTGTTTTGTTTAGCAGACATCCCTCACATGTGCATGCCAAATTAGCCTTTCTCATCATAAGGCACACTGTTTTGTTTAGTTATGAGCTCTATGGGAAGCCAAACGCACCACATGAACCGCGCAATGCTATCCCAAACTCTAAGTGCAAGTAAATTGCCTATCTGGTGGTAAGCCAGTTGCACATTCCTGATGTTATTTTACTCAAATGAAAATTGAGTAATCTTTCTTTAAAATAAAATATCATGCCCTACCTCTACAACAACTTTCCTCTTTAGATGACATGACTTTTCAACTTCTTCCCCTTATAACCCTGGCATAGACAGAACTTTGCATGATAAGTATAGGCAAACTGAAAACCAAAGCAGCTTTTGGCTTAAGCCTATCCGTAAAATTCTGATTGACTGATGGGAATGTTGTTCTAGGACCAACAAGGATGTTGATGCAGGAACGCGGCCTATAGTTGGCGAAATCACAGTGAGCACAGAATTCATGAGTTCAATTCAAGCACGACGTGATGATTCAGAAGATTTCTTTGCCACACGCAATGAAATCTCTGCTGAGGATCTGGACACTACCGCCGATGACATCATGACTTTTTACTCATTACTAAAACTATCTACCATATCATTTACTTTTGAACACACTTTCCCGGTACTATAAATACCAGAGCAATATGCTTGTCAAACTGAGACGCTTGATTGGCTGTTATCTGTAATAGCAGTAGAGACAAACTCTAGTCCATGTGGGAGAGACAGAAACCAGTGGCGGAAAACAAAAGTAAATGGCTTGTTTTATTACAGTACGAGTGTTTGTGTGGGTGGCGCTGGAAAAGGCAAATTTTTACAGCACATCCCATTAACGCACCAGAAAAAGAAACAGCGTTCCGTATCCAAATGGAGACAAAAGCCAGAGCAGAAAGACAAAAAGACCCAAAGCATTGCAGAAATGGGATGCCAAAGAAAAATGGACCACTCAGGGTTTGCTTTATGCTTTGTGTTTCATTTAAGTATCACTTAAGTTTCTCCTACAAAAAGAAAAAAAAGAGATGTTTCTTAACATAAATAAAGATTCATGTGAATAGCAGTTCAGATCATTTTGTCAAATCAAAATTGAACGAGGAATGTCTGAGTCCATATTGAAATATCTTACAAACTTTATCTTGACAAATATGAGCACATTTTTGAGATCTGTTGTGAAAGTCTAGAGGAGAGGTTTTTGTCATCTGAGATGCAGGAGAATTAAGAATCTCTACTTGTTTACTGCAAGTGAAACATCTGAGATATAGATCTCATCTAAAATAAAATCCATAAAACAACTTGTTTTCAATTCCTTTGATTGCACAGCTTTAAATTTCCTTGTATCGCTTCTGAAACTCTACAAATTAGATTACCAAGATCTTTTTTTCCAGAGAAAGTTGGAGACTTTAGAGAAATTCTCTGTTTGATCTCTTGCCTGAGAAACAGCTGTGATTACTGAGATCTCCTTTGTGATTTTTCTAACTCATGGGTTTAGATGTTATCTAAAATAAAACCCATAAAACAACTTGTTTTCTCTTCCTTTGGATTGCATAGCTTGACATCTTTTTCAGATCTTTTCTGAAACTATAGAGATTAGATTAAAGAATTAGTTCACTTTCAAATGAAAATTACCCCAAGCTTTACTCACCCTCAAGCCATCCTAGGTGTATATGACTTTCTTGTTTCTGACGAACACAATCGTAGAAAGTGTCTCCATCCACATCCATCCATCATAAACATATTCCACATGGCTCTGGAGGGTTAATAAAGGCCTTCTGAAGCGACGTGATGCGTTTGTGGGAAATAAATATATCCATATTTAAAAAGTTATGAAGTAAAATATCTAGCTTCCACCAGACTGCCTTTTCAGCTCATACTCGTTTGATAACGAATACTGCCATTATAAAGCTCGGATGGGTCAGGATATTTATTAATATTTCTATGATTGTCTTCGTCAGAAACAAGAAAGTCATATACATCTAGGATGGCTTGAGGGTGAGTAAAGTATGGGGTAATTTTCATTTGAAAGTGAATTAATCCTTTAATACAATGTTCTGTCATGAAACTCCAGATGGTGCAGGCTGATAGGTCTAACTCAATCTGCTTGCAATCACATCATTCTCTATAGGGCACAGCTGTATCAGTAGCAAATGAGCTCACTGTTCTACCTTCAAATACTTGGTCATACATGCTTTCAGAAACTCCCCACCTTCCCCAGCTCCACCTTTATAAATCTGATACAGGTAATTCATGGATGCTGTACTACAGCAGCAGCAGTAGCAGCAGCAATAACCACCACCACTAGCAATATCCACCAGCAGCAACGGAGATAGCAGCAGCAGATATAACAGCAGCAGCAATAAAAGCAGCAGCAGATATAACAACAGCAGCAATAAAAGCAGTAACAGCAGCAGCAGATATAACAGCAGCAGCAGCAGAGATAGCAGCAGCAGATATAACAGCAGCAGCAGCAGAGATAGCAGCAGCAATAAAAGCAGCAGCAGATATAACAGCAGCAGCAATAACAGCAACAGCAGATATAGCAGCAGCAGCAATAAACACAGCAGCAGCAGAGATAGCAGCAGCAGATATAACAGCAGCAGCAATAACAGCAACAGCAGATATAGCAGCAGCAGCAATAAACACAGCAGCAGCAGAGATAGCAGCAGCAATAAAAGCAGCAGCAGATATAACAGCAGCAGCAATAAAAGCAGCAGCAGCAATAACAGCAGCAGCAGATATAACAGCAGCAACAATAACAGCAGCAGCAATAAAAGCAGCAGCAGAGATAACTGCAGCAGCAATAACAGCAGCAATAAAAGCAGCAGCAGCAATAACAGCAGCAGCAGATATAACAGCAGCAGCAATAACAGCAGCAGCAGAGATAACAGCAGCAGCAATAACAGCAGCAGCAGAGATAGCAGCAGCAATAAAAGCAGCAACAGCAGCAGCAGATATAACAGCAGCAGCAATAAAAGCAGCAGCAGAGATAGCAGCAACAGCAATAACAGCAGCAGCAGATATAACAGCAGCAGCAATAAAAGCAGCAGCAGAGATAGCAGCAGCAATAAAAGCAGCAGCAGCAATAACAGCAGCAGCAGATATAACAGCAGCAGCAATAAAAGCAGCAACAATAACAGCAGCAGCAATAAAAGCAGCAGCAGAGATAACCGCAGCAGCAATAACAGCAGCAATAAAAGCAGCAGCAGATATAACAGCAGCAGCAGTAACAGCAGCAGCAGAGATAGTAACAGCAGCAGCAATAAAAGCAGCAGCAGAGATAACAGCAGCAGCAATAAAAGCAGCAGCAGAGATAGCAGCAACAGCAATAACAGCAGCAGCAGATATAACAGCAGCAGCAATAAAAGCAGCAGCAGATATAACAGCAGCAATAAAAGCAGCAGCAGCAATAACAGCAGCAGCAGATATAACAGCAGCAGCAATAAAAGCAGCAGCAGAGATAGCAGCAACAGCAATAACAGCAGCAGCAGATATAACAGCAGCAGCAATAAAAGCAGCAGCAGAGATAGCAGCAACAGCAATAACAGCAGCAGCAGATATAACAGCAGCAGCAATAAAAGCAGCAGCAGAGATAGCAGCAGCAATAAAAGCAGCAGCAGCAATAACAGCAGCAGCAGATATAACAGCAGCAGCAATAAAAGCAGCAGCAGATATAACAGCAGCAACAATAACAGCAGCAGCAATAAAAGCAGCAGCAGAGATAACCGCAGCAGCAATAACAGCAGCAATAAAAGCAGCAGCAGATATAACAGCAGCAGCAGTAACAGCAGCAGCAGAGATAGTAACAGCAGCAGCAATAAAAGCAGCAGCAGAGATAACAGCAGCAGCAATAACAGCAGCAGCAGAGATAGCAGCAGCAATAAAAGCAGCAACAGCAGCAGCAGATATAACAGCAGCAGCAATAAAAGCAGCAGCAGATATAACAGCAGCAGCAATAAAAGCAGCAGCAGATATAACAGCAGCAGCAATAAAAGCAGCAGGAGAGATAGCAGCAACAGCAATAACAGCAGCAGCAGATATAACAGCAGCAGCAATAAAAGCAGCAGCAGCAATAACAGCAGCAGCAGAGATAGCAGCAGCAGCAATAACAGCAGCAGCAGAGATAGCAGCAGCAGCAGACATAACAGCAGCAACAGAGATAGCAGCAGCAGCAATAACAACAGCAGCAGAGATAGCAGCAGCAGCAGTAACAGCAGCAGCAAAGATAGCAGCAGCAGCAGATATAACAGCAGCAGCAATAACAGCAGCAGCAGATATAACAGCAGCAATAACTAACAACAGCAAAAACTAGGAGAAACAACTGAGATAGAAAAGTTGACATCACATAGGCTACGTTCGCAATGTCAGTTTTTGGGATTGACAAACGCATTTACTTATAGGTGTGAGTCTCGAAATTTCCCGTTTGCATCTCGAATACTAGGGACTTTAAGCAACAGCTGCTGATGGAACGGCAATGGCGACGGGAAGTAAACTGTCAACTGCTGTAGCTAAAGAACGTAAAAATCACTGAGCAACAACAAAGAGGACGGCTTAACGGATCATTTAATCATTTGACATAGTAAAAAATAAATTACATTTACATAAAAGCAAGAGAATGCTTAGCATTTTCTGCCATTTTCCTGGCTATTTTTCTATTTTACTAGACAGTTATAGTAGAATGTCAAGAAGTAGCAGTTAAATTTGCGCATGCGCCGTTGCATCAGCAGCTGCTGCTTAAAGTCCCTACTGTCTGTATGAACGTGCAACGAGAGTCAAGCCCGTACGCTCTTACCAGTAATCATAGCGACAGTGACCAAAGTAATATGAAAGATGGCGACGCCCATAAAATGGAAAAGTCTTATCACTTTTGACACGACCAGTCTCGGTACGCACCAGACTCAGTCCAATTGAGGCGTGAGCCGCGTGACAGACAACAAGTTGTCAAGCCCCGTTCCGTTCACAGCGCAAATTTTCAGAGAATGTGGTTGTGAGTCCTGAAAATGTATGGGTGTGCGTTCGGTTATAGAATGCGGTTGTCACTCCCGTAAATAACCGTACTGTGTGTGAACGTAACCATATTAAGGACTCAAATACAGGACTGCTGCTGTGTGAACATGGCCATAGAGTTAGATGTGCTGTTGTATCTCAAATAACTAATCTGTGTTTTTGGGGAGTTTGGAAATCTCAGCAGCAGCTTGACATGGATTACGAAACAAAAATGTTACTAATTCCTCTAGTCTTTCTGGTCTGTGGGGAGGAGAAATAATAAAACAAGAGAATAAAAAAAAAAAAAAAAAAACACACCCTTGTTGCAGCCCTAAATTGTTGTGCCACATGCCTTTGTGCAAGTGCAAGCACGTCTTCGTTCTCCCTTGACAAAGCTTGTCAATCTCATGCCTCCGTATCGGCGACTGGACTCTGACATGTCAAACGACATCAGTCTAAAGGAATGCTGTCACGGAGCCAGACACTGAACAAGAAAGCAGAATTAAATATGCAAGCAAAACCGTGGCCTGAGTGACAGCAGGAACTGTGACCGAACACTCGCCGCTCTCCCAGTGCTAACCATGAGGGCGTCTTTAGAGCGAAGCATCTGGGTTTTATCTCCTCGGGGCTTTGAAAAGCTTTACAAGGTTTGATCATTGTGTGAGCACGATGCAACAACATTCAAAAAGCCTCTTTCTGGAAAAAGGCAAGCAAGCAAGCAATACATCAATACTGGCAACATGTCACTGGGGTTTAAGGGAACACGACTTATTAAGTTGATGAGAACATTTTGATTGTTACGAGGCTTTTTGACACTGTGCCTGCAGCGTGAGCGAGTCTTTTACGGCTCTGTTTTCCGTTTCAAAGAACAGTAATGTGGAAAATGTCCAATCTTCTCTGCCCTGCAGTCAGTCTTTGCGCTGCTTTTGGTGAGCTGTATTTTCAGCACCTTCTAGTCTATGGAGACCGCCTCGCTCTTAGTGCTGAAACAACCTTTCAGGCTTCTACAGATGGGGTTATGGGTTCAATAGTTAACATGGTTCACTTAGCCTTGCCTTCCTCACTTATGCATCACACATTCCCCACAATGTACTTCTCTCCTCGCTGCTGGCGGCCTCATCGAATTTCTCTCATTATCTGTCTGCATGTGAATCTCTGAACTTAACAGAAAACAAAAATGGTTTGAGACAAATGTTCACAGAAAGATGCGTGCCAGTATCGAGTTAAATACAATTATTTAAAATATACCGTCTTTAAGTTGTTTCTACATTAATTTAGAGAGTAACTGTGAAATTATTACAATATAAAAATATTAAAAAACCTAATGTTTTTTTTTTTTTAAATTTGCAATTAATTAGTTCGTTTTTGTAAATGATTGACATCACTATATATATATATATATATATATTATATATATATATATATATATATATAAACTGTTGCTTAAACAGGAGCCAGATGAAACTTTATCAAGAATAAAATTCTTCTTAACTGCTTTTTTTTCCTTCTTATTTTCCAACTTAAAAGTTAAGAATTTCTTGTCCTGAAGATATAAGATTTGATTTTGATTCCCAAAAACATTTCAAAAGATTGTGTGTGATTATGTGCAGGCAGCGCAAAAAGATGGTCTTTGATGTGTTTTTCATTGCAAGATCCACCATACAATCAGATTCATTTTATTCTTATATTAAAAAAAATATGTGAGAACTAAAGCATTTTTCAAGAATTGCACATTCTTATGAACTTATCGTAACAAATTTCCGTGTACCGTGAGTGAAAAGTACCGTGTGACTTCATTTTGTGTCAATAGTTTTTTCCATCCAAATTTTTAATATTGCAAAAACACCTTTCAATTTAAGCAGCTTTTACATTGCATAAATGTATGCAAGCTACAGCATTTTACAGTTTTGAGAGGTGATTGCAGCCAGTTATCTGAGGGAATTATTAGTCACATGACTTAAGATAAAGTCACATGACTTTTTTGATGTGCATCTAGGAATTCACTTGGTAAATGTGTTATAGTTTATGCACATAACTTCTTACAGACTGACTCAACTGAACGTATACTTTAGTTTGTTCGTTTGTTTCAAAATTTCAGTGTGTTTCCCCCCAGCATTTCTTATGCAATATCCCAAAATGTGCATAAAAATGGTGGATGGAAACTTGGCTAATGTAAAAATAGCTATTTTTACACATCAAACTTCATTAAAAAGCCAACTATAAATCAGTAAGACTTCATAATATGCATACATACAACATATAATGTGAGATTATAAGCTGCGCGTTACATCTGGAGAGGATGCAAAGGAAACCCAACATGTTTGGTCAGAAAAAGAGAAACCATGAATCTAAGCATGAACTTTGTCCTTATTCTCACCCACCGGCTCTGTGAAACACTGCTAAAACTGCCCACTGCTGCAGCAATCACAGTAATGAAACAGGAGAGAAGTGTGTGTGTGTGTGTGTGTGTGCGTGTGTGTGTGTGCGTCTGTGAAACTGCCTGTAGAACCGTCTCCATATCTCTGTTCAGATGTGTCCATCATCTTAAAACAGCGCTCGCTGCTCGGAGCGGTGCTGACTGGGAGAAAAAATGATGTCTGGAGGACAAATACGGCACGTAAATAATTAATCACATCCGCTCTCTGTCACTCCTAGGATTCTCCTAGACTTGATCCGCTCTGCTTTATCTCCATGTCCCTTGATATAAAAAACACACATACCTGCACTCAAAACACAAACTGCATAGAGCAGAGAGCCCTCTCCTGATGGACTGTCATTCAAAACCTACGAGTCTACAATATAAAGCAGTTTAGATCAATACCACCTTTCTTTTCCTTCAATTTGACAAAAAGCATTATTTATTTATTGAATTATTTACAGCATTGCATGTACAAAGGAAGTCTCTGGAGCATTGCAACAAGATAAGCGTTAAAATATTGTTACAAAAGTATAGCTCCAAGACTAAAAAAAAAACAGCACATCTTTCCCTCAAATCAAGAATCATACCACTAGACGGACTGGATACTGCTTCAGATATTTATAGACCCCTTATTGCTAACAGACAAATCCACCCACAGGAATTAATGTCGATAACACATAACCAGACATTCATCTAGACAAGTAGTCCCACTGCTAAAGGATGATTGAGACAACTAAACTGCTCAAATAATAAACACACAGTGATTCAACACAAATACAAGCTCCGCGTTTCTGCTTTGAATCCCTTTGGAATGCCTCATCATAGACTCCCATTGAGCATCACTGCAAACATAATTTTTGTTTGTTTTGACAAACTGAGGGATGAGTCAATATTTTATGCAACAGATGTTCATAAAGCTTAAGTTGTTTTGCACATTCCATTAAGGGCTAGTTGTGCACCGGGTATGATTGATCATTTATTTTAAAGATTAAAAAAATGATGATTAAAGATTAAAATAAATAAACACACACACACACACACAACTTATATATTGCATGCAAAACTGATGGTTTTAAACTGTAGTAAAAGCGAACTAGCAGTGGTCAGGAAACACTAGCCATGTGCTCTGCAATCTGAGGTTATAAACCAAATAAATAAAGTATCTAGGGTTAACCACACTGCAGTCTCTGCTGTCATCACCCACATCCTAACAAGTTCTGCACTGCTCTAAAGCCAGGACCGCATCTGTGCCTTAAAATGATGCCTACATAGGGAGCTCACTAGGTTTTGGAACCAAACCCGTGTCTACACCAGACACGATAGTTAAGGCTGTCTGCTGCATTGAAGCTGCACATCAGAGACCAGAAACATCAAGTTGCCTTTGATTTCAGTCAGTTATTTAAATACACAACAAATAAAATTCATAATTCATAAAAATAAAGAATAACTGAAAGAAAAAATGGCTGTGCAATATAGAATATCATGGTCTCCCTGTCAAAAGGAGCATCGGGCACTTCCAGTGCAGACGGCTTTGTTGATTATAACAGGAGCGGATTGTGGAGTGATTTAGTTAGGAAGTGTGCCATCATGCATCATGGCACACCACCTGCATCTAGTGTAGACATGGGCTGTGTCTGAAATCGCCCCCGTACCCTTAAATAGGGCACTATTTGAGGGGACAGCCATTTGTAGTGGTGTCCGAAACCACCGTTATCGTGTGCACTTATTCAATCCCTGCAATAATGAGTACACTCAACGGCTAGAGAATACCCACAATGCACTGTGAGCTGTAGTGTAGACATGGGCTGTGTCGGAAATCGCCCCGTACACTTTTAAATAGGGCGCTATTTTAGGGGACAGCCATTTGTAGTGGTGTCCGAAACTATAGTGAATGTTATCGAGTACACTCATTTAATCCCATAATGCACTGCAATAACGAGTGTACAACTGATGAACGCTCAGCGGCTAGAAAATACCCATAATGCACTGTGAGGTTTGTGCCAAATGAATTCCCGCATTTTACCAGAAGATGCCGCCTGCAGGTGAATCATCCATCCATCTATTTTTCAAGCCACGAGTCCAATGTGGGTTCAGCGTAATATCATACAGGTATAAATCCCTTTTTTTAAGATGTATTTTTGCCGTTTTTGCCTTTTTTTTTAATGATAGGACAGTATGTAGACAGGAAGTGAAGTTGCACGCCACCTGCAGCTAGTGTAGACATTGGCTGTGTCCGAAGTCGCCCCCTATACCCTTAAATAGGGCACTATTTTAGGGGACAGCCACTTGTAGTGATGTCCGAAACCACAGTGGACGATGTTGAGTGCACACATTCAATCCCACAATGCACCGCAATAACGAGTGTACAACTGATGAATGCTCAATGGCTAGAAAATACCCATAATGCACTGTGATGATCGTGCCGAATGAATTACCACATTTCGCCAGAAGATGGCGCCCGCAGGTGAATCATCCATCTATTTTTTAAACCACCGATCCAATGTGGGCACAGCGTACATCATACAGGTATAAATCCCTTTTTTTAAAGATTTATTTATGGCATTTTTTTGCCTTTTTTTAATGATAGGACAGCATGTAGACAAGAAGTGAAGTTGGAGAGAGAGAGGAGGACGGAATCAGGAAAGGTCCGTGAGCCAGGACTCAAACTCGGGTCGCCCGAAGCGTAACGGCGCTATATATCGGTGCTGCCCACGAGGCTATTGGCGCTGACACACATTCATTTTAACTGATTATTCAATTGTTTAATTAAGGTTTATACATGCTAGTTTCCATAACAGAGTTCAAGATATATCTTTTTATTACTACTGGAGATGCCAGTTTGCTAAGTTTCAAATGATTATTAAACGGCAAGCACAAATTATGCAAAAGTGGCAGCCCTTTCAGCGCACTCAGTGTCCGAATTCACTCATTCGTTTTCATTCACTCCTTCAAGTATATTAGTGGACTAATGTAGGGAATAGTGAATGAGGGTATAGGGGGCGATTTTGAACACAGCTATGGTGTGACATGCCATACTTCATTATAAACTATTTTAAACAGTATTTTTCTAATTATAATTATGCATTATTTTTTAAATATAAATTAAGAGTTCAATTATTGTACTTTTTAAAAAAATCATGTCAGACTGCAGGTCTGCACTGGAAATTATAAAAATGGTAAAACATCTAAAAGCATCTAAAAATAAATTTAAAACTAATGTCTTAAATGATCTCAATACTTCTGCTGACATTTCTAAGAAATGTTATATATATATATATATTTCCTAAAAGCTGCATCAGCTTCACCTCCAAGCAACAGATCTGCTGTATCTCCTGCGGTGAGATCTGATCCCGTTCCTCTGCACATTGGGAAAGGAATCATCCGTTTAGCAGACAACACACTGAGAAACAGAGCGGCATGTTTCCTAAAATCTCCTAATCCCTTCAGTTTTGCCGAAACGGATGATTTCACGCAGTTTGCTAAACTCCACTGCAACAATCAGGTGTCTGGTGAGGCACGCATGCAGGGCTGCGCTCCTCTGATGTCCCCATGAGAAACCCCCGCTGTGAGCACCAGACAGGGAGTCTATAAAACAAAACCACAGACTTTATAACCAGACTGACTTTACTTACCAATAAACATGCTCTCCATGGTCATCACGGAGCGTCCCTGCGCACCGATGCCGTCAAGAGTGAATCCATGATTTCATCTGTACATGTGGTGAACTGCGACCACGAGGGCTGCTGCTAGTTTTCTCTCTCTCTGTGAACTGAAATCTTCAGAAAAACTCTGTCTCCCTCTCGCACCACCGTCCTCAGCTGTGTCTCAGAGCGAGGTGATCCTCTCCAGCCGTAATCTGACTCCTGGTGAACGAGCTCTCGCCGGTGTGCCAATATCAGCGTCTCTAGCGGGAGTCAAGCCGCGGCTGCTCATTTGTTCTGTCTGAGTGTTCCTCAAGCTCTACTCTCTCTCTCTCTCTCTCTCTCTTATCTCTCGTTCCCTCTTCCAGCACCTCCCAACTTCATATATCATGTTCTCTCTCTCTCTCTCTCTTCAGTTATCTGGTGACGTCCTCAAATGTGATTCATAAAGTAAACAAGATTTTAATTTCTAGCTAACTGTATTAATTTATCTAGCAAGAAAATGTGAACGTTTAATCTTGCTGCAAAAGTCGCTGTCTTGATGCAAGAATGTTTGAGAGGGTGCTTTAAATTGTTTAGGGTTTTTGTTGTGGTGTTGCTAGATGGTTACTAGGATGTTCTATTACTAGGGTATTCTGCAAGGTTGTTGCTAGGGTGTTGTGGGTAATTGCAGCAGTTGTTTACTGGCAAAAATGAAGTCTCACGTCTCCGTGATATTCTGCTCTCTAAATATGCCTCGGGTCTCTCCTTCAATGCAAGTCTCAGTTTGCTGATTATCATCTGGTAGGGGAACAACAGTCTAAACACTTAGTAAAGTAACAGCACACATATGATGCGTGCATGACAAATATGCGGCAAGTGTTATGTTGCAATGTTTAATACTTACAGTTAGGAGTTGGTTCAGATCACTATTCTTTTAAGGGTGATGTATGTAAGACTTTTTAACACATTCTCATAACCCAGTTTATTGTTCATTGACTTATTAGTATGCCATTCATGAGTTTATCTCCCCCAGAAGTGTAAACATTGAGTCTCCTAGCACCATCAGAACATTGAGAACATCTGCTCAGATCTGTCAAGCTTTTTCCTGCTAAACTAATAGAGAGTTTGGGGGCGTGGCTACTGTAGCAGGCAGAGAGTTTGGGGAGTGGCTACTGTAGCAGGCAGAGAGTTTGGGGTGTGGCTACTGTAGCAGGTGGAGAGTTTGGGGAGTGGCTACTGTAGCAGGCAGAGAGTTTGGGGTGTGGCTACTGTAGCAAGGGCAGAATTTGGGGTGTGGCTACTGTAGCAGGGGAAGAGTTTAGGGTGTGGCTACAGTAGCAGGCAGAGAGTATGGGGTGTGGCTACTGTAGCAGGGGACAAGTCTGGGATGTGGCTACTGTAGCAGGGGAAGAGTTTGGGGCGTGGCTACTGTAGCAGGGGACAAGTTTGGGGTGTGGCTTCTGTAGCAGGGAAAGAGTTTGGGGCGTGGCTACTGTAGCAGGGGAAGAGTTTGGGGCGTGGCTACTGTAGCATGGGAAGAGTTTGGGTGTGGCTACAGTAGCAGGTGGAGAGTTTGTGGCGTGGTTAGTGTAGCAGGTGTAGAGTTTGGGGCGAGGCTACTGTATCAGGTGGCAAGTTTGGGGCGTGGCTACAGTAGCAGGCAGAGAGTATGGGGCGTGGCTACTGTAGCAAGGGAAGAGTTTGGGGTTGGGCTACTGTAGCAGGGGGAGAGTCTGGGGTGTGGCTACTGTAGTAGGTGGAGAGTTTGGAGAGTGGCTACTGTAGCAAGGGAAGAGTTTGGGGTGTGGCTACTGTAACAGGGGACGAGTTTGGGGTGTGGCTACTGTAGCAGGGGAAGAGTTTGGGGCGTGGCTACAGTAGCAGGTGGAGAGTTTGGGGCGTGGTTAGTGTAGCAGGCGTAGATTTTGGGGCAAGACTACTGTTATCAGGTGGCAAGTTTGGGGCGTGGCTACAGTAGCAGGCAGAGAGTATGAGGTGTGGCTACTGTAGCAGGGGAAGAGTTTTGGGCATGGCTACAGTAGTAGGCAGAGAGTATGGGGTGTGGCTACTGTAGCAGGGGGAGAGTTTGGGGTGTGGCTACTGTAGCAGGGGAAGAGTTTTGGGCATGGCTACAGTAGCAGGGGGAGAGTTTGGGGTGTGGCTACTGTAGCAGGGGAAGAGTTTTGGGCATGGCTACAGTAGCAGGCAGAGAGTATGGGGTGTGGCTACTGTAGCAGGGGAAGAGTTTGGGGTGTGGCTACTGTAGCAGGGGAAGAGTTTTGGGCGAGGCTACTGTATTAGGTGGCAAGTTTGGGGCGTGGCTACTGTAGCAGGTGGAGAGTTTGGGGCGTGGCTACTGTAGCAAGGGAATAGTTTAGGGTGTGGCTACTGTAGCAGGTGGAGTGTTTGGGTGTGGCTACAGTAACAGGTGGAGAGTTTGGGGCGTGGTTAGTGTAGCAGGTGTAGAGTTTGGGCCGAGGCTACTGTATTAGGTGGTGAGTTGGGGCGTGGCTACTGTAGCAGATGGAGAGTTTGGGGCATAGCTACTGTAACAGGCACAAAGTTAGGGCCGTGGCTACTGTATCAGGTGGTAAGTTCGGGCGTGGCTACTGTAGCAGATGGAGAGTTTAGGGCGTAGTTACTGTAGCAGGTGGAAAGTTTGGGGCGTGGCTACTGTATCAGGTGGGGAGTTTGAGGTGTGGCTACTGTATCAGGTGGGAAGTTTGGGGTGTGGCTGGGGCATGGCTACTGTATCAGGTGGGGAGTTTGGGGCGTGTCAACTGTATCAGGTGGGGAGTTTGAGGTGTGTCTACTGTATCAGGTGAGAAGTTTGGGGCGTGGCTAGTATATCAGGTAGGGAGTTTGGGGCGTGTCTACTGTATCAGGTGGGGAGTTTGGGGCGTGGCTACTGTATCAGGTAGGGAGTTTGGGGCGTGGCTACTGTATCAGGTGGGGAGTTTGGGGTGTGGCTACTGTATTAGGTGGGAAGTTTGGGGCGTGGCTATTATATCAGGTAGGGAGTTTGGGGTGTGTCTACTGTATCAGGTGGGGAGTTTGGGGCGTGGCTACTATATCAGGTAGGGAGTTTGGGGCGTGTCTACTGTATCAGGTGGGGAGTTTGAGGTGTGGCTACTGTATCAGGTGAGAAGTTTGGGGCGTGGCTATTATATCAGGTAGGGAGTTTGGGGCGTGTCTACTGTATCAGGTGGGGAGTTTGGGGCGTGGCTACTATATCAGGTAGGGAGTTTGGGGCGTGTCTACTGTATCAGGTGGGGAGTTTGGGGTGTGTCTACTGTATCAGGTGGGAAGTTTGGGGCGTGGGTACTGTAGCAGGCAGAGCTAAAGGTTACTTAAAGGTTATTTAGGTTATCTGCCCGGTGCAGATACGTTGGATGGGTTTATTATAGTGTTAGCTGACTCAATTGCTTACTCATGATACATAGCAACACAGCTAGAAGTACATTTTATTGAAAGTAACCTACTGTTAAGATATGCCTTTACAAGCACCCGTAAGAGCTGTGTTTGTGATGTTTGAGTTTGAGGAGGCGCCACGTCTGAAAGGGGCATTTGCAAAATAGGCTTTATTTTTGTAATTCCACTAGGTGCCACTAGTGTCCAAAATCTACATACGTCACATTTAAGTATTAGCAATTAATAATAGTGATGCTGTCCTTAAACACCACTAATCATGTTTTTGTCACTAATAAAGGTCATCATAATTAGCTTGAAATACAAACTATACATGTCTATGGTAGTACATTTACATAAACAGGTAAACACGTGTAAATGTGTCTGTGTGAGATCTTAGGAGAATATGTCATCACAGACACAAAAACACACGTACACTTGACCTTGATTCCCCTCTTGGCTCTCTCTCAGATCTTTCCTTGATTGGTTCACTGTAATTCTATCTGAAGGTCAGGAAGAATTGACTGTTCGAAAGCCTCCCACACGTACTGCCTACAAATCAGAGGCTTTGCTTGCAAACAACAAAACAAACACGTATGCAGAGAAAAACAGATCGCAACGCACTCTCATCCACTTACAGAGTTCAAGAGAGAGGAAAAACAAAACACTAACAAAAAAAGAGCAGCAACAAAACTCGTTGCCTCTATGGGCTGTGCGTTACGCTCGCTGCAGCTAGGAGACGGCAGATATTTTGTATCGCCGCACAGATGTTCTCAATTAATCCCGAATTCCCAATCGCTCCCGTGCCTCTCGTCCCGCCTCCAGCCTGCTGCGAGTAAATATATTTATTCCGTATCTATAGTCACAGGGCCTCCACTCGTCCAGGCTGGCAAACGTGTTTTTTAACCTTGACTTGGAGGTGTCACTACTGAGAGTAGCATTTAACAGCAGCTGTGCCCAGAGGAGCCCATGGTGAACCACATGCAAAGAGCAGCACGGGAAACTTCATTAATCTCTCTGTCACTTTCATGACGCTTTTCATTAGTTACACCGCTATCTGATCAACTGGCAGGTTATGTGTGTTTCCGAAGCTCTAACCAGACGAGCGAGGATCTGGGAAGAAGACGAGAGAGTGTTGTGCGCTGTCCCACAATGCAACATTCAACACAGGCAATGTATAATAGCATAATATTAGCTTAATGCTTACTGAATCCTGCAGTATATAAAGCATGTACTATTGTTTAAGAAATAAAAATATATTAAATAAATAAACAGCTTACTGAATTCCACACTATATATAAAGCATTTACAATTTTAATGAATAAAAATAAATAGATAAATAAACTGCTTACTGAATCCTACAAAGTATATAAAGAATTACTATTGTTTAATAAATAAATGTAAATAAATAAACTGCTTACTGAATCATGGTCAGTATATACATCATTTACTATTAAAAAAAATAATTAAAAAATAAATATAAAGCATTTCTATTGTTTAATAAATAAATAAATGAATAAATGTAAATAAATAAACTTCTTTATGAATCATGCTCAGTATATACAGCATTTACTAGTATAAATGGTATTTAATATTTTTTCTTAAATAAATAAATAAACAAATAAAATGCTTAATGAATCATGCACAGTGTATACAGCATTTAGTATTTTAACAAATAAACAATAAATGAACTAATATAAAAAAAATAAACAAAATAATAAACAGTATATAAAGCATTACTATGTTAAAAAAATAAATACATGTAATTTAAATAAATAAATAAACTACTTACTGAATCATGATCAGTATATACAGCATTTACTGTAAAAAATTATAATAATTAAATAAAAAAATACATAAACTGCTGACTGAATCCTGCAAAGTATAAATGGTATTCACTATTTTTCTTTTAAAAAAAATTAATCAAATAAAAAACAAATAAAATGCTTAATGAATTCTGCACATTTAATATTTTTAATAAATACAATTTATTATATATATATATATATATATATAAACTGGTGTTATTTGGGAACTAAAATATATGATCTGAACTGCTATTCAAATTCATTTTATAGCTCTGTAGTCTTACTGTATGACATCTATTGACTCATTTGTTTCTATTTCTTCTAAGGAAACGTAGGAGAAACATGTTTTACGTGAACTTTAACTGAGAAGTCTCATGAGCAATGAACAACACTGCAGTAAAACAATCTGTCATCTATCTTTCCTTATAACATCACTAACCCTTAGTTACTTTCCCTGTGAGGTGTAAACAAACACACAATAAAAAAATAAAAAAATTCCATTTTCACATACAAGTTAAATAATGATTCCATCAGCAGAAAAGGCCGCGGGTGAAGTGATTCTGCAGGAATAATACAGTGACCCGTTAGTCTATATATTCTGACATATGCATTAAATGACTGTAGCTGCTTGTGACTGTGGGTATAATGGTTGCCTGAGGCTCGACCGACGCCTACAGAAGCCACACATGTAGACCATGAATAGAGAGAAGCTCCCATCAAACCCTCTTCAGAATGAAGATCAGCAGAGAGGAGAGATTACAGACCAATCTGAATTAACAACTTCACTTCAGTTGCTGGGAGGATGCAGAACTGCAATTAGAATTTGAATGTAAGTAAAATTAATTTCATTCATTTAGAAACTAGAAAAGCTAAATTTGTCAAGAGAATCTTCGAATGCTAACCTGACAAAGGCTTTGGGGGGAAAAAGATTTAAAAACCTTTAGAGACAGAGAACGATAGAAGAACAAAAGGATAGAATGATTGACAGAAAATAGAAGGACAGAATGTTTGATAGACAGATCTATCTATCTATCGTTCTATCATTCTATCTATCTATTGTTCTATCTATCTATCTATCTATCGTTCTATCTTTCTATCTATTGTTCTATCTATCTATCTATCTATCTATCTATCTATCTATCTATCTATCCATCTTTCATTCTATCTATCGTTCTATCTATCTATTGTTCTATCGTTTCATCTATCAGTCTATCTATCTATCTATCTATCTATCTATCTATCTATCTATCTATCTATCCATCCATCTTTCATTCTATCTATCGTTCTATCTATCTATTGTTCTATCGTTTCATCTATCAGTCTATCTATCTTTTCTATCTATCTATCTATCATTCTATCTATCGTTCTATCTATCTATTGTTCTATCGTTTCATCTATCAGTCTATCTATCTTTTCTATCTATCTATCTATCATTCTATCTATCGTTCTATCTATCGTTCTATCTATCGTTCTATTGTTCTATCGTTTTATCTATCTATCTATCTATCTATCTTTCTTTCTTTCTTTCTTTCTTTCTTTCTTTCTTTCTTTCTTTCTTTCTATCTATCTATCTATCTATCTATCTGTCGTTCTATCTTTCTATCTATCATTCTATCTATTGTTCTGTGTATCTATCGATCATTTTATCTATCTATCTATCTATCTATCTATCTATCGTTCTATCGTTCTATCGTTTTATCTATCATTCTATCTTTCTATCATTCTAGCTATCATTCTATTGTTCTATCTATCTATCATCTATCATTCTATTGTTCTATCGTTTCATCTATCATTCTATCTATCTATCGTTCTATCTATCTATTGTTCTATCTATCTATAAATCTATCTATCGTTCTATCAATCATTCTATCTATCTATCTATCCATCTATCATACTAACGTTCTATCTATCATTCTATCATTCTATCGATCATTCTATCTATCTATCTATTGTTCTATTGTTTCATCTATCGTTCTATCATTCTATCAATCATTCTATCTATCTATCTATTGTTCTATCGTTTCATCTATCGTTCTATCTATCTATCGTTCTCTCTATCTATCTATCTATCTATTGTTCTATCTATCTATCTATCTATCCATCTATCTATCCATCTATCATTCTATCTAACGTTCTATCTATCGTTCTATTGTTCTATCGTTTTATCTACCATTCTATCTATCGTTCTATCATTCTATCGATCATTCTATCTATCGTTCTATTGTTCTATCGTTTTATCTATCATTCTATCATTCTATCTATCGTTCTATCATTCTATCGATCATTCTATCTATCTATCTATTGTTCTATCGTTTCATCTATCTATCTATCTATCTATCTATCTATCTATCTATCTATCTATCTATCTATCTATCATTCTATCTATCGTTCTATCTATCGTTCTATTGTTCTATCTATCGCTCTATCGTTTCATCTATCGTTCTATCTATCGTTCTATCATTCTATCGATCATTCTATCTATCTATCATTCCATCTATCTATCTATCGTTCTATCTTTCAATCTATCATTCTATCTATCATTGTATTGTTCTGTCTATCTATCGATCATTCTATCTATCTATCTATCTATCTATCTATCTATCTATCTATCTATCTATCTATCTATCTATCTATCTATCTATATCTATCTATCTATCTATCTATCTATCTATCTATCTATCTATCTATCTATCTATCTATCCATCCATCCATCTATCATTCTATCTATCGTTCTATTGTTCTATCATTTCATCCATCATTCTATCTATCTATTGTTCTATCTATCTATAACTATCATTCTATCTTTCTATCGTTCTATCTATCATTCTATTGTTCTATCTATCTACCTATCTATCGTTCTATTGTTTGTTCTATCTTCTATCTATCTATCGTTCTATCGGACAGACAGACAGATAAACAGATATATAGACTGGGAATGATAATGATATTCGGTGATATTTCTTAAGTAAATCACCAAGATTAATGCTGAAAGTGCCTAAAACACTGGTAACAGTAAACTCACTGGAGCACAGAGCCTCTCATGCATTGATAATCTTGTGATAACAACGTATTCTTGTGTTGGCCCAAGTCCAAGTATTCCCATAAAGTGATTTTATTTAAAGCACATTTTCAGTGAGGTAACTGTACAGTGATACGGATCACGTTTCTGTCTGCATCACCTCCTCACTTCACTCGTACAGAGCAGAGATTAAACATGCTCCGGTGAATGCCGTCCTCCCCGAGCTGTTACTCTCTCATGCCGTTCTTTTTTAATAAGATTTTGCTGCATGCAAATAGCTAGAGCTGTGAGAAAACAAGGACGTTATTTATTAGGGCTCAGAGAAGCGTTTCATATCATTGGGGCTCAAAGAAGCGTTGGCGCTTTCAACAGCAGTTGCACGGAAGATCTTGCACCAGAGCGCTAAATACTAAAAGTGTCTCAACATCTCACAACTGCAGATCGCTGACATTTAACCAAATGTGCTGAATGCAATCAAATCACAGCAGCTAAACATGATGAGAAAAACACAAAATGTGACCCTAAACAACTAAAAAGTATTAAAATATGGTATGTAACTCATCCTACAATTGTTTACTATGAAAAACTGACGGAGACTTCAAATTGTGTACTTGTTTAAAGACCCCCTGTGGTGAAAATCAAGTTTTTAATGTTGTTTATATGTGCTAACATGGTTTGTGTAACATTAGCAACACATTATTAGCAGTTTGATAACATAGTCAAGCAAAAGGCTAATCATATTATTTACTGTTAATGTGTCTGATGTTGTAAAAAGTGATAACATTGTACAGCGTTTACCTCAGTAAGTTGACTGAGTGGATCTCTGAGCTGGTGTATCTGGTGTAGAGGCAGGGCTAATTTACATATTCATGAATCCATGTATATTAAATGAGGCAAGGGTGTCGAGTTACATTCAAACTATTTTTAAGGCAATTTTTTCCCAAGGAAAAATGTTTAAATATGTCATTTTGGTGTTCAAAGATTAGTTTTAAAGGATACAATTATTGACTACAGGGGGACTTTAAGAGAGCTGTTACTTTTATAAACTAAAAATGTGGGGAAAAAGGTACTTTGTGACCAAATGCACACTACCAAACCGAAGCTTTAAAGGGCTCATGAATTGAGAAATCAAATTTTCCTTGACCTTCTGAGGTCATTGTACAATAAAAAAATCCTGTAAGTTTCAGAACTCAAAACTTTCTTGTTAGCCCAAAAACAGCTTGAAACCAAGGATTTTGTCACATTATTGTGTCATAGCATGACGAAAGACTGCCTCTGCAGAAGAAGATCGACGCCCACTTCTACATCATTGCCTCTTTAGCCCCGCCCACCAATTCATGCATCGTAGTAAATTTCGCAAACGCAGGATTACTCCAGCAACAAAACCATAGATTTTTTTTTAAGAATGCAAGGATGAACTTTATTTTTAATTGAGTTACAGATGACCCAACAACGGTCATTCAATTATAATTTGTTTACACGAAACACCGGAAGTCAATTATAACAGTAGTAACTCCAAGTACTTAAACTTTATTTTCCACAACCAAGACTTATAAAGCATATGTAATATGCATTTGGCAAATGTTTCAACTCACGAGATAAACACCTTTCTGTAGCGCCTCCGTTTCAACACTGATATAATGTAATAAAATACAATTCTACCTCACAAATACATAAGGAATAAATATAAAGATAATTAATTCGCGCTGTCGAGTATTCTTTGGTATTTGAGGTTCATTGTCTTCTGATTATGGATCAGTCTCTGGCTCAAATATGTATGGCGAACATCAGATTTTTTCAAACAATTCCACACGTATTGGAGGGGATGTTAAAATTATTTTGATATGCAAAACTTTTACCCAATCATAGCAGTGAGTGCTTCTAAGTCTTGAATGCGGCACATCAAAACGGAGTGTTTCAAAAAGAGGACAGAAAGTAGCTTATTACTTCTAAATTAGGATGCTTTTTGGTGTCAAAAACACTATAAGTGGACTTTTTTTTTTGTGTGTGTGTTTTCTATACACAACTAATCACAAACTTGTTAGACAGACAGATTTGGCATTACGGTGCAAGTCTTGTAGTGTGCAGCTAAATGTACATTGACTTGAGCCCTATCTAGGAAGCAGAATGTTAATAAACAAGGGCAACCACTTTAGCAACCATTTGGAACACCCTAGCAACCACATTATTAATGCACTAAAAACCACTCAGAATATCCAAGCAGAGCAAAACCCAAAACTCTTTAGCATCGACTCCTATACAGAAAGGCACCACTCACATTCTTCAGAAAATGTTACATTTTGTTATGTTAACTAAATTTATTGGTAACACTTTAGTATAGGGAACATGTATTCACTATTAACTATGACTTTTCCCTCAATAAACTCCTAATTTACTGCTTATTAATAGTTAGTAAGGTAGTTGTTAGGTTTAGGTATTGGGTAGGATTAAGAATGTAGAATAAGGTCATGCAGAATAAGGCATTATTAGTACTTATTAAGCATATATTAAACAGCTAATATTCTTGTAATATGCATGCTAATAAGCAACTAGTTAAAAAAAAACCTAAAATAAAGTGTTACCAATTTATTATAAACAATGATAAATTATACATTTTATACAGAGAAATGGTAAAAAACATGCCGAACATCAGTAATAAGTGACTGAGTTGGATTTAATTCGAATTATAACTGCCCCGTCACCCATTACGCAAGAACACACCATTTCCTTTCATGGAGAAGTCTCGGGATGGGAGGAAAAAGATGAATGTAGCCAAACTCCACAGAAACGTTTCCCAGCTGAACAGCTGATAATTAAACTCTTATGTGGGCCTGACATCATCTCCACTCCAGCATGTTCAACTCACGGACTACACCAGATGTCAAACAGGAAGAAATAAGTGCCTGCAGCAATAGCGCGGACTAATGTAAAGATATCTCAGGAGAAGTGCGGTGAATTATCAGTGAAAGATCTGCGGTTCAGGTCTGAACTTTTACACAACCACTTAGTTTTGGCACATGTCCTGTGAGTAAAGTAAAGAAGTAATGTGGCGTTCACACAGAATGTGTTGTGTTAAAAACGGCAAGATGGACTGCAACGGACCACATGATACTTAATTTTAAATGTATTAAAAAGCAGCACAAAATGAACAAGAACACACTGTTTGTGAAGTCATTTAGCAGATGCTTTTACCCAAAGTGACTTACAGTGCACTTACAGGACAATCACTGGGGTTAACAAGAGGTTAAGTGGCTCAAGGGCTCAATAGTGACGGTTCATAGATCAGCTCTTAGGCTGTGTTCAGACTTGGCAGGTTTGGTTCGATTAAAGCGAACTCTGGTGTGACCGCTCTGTTTGTCCATCTGAACCCTGGTGCGCACCAAACAAGTGAACAAACTCCAAACAAACCAATCTGCTGTGGTTTGACTGAAATATGAACGTAACACGGACCAGACATCAACAAACCAAAAACAGGATGTGATGTCACAAGGTGCGACCTTGAAAAGAACAGAATGCTCAAGCATATCTGTTTTCTTTCTCGTCATGGGAGCTACGTTGCCCATCAGAATTCAGTACAGGTGTCGAAACTGTGTTTCCTTGCAACAGATCTTCGCTTGTGTGTGTGTCGAAGTAATTCCTGCCGCTGTTTTGACTCATTTACACAGCTCTTTGTGAGTTCTCATATGACAGAAATACTATCATATAACACACAACGAGCGCATTTAGCCCATAGCACTGCATTGTTTTAGAAGTTTAGGAAGATCCGTCGCAAAATATATGTCTGAAACGTCTTTTTTGTTTTGTTTTGTATCTTTAGGTTTGGTGTTAAAAATGACAGACTACATGTATCATTTTCTGCAGGGCTTGAAATGCCAAATTCAGATGTATTTTACACTTTGGCGGGTTGAATTTTATATATAATAGCCTATACATTCTTCGACTGTAGTCTTTTAAAAAGGCATCTGAAACAATAAACTAAGTGCAATTTAAGCGTTGAAAATATAGACTTTTCAGTACATATCGATACTGAAATTTTCCTCAGAATAGATACACAATACCAGCTGCTCTTTCTCTCTCTCTCATCTCTCCGACAGCGAGTCGACACACAAACCCTCCTCCCCTCACTTCACTCCTTTCATTTGCTCCACATGAATATTGTTGGTTACAAGGCTTGAATTTCTGCGTGGGATTGGGCATATTGGGCATAATTTTACTCATTCCCACAGATGTTGTGATCACACATAAAGCCTCCTCTCAGTAAATTGAGTTTTTTTTCGCTGTTTATTGCGCTTAAAAAAGGCAAATACACACAAAATATTGTCAAAAGGCTGGTCTTGGCGAGTATTCATGTAAACACAGTCAGTTATATGTTGAGAACGCATGTGTAACAGTATAATGGATCTGTGCATAAGGTATTAAAGTGACAGCAGCCAAATTATGAGATAATATTAAAAATATATATATACATACAGGTGCTGGTCATATAATTAGAATATCATCAAAAAGTTGATTTATTTCACTAATTCCATTCAAAAAGTGAAACTTGTATATTATATTCATTCATTACACACAGACTGATATATTTCAAATGTTTATTTCTTTTAATTTTGATGATTATAACTGACAACTAAGGAAAATCCCAAATTCAGTATCTCAGAAAATTAGAATATTACTTAAGACCAATACAAAGAAAGGATTTTTAGAAATCTTGGCCAACTGAAAAGTATGAACATGAAAAGTATGAGCATGTACAGCACTCAATACTTAGTTGGGGCTCCTTTTGCCTGAATTACTGCAGCAATGCGGCGTGGCATGGAGTCGATCAGTCTGTGGCACTGCTCCGGTGTTATAAGAGCCCAGGTTGCTCTGATAGTGGCCTTCAGCTCTTCTGCATTGTTGGGTCTGGCATATCGCATCTTCCTCTTCACAATACCCCATAGATTTTCTATGGGGTTAAGGTCAGGCGAGTTTGCTGGCCAATTAAGAACAGGGATACCATGGTCCTTAAACCAGGTACTGGTAGCTTTGGCACTGTGTGCAGGTGCCAAGTCCTGTTGGAAAATGAAATCTGCATCTCCATAAAGTTGGTCAGCAGCAGGAAGCATAAAGTGCTCTAAAACTTCCTGGTATACGGCTGCGTTGACCTTGGACCTCAGAAAACACAGTGGACCAACAGCAGCAGATGACATGGCACCCCAAACCATCACTGACTGTGGAAACTTTACACTGGACCTCAAGCAATGTGGATTGTGTGCCTCTCCTCTCTTCCTCCAGACTCTGGGACCCTGATTTCCAAAGGAAATGTAAAATTTACTTTCATCAGAGAACATAACTTTGGACCACTCAGCAGCAGTCCAGTCCTTTTTGTCTTTAACCCAGGCGAGACGCTTCTGACGCTGTCTGTTGTTCAAGAGTTCAAGGAATGCGAAAGCTGAAACCCATGTCTTGCATACGTCTGTGCGTAGTGGTTCTTGAAGCACTGACTCCAGCTGCAGTCCACTCTTTGTGAATCTCCCCCACATTTTTGAATGGGTTTTGTTTCACAATCCTCTCCAGGGTGCGGTTATCCCTATTGCTTGTACATTTTTTCCTACCACATCTTTTCCTTCCTTTCGCCTCCCTATTAATATGCTTGGACACAGAGCTCTGTGAACAGCCAGCCTCTTTTGCAATGACCTTTTGTGTCTTGCCCTCCTTGTGCAAGGTGTCAATGGTCGTCTTTTGGACAACTGTCAAGTCAGCAGTCTTCCCCATGATTGTGTAGCCTACAGAACTAGACTGAGAGACCATTTAAAGGCCTTTGCAGGTGTTTTGAGTTAATTAGCTGATTAGAGTGTGGCACCAGTTGTCTTCAATATTGAACCTTTTCATAATGTTCTAATTTTCTGAGATACTAAATTTGGGATTTTCCTTAGTTGTCAGTTATAATCATCAAAATTAAAAGAAATAAATATTTGAAATCTATCAGTCTGTGTGTAATGAATGAATATAATATACAAGTTTCATTTTTTGAATGGAATTAGTGACAACTTTTTGATGATATTCTAATTATATGACCAGCATCTGTATATGGCCGTTTTCCCCATGGTATCGATGTCAAAAACATGGTCAGTGAAAATGCTTAGTGGCTAGTAACTTTGGAAAACCACTAGACACACTGGCTGGTGAGCAAAAAAGTTAATGTCAAGTTTTGATCTGGACCAAAAGAACCAGGAGACCCAAGTGTGAACACCCTTAATGCAAACCTACACCCTTTTAGTTACCAGCCCAGTGCTTTTACAGTTACATGTAGGCCACCCTAATCCATTCATCTAAATTCTGCTTTTTTTACTCCCAAAATGAGTGCAGAAACTGCAGAAAAAGTCTTTAGATCCCATCTGAGCCTAATTTGGAGCGCTCTACATAGGCTGCTACTCTATGCATCATATAACTAACACTTGGGACACTCAACTGACAAACAATTTCATTAGTTTGTGATATTCTAAAAATACAACACATCGATTCATCCTAAGATGGCAGAAACATGAGAGGTGCTGCAATACAAAGTTTGTAGGAATACAGGCTAGAATATAGAGATGAAAGAAGAAAATAGGAGCGCAGAGAAGAATTTGTGCATCAACAGGATTCAGTCAAATGCTGACGGAAAAAATGAGTCTTTAAACATTTCTTGAAAGCATAAGCATAATACACAGCACATTTCTCTCAAAAAACAAACAAACATGCTCTTTAATGACTCAAATTCAGAATGAATTAGTAATCACTTTATATACTATCTTGGATGGATAATTTTCTAAATGCCATTGAATTTGGTTTTAAAAAACATCTTATAGACACTCAAAAACAAGTCTTATCCATTTGACTCACTGGACTTAATAAAACAATTCTCAACTTATCAGAATGGATATAAATCAATATTTGCTCACATTATGTACTATCTTGCATGGATTTTTTTACAACTGCCTTTGAATTTCGCCAAAAAACGGCATCTTATAATCATGCTTTTGTACCTTCTGGAACAGCCTTCACATCAGCCTTATGTTGCCGTCTACACTCTTATAGAACATAAAGAAAAGATTCTATATAGAACCTTTTAGGGTTCCCATCCTGGGATCATTTTATGGATTTAGTTTTAATTAGTTTTTGTTTTAATAAATGTTTTATTTTGATTAAATTTGATGAATTAAACAGCCCGTAAACATACTTTATCACTAGAACATTATTTAAATAACCCACTGAACATGAAAGTATTGCAATCATTTAAGACATTTCTCCTTATTTAGAAAGTGAGCTTTTGATATATCAAGGTCATAAGAGGTCATCGTACTAAAAGAATATCCTGTAAGTTTTTAGAACTGAAAACGTCCTTGTTAGTCCAGTAAAAGCTTTTATTGTAACCAGGTCCAGCGAACGACTCGTCCCAGAATGTGCCTATAGATAGGTGAAACTCCGCCTCCGCAGAAGAAATCAACGCCTACTTCATCATTGCAACATTAGCCCCGCCCACTGGTGTGTTAGTAAGATGAGGAGGAGAGAAGAGCGATACAGGACTAAAATAACATTACCTTTCAAAGGATCCTAATGCTAGTAATATGGTTATTTATTTTCAACAATGTGAATGTCTCAGTTGAGCTTTATTTATTTGTATTCGGTACATTTCACTGTGGATTCTTTGGTAAATCAATCACATTTCAGTGCAGGCTTTGCTGAATCTGATCTGATCTGTAATGATTCATGTACAGTCAGATGTTCTTTGTCTATGTGTCAGTAAATCAAACCAGTGACCAAACGCTTAACTTCACGTTGTTTCTCTTAGTAGGATGAAAATAATCTGTTATTTAAACGGTGATTAAATTATATATATAAAGCGATCAAAGAACGCTCCCTTTACAATCGCTGGAGCTGTCAATCAAACAGCACGAGTTTATCAGTGACTGAGTTCTGGACTCAGATTCAACGAATCTCTTATTTACATCGTGTTTGCACTGTTAGTTATGATGAAAGCATTTGTTAGTGTGTAGAAATTGACGAGATCACTGCTTCATTTGCGTTTACTAAAACAATAACACAACACAGTTCATGACCCCTTTAAGAACCCTATACAGAACTCCACTGAACCTTTTTTCTGAGAGTGTATGTATAGGCAGTTTATCATTTTTTGTACAAAGCCCATGTACAATAATGTCAATTTCTGTATTGTTCTAACTGACAGTACGACGGCAACAGAATAAATGGCTCTAAACTTACCAAAATAAACAATGAGTGCTGACAGAGATCAATATCCAGCATTTCACTGTTTTAATCATCAGCGCAGACAGTAACGCAGAACGAATTGGAAACTAATGTAATAAATCCAATCATCTCAATCGGTTTCCGAACGCCATCAGGCTCTTGTTTCTCTCTTTCCATATTTATAACCCACAGCTGTCTCGCTCCCTTCAGTTTAGCCAATCGGCCGTTAATTGGGGGTTTGGCACCAAGTGAGTTTTTGTAAACATGAATCAGCAGAGCCATGCGGTGAAGGATCGGAAAGTACAGATGAAGCCAATTTCGGCGGTGGAGGCCATCGATTTCTGCCAGAGCTTCTTAAGCCTTCAGCACGGCGGGTCAATATGGATTTGATATACACGAGTTTAAAATGAGCCGAAAACATACACCCCGCGTACCGCAGGCAGCAGAGTCAGCAGAGACAAAATTAAAATGACAAAGGTGGCTTTGGGATGCAGATATCGACTGGAGAGACGGGACAATGTTGGGCGAGTTTGTCTCGCTGATAATGTCTGTGCCAGAGGAAATAACACGGTTGTGCGAAACTCCTACAGGGAGCAAAACATTGTCTGTAATCACATTTCCAGGGAGCGAGAGAGAGAGGGAAGATGCCTCTGTGAGAGGGATTAATTGAATCCTGTGGATACACACGGATGGGGGTGAGCATGAACCACACAGAGCTTTAGACGGGACGCATACACACTATTGTAAAGAGACCCAAGTGCTCACCACACTGCCAAGTGATTCCTTCTGATTAGTCTTAAGACGCCAACCTCTTTAAACTTCAATTTATGGGCAGGTTCATTTCAGACAGGCTGTTTAGTAGGTGATCATCGACAGGCCTGGTTGAGCAGCGTGGGCCTGATATTGAGCTTTCTAATGGATTTATGTACTCGCTCAGCATTTCACTCCATTAACATCATCATCACAGTCTGAACTGTGTTTATGCCCAGAGCTGGACCATACAGCTCAAATATATTTTGATATTTTAAGTCTACTGACTATATTCAATATACATGGATGGTTATATGATCACTGTTGGAACGAAGCTCAGCCAATCAAATTCAAAGACTGGAACTGATGTATAATAATAGTTTATCACATTCTATTAATACCTTTAATTGACGGCTAATAAACTGATGCCAATAAATGCCATTTTTATGCACCAAAATAAGTTTTGTTTTTTGTTTTTCCCAAAAAGGAAAAAGATGCATTAAATTGATCAAGCATGACACTAAAAACATTTATAATGTTACAAAAGCTTTCAATTTCAAATAAATGCACTTCATATTCATCCAAGAATCATGAAAAAGAGCCTGTTTCACAGTTTTCACAAAATATTGAGCAGCAAAATGATTTTCAACATAAAAAATAATATTATGATTGTTATGATAATAATCTGAAATGTTTCATGAGCAGCAAATCAGCACATTAGAATGATTTCTGAAGGATCATGTGACACTGAAGACTGGAGTAATGATGCTGAAAATTCAGCTTTGATCACAGGAATAAATTACATTTTACAATATATTCACATGAAACAGCTATTTGAAATTGTAATAATAATAATAATAAAAATAAAAATAATTCACAATATTACTGATTTTTTTTGTCTTAAAAATGCAGCCTTGGTGAGCATAAGAATCTTTTAAAAACATAAATGTTACTGATCCGGTAGCGTATTTTTACTTAAATATTTCAAACAACGTTTCTGAGTGATGACGCATGACAAATCATAACATTTTTAGTCAATTTATTGAAACAGATCAATTGAATCCCACTGACTGTTTTCGCTACTTAATGTTAAAGGAGTCATAAATTGAGAAATCAGCTTTTCCTTGAGCTTTTGATATATCAAGGTCATAAGAGGTCATCGTACTATAAGAATATCCTGTAAGTTTCAGAACTGAAAACGTCCTTGTTAGTCCAATAAAAGCTTTTATTGACACCAGGTCCAGCGAACGACTCGTCCCGGAATGTGCCTATAGATAGATGAAACTCCGCCTCCGCAGAAGAAATCAACGCCTACTTCATCATTGCAACGTTAGCCCCGCCCACTGGTGTGTTAGTAAGATGAGGAGGAGAGAAGAGCGATACAGGACTAAAATAACATTACCTTTCAAAGGATCCTAATGCTAGAAATATAGTTATTTATTTTCAACAATGTGAATGTCTCAGTTGAGCTTTATTTATTTATATTCGGTACATTTCACTGTGGATTCGTTTGTATATCAGTTGCATTTTGGCGCAGGCTTTGCAAACAGACTTTTACGATATGGACTCGACAGTAATGCAACAACATGTCAGTAACTGTGTTAATTAACGCCTGATCTGATATTAATGATTCATGTACAGTCAGATGTTCTTTGTCTATGTGTCAGTAAATCAAACCAGTGACTAAACGCTCAACTTCATGTTGTTTCTCTTAGTAGGATGAAAATAATCTGTTATTTAAACGGTTATTTAAACGCTCCCTTTACAATCACTGGAGCTGTCAATCAAACAGCACGAGTTTATCAGTGACTGAGTTCTGGACTCGCGCCAAAACTCCCGTTTTATTCAATGAATCTCTTAATTACATCACGTTTTCACTGTTAGTTATGATGAAAGCATTCGTTAGTGTGCAGAAATTGACGAGATCACTGCTTTCATGAGCTCAACAACATGTCTGTGATCGACTACAATGTTCATCACTGCAATCTTTCATGCCACGATCTAAACATAATGCCATAATGCCACTTAGCTATTTCATATGCATAGATGTCAGCCAATCACAGCAGTGAAGTCTCACAGCAGACACGCCCCTTAAAACAGAGCGTTCAAATAAGAGGGCTAAAATCAGGGTAGGAAAAATGCCTTTTATTTCTAAATTATGCCCATTTTTGATGTAAAAAGCATACTAACATTATAAGTGCACCCCAGGAAACATTATAAAATAATAAAACAATGCAGTACATGACCCCTTTAAATCAGAGATGCTATTTTCCTAACACAAGCCACGATTACAAAACTAGTGTAATGACGTAAACGTAATGGGCAGATAAATACCGCAATGTTGCTTAATTTCACATTGCTCTGCCCTAGTTCTTGCTTCACCTTTTGTTCCACTTTTAACATCAAACAGCTTTTATGCCACTAGGCTTTATGATGTTTTTCTAAAATTCTTGATGCCGTTCCAGCGTCAAAGATCTTCCACAGGATATCCTTGCGTCAGTAAATTTATCTGAACTCTCGGGCGCTCAAAAGCTCAAGGTTATTTACAGTTTTCTAACAGCTGTCATACAGCCGTTAATGCCAGGAAAGAATGTGCACATCGTCAACCTTTGACACTGAAAGCCCAATAAATCGGCAGGAAGCCACTGAACCCAAGATTGATGATCTTATCCTTCCCCAGCTACTGTCACAGCTACAGAAGGATGACTTTCATAAAGATGAAACTCTTCTGTAGAAGTTTTCCTGTGTTTGCAAAAGTAAAGTGCCTCTTGCTGAGGAAAATGACTGGAACCAAGTGATTTTCACGCCATTTGGTTCTGTTAACGAGTCTTTAACATCTGTACTCTTTCACTGTACTAAGGCCGCATTTACAATGCCAAAATCCGATTTGTTGACTATATCCGATTTTTTTGATGACCAGCTTACATCATCCTTAAAAACTGACCCATATCCGATTTACTCTATACACTTGGAGACTGTACTGACCTGGAAAAGGCCGAAAAAAAAGTAAAAAAGGTGCGATTCGCAATGGACGCAGATGAAATGATAATACAAGCTTTTGCTTTCCACACCATCTTTAAAGGTCAGCAAAACATTGGGTTGAGCCTCCATTGCTCCAATGAAAAGAGTCATGTGATCGCAGTTGGTGTCCACCTGAGCTGACGTCGCTTTTTCAATGACGTACGACTCGCACTGACGGGAATATCTGATCTGTCCACTTACATGGCAGATGCAAATTCACAAATCCAATTCATATCATATTTATTAGGTCATATCATCAGTATTGGGTCACAAATGCAGCCTAAATTACACCACTGATCACATGCCTTTAGGCTTATTTATTTTACCAACGTTTTGGTTAAATAAATTTCTCAAGGTATGATGATTGAATCACTGACTGAATCAGTCAGAACAATGCCTCTTACTCTTATCATGTCCAACTCAAAATAAACTAAGAACATTTTTGCTGCACCAAACACAAAAGAAAAAAAAAATAAGACAAACCCAACACTCTCCCTGCCTACCACTGATTGCAAAACAGATCGTCCAAAACTCACACCATTGGTTAACCCAATGTTCAAAGCTCAAATGAACAGATCAAAATTTTCAAAAGTGCCACAGAGTCACATGTTTTGGTCTTGTAGTTGATGCAATGGCTTTACAAAAAAGGACATAAAAATAGCATTATTCATGACTGGCACGGAGACCTGGAGGGCAAAACATCTATAGAACATCTACAGCTCAGGCCTGTCAATTTTCCATCTGTTTCAAGCCAGGAATATTTAGATAACCTCTCAAATGAAGAAAAACAAAAAGATGTGAACAGAACGTGAGTTTTGGTCACTTGTGATTCATCTGCTGCAGTATTTCAATCACTAAACACAGCACAACATTATAAAACACTTAACAAAACAGTGACTTAATGTGCTGAAACAGTGATATTAAAAGACCAAATTCAGTATACACCTTATTGATGATGCATACTAAATAAAGGCAAGCAGATGAGTGCAGAATATGAACACAACATGCAGTTTCTCATTAAGCTTTTAAACCACAAGATGTAATATAAGTCTCTGGTGTCCCCAGAATGTCTCTGTGAAGTTTCAGCTCAAAATACCCCACAGATCATGTATTATAGCTTGTCAAATTTACCCCTATTCGGGTGTGAGCAAAAACACAGTTTTTGTGTATGTCCCTTTAAATGCAAAAGCTCCGCCCTCTTCTTTCCAGAAGAGGGCGGAGCTTTAACAGCTCGTGCTTCGGTCGCTCAACAACAACAAAGCTGGAGAATCTCACGCAGCCAAAATCAGTAACGGTGTTCAGCCTTACATTGTTCAGAGTCGACACTGATGGAGAGACTCAGGAAGAAGTTACAACTTTTAGACGTTTCTGAATGGTTAGTGGATACATTTATGTAGTTGCTGTGGAGTTGATTCAACTCATCCACTAGCATGTGCCGTCATGTTAATCTTTTGTGCAAATCCAGCGTTGAATTGACCCTCGTTTGTGAAGCAGTCCGGCGTAAAATGACGGCATATCAACAACACTCTACTACAACAACTCTTACTCTTCTCTAAAGCAGCCCAACATGGCCTCACCCCCTTTGTTGCGTGTTCTCGGGGGCGGGGTTTATGTAAATTTTAGGGTTAGTGATGTCACTAACCTGGGAAGAAGCTCGTTGTAGTCCCTAACAGCCATTCTATAGTTCTATAGTGTGAAACATATTGTTACCTCTTTCAGTATCAGCCACTATCTCAACGCAGAGAAGAGAAGATGGGATGAAAGGATGAGAGTTACATGGGACGCTGCTTAGACGACAGCTGAGAAATGGTCATTGTGTCGGTGGGATGCGGGGGGAAGTGCGTCCTTGAGGAATTCCAGCGGGATGTTTATTAGGCAGACACAGATGAGCGCTTGTAATTACCAGTCAGAGAGCTGAACAGAAAAGGCCTTGAGTGATGACAAGGGAAGGGGGACGACACACACGGTTTCAATCTGAATGATGCCACAAAAACAACACATCCCTTCAATTTCAGCAAACGGTCACACGCTACAAGGGAAATAAATCCTGTTTGCATTGTTACAATAAAATGCGAGAGCGCAGTGAAGGGGAGAGAGAAGTGATTAAGTGTTTGCATGATTTAAAGCACAAAAATATTTAACTTTCGAC
This sequence comes from Elopichthys bambusa, assembly GCA_037101425.1. Taxonomy (NCBI): domain Eukaryota; kingdom Metazoa; phylum Chordata; class Actinopteri; order Cypriniformes; family Xenocyprididae; genus Elopichthys; species Elopichthys bambusa. The sequence goes on along the minus strand of CM074439.1, from coordinate 33,147,436 downwards.
TATGCAACACGTATTTATTTACGCAAATCATCTCTTGACTTTCTCAGGAGAATCATAATAATACAGGCAAAAATGAACATCATGATTTACTCACCCTCATGTCATTACAAACCTGTTTCTTTCTTCTGTGGGATACAAATGGAAAATCTTCATGCAGCTCTTTTCTATTCAGGGACAAAAACATAAAACTACTTCATTCAAATAGTGTGCTTATGGAAAGTATGGAAAAGAGAGGTCAGACATTTTATAAGTTGTCCTTCAACAGAATTAAGTTTAAAATTACATTAAGGAGAAGAAATAATGTCAAAATGTCAAAATTTTGGCTGCACTGTTTCTTTCATTCGTACAGAGATAGAAGGGGAAACAGCAAAGAGAATTGGATCTACTGTCAAAATAAACTTGCATTGGACTGAAACATTTTAAATTGAGTTTCTGCAGTGTAATGCTATCGAAGGAGAAGTGAAATCCAGGAAGCGCTGGAGACTAGAGTGTCTGGGAATTGCTGCTCGAGTGCTGCCCTCTTAACACAGTAAGACCCATCAAAGTCTATTGAAAAGACAATGAATCCATGCCAAATGGAAGCCCTCAGACATCTGTATCCTTGTATTATTTAAAAACTCACATTAGAGTGAAGCACAGATGGAAGTGAAGCACAATGACATCCTGAAGAGGTGGAAGAAGGACCAGGTAAAGAATTATTCATAAGAGAGTCCTGTGAGAATATCTGCATGCAACACAAACAAAACAGCAATATCTGAAAGAGATAAACAGATGGATATTTACTGCCCATGTGCTTCACACAAGCTTGAGTGGAAAAGCAAGAAGTGGAGAAAATTGTTAGTAAATCCTGAAGTAAAAAAAAACGGTATAAGGCGGTCTGCTGCTCTCAGTTGGCCATCAGGCTGGTTTCCACTGGTCAGTCTGGTCGTGTTTGATGGTTCTGAAGTGGTCCTGGCCATCTGCCAGCTGGAGACCACATGGCCAACCTGCTAAACCAGGATGATCTCATACGTACATTTTCATTTCATAAGCTTTCCATTGATGTATGGTTACACTGTAACATTAGATGTAACATAAAACCCTAATGTACATAACTGTTTAGAAAAAACTAAGAAGAAATTATTATTTCAATGGAAATGCATCAAATGTGAAGTGTCACACAGGGAATTGTGGGACAGCATTTTACCGTAAAATTACATTAAATGTACCGTTAGGTCTATTACAGTTATTCCCTGTATATAGTACGGAAAGTTTCTGTAATTTTTACGTAGATTAAAATCATGGTCATTTTTTACAGTGTTGGATAGGACAATATTTGTCACTATTTGAAAATCTATAATCTGAGGGTGCAAAAAAATCAAAATACTGAGAAAAATCGCCTTTAAAGTTGTCCAAATGAAGTCCTTAGCATTGCATATCCACTCACAAAAATGTTTTTTTTTTTTTTTTTTATATATATTTACGGTAGGAAATTTACAAAATATCTTCATGGAACATGATCTTTACTTAATATCTTAATGATTTTTGGCATAAAAGAAAAATCGTTAATTTTGACCCATACAATGTATTGTTGGCTATTGCTACAAATATACTTATGTATATTTGTATACTTGTGACTTATGACTGGTTTTGTGGTCCAGGGTCACACGCACGCACGCACATATACATATATATAAAAACACTAGTATGCATTAATCCTCAAAAGACTAAAAAACTACGCAGGTAACAGAGTTCAAACCTCAAACAGAATCCCTTTGTCCAAGAAAAGACATTTTTAATAGTAAAATGTATTTATAAACGGAGTCCAGATGGGACTAATAAACGTCATTTGCACGGCTGAATATTGTTATCATCAGGGCTCAACATGCATGAAAAATCAGTGGAACACTGATGATGTTATGGGAAACATTAACATGTGTTTCACTCATTTACTGATTTGTGTGTTTACAGTGTGTGTGTTTGTGCGTATAATAGTTCTAATCACACAACAGAATACAATCATTATAATACTAAATTAGGTAAAAGCATTAATAAATGTGATGCCATTATTATGAAAATCAACTGTAAATTCTATGTACATTATATGAATCTCAAAGAATTTGTAAGTATTTGTATGTTTCTGAAGTTGTAAGAGCTTTTATGTTTTCAATGCTTTCAACATATAAAAATATACAGTATCATACAAAAAGATTTTTATGATTTTAAAAGAAGTCTCTTCTGCTCACCAATGCTGCATTTATTTGATCAAAAACACAGTAAAAGCAGTAGTAAATAGAAATATTATTACAAATTAAAATAACTTTACTATTTAAATATTCTTTAATATATTATATGTAAATATATACTATATAATATTAATTGTATATAAACTGCAATTTATATCCTGTGATCAAAGCTGAATTTTCAGCATCATTACTCCAGTCTTCAGTGTCACATGGTCCTTCACAACTCATTCTAATATGATGATTTATTATCAATGTTGGAAACAGTTGTGCTGCTTAATATTTTTGTGGAAACCTTTTTTTTTTTTTTCTTTTTTTTTTTTCATGATTCTTTGATGAATAGAAAGTTCAAAAGAACATCATTTATTTGAAATAGAATCTTTTGTAACATTATATGTCTTTACTCTCACTTCTGATCAATTTAATGCATCTTAATGGGTTAGTTTACCCAAAAATGAAATTTCTGTCATTAATTACTCACCCTCATGTCGTTCCACTGTTGTAAGACCTTCGTTCATCTTCAGAATACAAATTAATAAGATATTTCTTACAATTTCAAATGCCCAGAAAGCTACTAAAGACTTTTCATGTCTTTAAAACAGTTAATATGACAGTGGTTCAACATTAATGTTATGAAGCGACAAGAATACTCTTTGTGTGCCAAAAAAACCCTTACGAAAAAGAAGTATACTTCAAGTTATCAAGTATACTTAAGTTAAGTATATTTTTAAGTATACTTTATGTAGTAAGTATACTTGTATCAATGTACTAGTAGTAAGCTTGTAAGTGTGCTATTTTAATACCGCTTGGGACTTAATTGGTCCAACTGAAGTATACATTTAAGTGTACTATAAGTGTAACAGTAGTAAACTTTAAGTACACAACTATTTCACAGCTTCGTTTCTCATTTGTACTACATCTGTACTACAAGTGAACTTATAAGTAACTATTTTAATACTAGTAGTACATTTTTAGTATATGAAAGTACAATTTGAAATATACTCTCGGTAAACTACTAGCTTAGTGCAAGTATACTTGTAAGTTTTCTTTAAGTGAACATAACATCACACTTATAGTTTACTTTTTATATATAATTTTTGCACTTTAAGTATACTACTATGTTCCTATTAAGGTATTATATTTTATACTTGGAATACCTTTAACTGTACTCTAACTCTTTCCATTTTAAAAACATTTTATTCTAGTTTCATGAATCCTTTTTGATCAACACTTAAATGTGGGTAAGTTTCATTTAAAAAAAAAGGCAACATTTTAAACAAAAAGCTGAGAAAACTGCATTTTTGTTAAAGACTGTCCGGATGGGATTCACAACGATGATCAAACACAGGAGTAGATCGAGTCCATAAACACCGCCAAAGCTTCATAGTACACATAACGTTTGGCAGTTTTTATTTATATGCTGTTTAATGTTTGATGATCGCTTTATTTTATATTTGCATGAGTAATCTTCTATCGCTTGTTTCAGCTTCTTCTCCTGCGTTTTGATCCGGAGATTCTGTACTCTTCCAGAAGATGCGTAACAGCGCCCCCTACCGTGTAGCCTGAAAATTCAGTCAATGGCGAGGAAAGATGGAAGTAGATTTGAAGTAAATTCCTATGTACACTACCAGTGGACTAGACTACACAAAAATTCAGATACTCAGAATTAGGAATATATCGGTTTCCTTTATAAATTAATATTTTCAAACAATGTACTTTTATACTATACTTTTAAATATATAGGTAGTATAGGCCAAACATACATAGACTTTTCTGTCAGTACAGTATAGTCAAGTATACTTAAGTGCAATTTTAAGTATATTTCTCAGAAGTACATCAAGTATATAAAAAGTAGACTGAAAGTATACTTTCTTATTTTTAGTTTAAAAGAAGTATGCTAATAGCACACTTGAATAAACTTCTTTTTCGTAAAGGTATCTCTGAAGCTTTACGAATCTTTTGTTTCGAATCATTTCGAAAAACTTATGACGTGACGAAGCCTCGTTTACTGAAATCACATGACTTTGGCAGTTTGATACGCGCTCCGAACCACTGATTCGAAACAAAAGATTTGTAAATGTTCGAAGCTTCATGAAGCAGTGTTTTAAAATCGCCCATCACTAGATATTGTTGAATAAAGTCGTTATTTAGTTTTTTTGCCGCACAAAAAGTATTCTCGTCGCTTCATAACATTAAGGTTGAACCACTGTAGTCACATGAACTGTTTTAAATATGTTTTTAGTAGCTTTCTGGGCATTGAAAGTGTTAATTATCTTGCTCTCAATAGAGGCATCGGATTTTATCAAAAATATCTTAATTTGTGTTCTGAAGATAAACGAAGATCTTACGGGTGTGGAACGACATGAGGGTGAGTAATTAATGACAGAAATTTCATTTTTGGATGAACTAACCCTTTAACCAAATACAAGTGTTTATTTCTTAAAAACTTACTGACCACTAATTTTTGAACAGTGGTGTATGTGAGCTAAATAACACTAATTTTAACACTAATGAGATTAAAAACCAGCTAAACCAGTGTAAACCAGCTAAGACCAGCAAATCAACTTGGGCTGGTGTCTTGTCAACAGGCTAATCCAATATTTTTTTCTCTTTTCAAATTTCTTTACCAGTGTGTTAACACTTAGCATGAGGATTATGGACAATTACTGCAACCTTCTGATGTTTTTTCAGACATAAAATGAGATCATGGAGAAATCCATTGTTGAATCGAACAGAATTTTACATGGAAGTCTACAGATCTACAACAGCTTTATGCATAATTTCAAAATGTTCTATAACAGATGCCATGTGCTGATTACACAATATCTGCTGTTTTATTATGATATGAGAACAGCCGAATCAATACTCTGCCATTCCCAGCATCATTATAAACACCAAATGCTGTACATTGCTGAAAAAATCATCACTCAAAATCAACACAAAAACTGGTTACAACCTTATAAACATTTTACAGTGCTGCTTAGTTGTTTTCTGGCACTGTACTGCAATAGCTACAAAACTCTAGTGTGGTCTCCCTTTTTTTTTTTTTTTTTTAGCAAATTCAAATCAAGGGAACTTACACTGGAAACAACAACGAGACAGCCGACGTGCCAGCTGAGGCCGGATATTGAAAAAACAGCGCAGTGCAATCCATAACTCTGTCCCCGAAATTACATTTCTTTCTCAGATAGAGAACAGTCCACTGACTTAACACACAATGCGGCCCAGAAACATTGAGCATTGAGGCGGTGAGAGGGTTGGGATTGCTTAATTCCCTTCAACATTTGTTCACTAAGGGCAATTATGCAATGAAAGCTTTAAAAAGTGGCAGCAAAGAGGCCTTTGAGAGCCAAACATGTCCTGTTTTAAACATGCAACGAGACCTGCTGGAGGTCATGAGATTGGAAAGGAGTTTACAGCGAACTGCAACATTTATTTTGGCATTTGAAACACATAAGGTCATTGCATTACTGTATATTTGCAATAAATTAATCCAAACTATGGCTAAATAAAAGGGAAATTCGTGCAAAGGTTTAGGAACTAAAATCAGATGGGTTCCATCAGACCAGATGTCTTTTGTTCATATGGACTTGTTTAAGACGTTGGCTAAATTTAGTCTTTCTTCTCCAGCAGTCTATTACATATAGCGGGGCCCAATGTCATCGCTTTGACAAGGGTTCGGAGGAAAATACTTTAATAACTCTCTTTATGACTCCCAAAATTCAGAGGTGAATGCAATTTCCTCAGGACCCTTTGTTTAAATTTGGCTCGAGAGAAAAAACAGACTGTTCAACTAATATCCGCAGCACTTTTTTTTAAGCCACATGAACACGATTGGAACGCAAATCATTAGTTAACGAGTTATATCGCAAAGTCCTCAATAAGTCTCAAAGCCCAAAAATGAATTCCATATTCCTAATCCCATCCAAAACGTCATCTGTCAATGTAAACGCTCCGTCACATTTCTGGCACGTCTTCAGAGAGGTTTGTCTTTATCCAACGCTTGGGTCGTCTAGCACTAAAGCACAGTGAATTCTCTCATAAAAACCCACCCAGGCTTGGACTGATGGAGTGTGTGAACCATCAGGATTCCTGCAGTGAAGGAGCTGGGATGCTTTCCCAAAGCCGAGGGGAGTGTGCATGTTTAAAATCAGGAAAAGCCTAGAGACTCGGTTTCCTGTTTTTTGGGCTGCGTTGAGCATTCAGCATAGCTTCTGTTGGTTGTCAACAAGTGAACAACAGTCAACAGAGGGAGGATATTAGCAAATAAATATGCAGATTTGCCTCACGGAAATGCGGCGGGTTGTTGATTGCAAATTCTTGCATACTGGGAAGATGAGTTGATAATTATCACACCAGATCCTTCAATACATAAGAAGCCGGAGAAACGATCCGTGCAACGCTTTGACAGATTGTTAGACTTTTTAAGCAAGTAAACTCCTGTTTTGTTTTTTCATGTTTTTTCTCAACATAACAGCGAGAGAAGCGTTGCAAAAATGGAAGACGAATAGATTCGCCCCCCCTGCTCCCGTCTCCCGAGGGTTAGATGGAATTCCAGCAGTCTTTGGCTCTCGGATATTTGTCATCCCTCATCTACCCTTTGATCCCAGTGCAAATCTTTGCCTTCCAAGCCTCTTTCTCTGCACTCCCTCCCATCATCCTTTTCTAATTAAGGCCAGGCTCTCACTGTAAACTCGCCCCGAGACCTTGAATTTCCTCGGTTCTGTAACCCCCCCCCCCACCCCCCCCCAAAAAAAAAACCAGGCAAGAGCAGCTTCTGCGTGGGCAAACTGAGAGGAATGAGGCAGAACTACTTTATTTAGCTTTCCTGATGGCGAATGCACACCGTACTATATTATTTGGTGAGATTTATTAGTGTCATGCAATGATGTCAGAACTTTTACTGATTACAGCAGATCAAATGTGGTGGCTTATTTTAAAAAATTATGTTTGTGCTGTTTTGTTCACCAATTATCAATATTTAATTATTGTCGGAGACAGTGTGTAAATTTGAGTTGGCCACAACAAAAAGGATGTTGAATTAAAATTTGAATAAAAAGGGACAGATTAAACAAAAAATGTAATGTCGTTTCAATCCTTTAAAGGATTAGCTCACTTCAGAATAAAAATTTCCTGATAATCTACTCACCCCCATGTCATCCAAGATGTTTATGTCTCTTTCAGTTGAAAAGAAATTAAGGTTTTTGAGGAAAACATTCTAGGATTTTTTGGGATGAAGGTCCAAATGTCAGTTTCAGTGCAGCTTCAAAGAGCTCTACACGATCCCAGACGAGGAATAAGAGTCTTGTCTAGAGAAACCATCTGCCATTTCCATCTCATTTTCTCCTCCAACTTCAAAATCGTCCAACATTGTCGTTTTACCATTTTTTTTGTAAAGGCCGTTTGACTTAGTCTTTTGCACATTCACTTTGTAAACACTGGATCAGTACTTCCGCCTACATCACGCATGACCTTTCCAATATGATTACGTAATGCGTGGCGCATCACAGAGCAGTGGAAGATGAGCATTTGTGGTTAAAAAGTTCATAAATGTTTATTTTTTTTTAGAAAATGGCCGATGGTTTCTCTAGATAAGACTCTTATTCCTCGTCTGGGATCGTGTAGAGCTCTTTGAAGCTGCACTGAAGCTGACATTTGGACCTTCAACCCGTTGAACCCCAGTGAAGTCCACTATATGGAGAAAAATCCTGGAATGTTTTCCTCAAAAATTGTAATTTCTTTTCAACTGAAAGAGACATAAACATCTTGGATGACATGGGGCTGAGTAAATTATCAGGAAATTTTAATTCTGAAGTGAACTAATCCTTTAAAGCTTAAAGGATTAGTTCACTTCAGAATTAAAATTTCCTAATTTCTCTTTCCTAAGTGGAATTTAAAAATTTTAAACTGAAAATGCAGCTAGAATATAAACATTTGGCACAAGAAAACAAACATATTTGTGTATCAAGGAAAATAAACTGATCTTTTGTTTACAGACCAATTTTTTTCCCCCCATTTTTTTTATAGCAGTTATAGTTGTCATGCTGAGGCTTACATCACACTTGTTATGCTAATTTTATTTTTATTATGCACAAATATTGCGGAAATAAGATAAAGCCACAAGCTATCACAAATAATGAATGTTGATTAATAATGCATTGGTTGCATTTGCATTCATTCTTGTGATTGCAAGATCACCAAATCCTGGCGGGGGGCTGGTTTTAATAGTAGTAAGTTTGGAAACAGCAGTAGAATATTGGTATTTTATCTCCAAGCCCTTTTCATTTTGCAGGTTTACTATTTCTGTGAACAAAATCCAGTCAGAGAACCCTTTTGACTGCTAAAATCTACACATGCCTGCACCGTGCTCTTGTGTGACTCAGAGTGCAACGCATGCATTATGCAAACAGTCACTATGACTACAGATGACAGGCATCATGAAAAAGTCGATTTTTTTTCTCAGAAAAGAGAAAAAAGCACATGCACAAGAGAAAAAAATTGATCATACATACACCATAAAACCATCAAGGCAAGCAAGCATGAACAGAAAATAAAAATGCATGGCTATTCCAGCCTTTATGAGGATCATTTGATGTTTGAGGAGCTAATTTTCCCCAAAGCACCAACAGGGTGACCTTTTAAGTGAGTAGAGTTGCTGTGAGCACTATATCATAGCTGAGCCTGTCCTGGGTGTTAAAGATCCAGTAAAACAAAGTGCCGTGACCCAGGTTCCCCTCTATTGTGTGTTATCTCTCGGCCTTGTCATCTCATTCCATTCTCATTCCACACGGCTGCACATGACCTTCCCAGAACAATGGAGACGGTGAGCTAAAGGTTTCCCATCCCGTACGTACGGTTGATGGAAGCTCTCTCGTCCAACGCTGAGCTACAGGGACACTGATACTGGGCTCAGGCTCGTTTAAAAGCCTCACAGCAAGTGGCAGAGAATTTAAAACCACCCAATTAAATAAATAAAAGATCCGACAACGTGCCAAGCCACGGGTCTATAGAGAATATGGCGCACGCCTTCTGGTTTTATCTAACATTGAGGTTATTAAGACTTATGTAGGTCCTTCATGCTGTGTGGTACGCTTTCTTGTCCCCATATTAAACTCACAATTTTTAAAGATGGAAATCACATTAGTAACTTTAAAACTTATTTCAAAACGCACCTCAGAATGGGAACGACCCCTCTGGATGAGTAAAAGCAGCACATCTCATATCCTACGTGTTGAATATGACAATCAAACGCATAAAGATAATGCAGTCCATATAATATTTATACGATTATATGAGTCTACCGCAGGCAGCGGGCATGGAGAGGAGCAATTACTCTGTCATCCTGGTGCTCTCAACCCTCCTGAAGGGATCACATTAATCTCATAGAGGACTTCAGAGCGGGGCTGGAAAGAAGACTCATTTGTCTAAAAATCTCCCTGAGATTTTCTGTCATAGCAATAACGCTACCCCGAGCTAATACTGATGAGTTAATCGCATGAGAAGTTTTCCGGCATCAGTGTGCGATGGACGTCATTCTTTTTTGAGATCTATTTTTGTACGTTGTGATTTGGATATGTGGTCAAGAAAGATTAGTTGTTCAACGGATCACAAAACTCACAGTTCGGATCATTATTCGGATCAGCATGAAGAAAAAATATTGTGTGTGTGGGGGGTAACTTGCTTTCCATTTATTATTTAAAGGGGACATATCATGAAAATCTGAGTTTTTCCGTGTTTAAGTGCTATAATCGGGTCCCCAATGCATCTACCAACCCAGAAAACGTGAAAGGACAAACCAGTAACTTTGTTTTGGCAAGCCTTTCTCTGCTTGCATGTGAAAAAAACGAGCCGCTCAGATTTCACTCCCCTTGTGACGCAGGAAGGGGATCTTACTGTACTATTACCACCCCTTAATCTGCACGTTTCCACCCACGCGTTTGTTTTTGTAAGCGACAACGATGTTCCACTTTTAACACCATGACAAGAGTTGGAGCAACTGTTGTGTCACAGACGAGCACTGAACACTATTTAGAGTCTCGTTAGCTTGGATAGCCTGCAATTTGAGCCAAGCTCAAGTGCTAAAAAAAGAGCGTTTCTGTCCGAGCGATATTTTGGAAAAAATATTAGACCATTCACAGCATTTGATAGCAATCATAAACGTTAGCCTGGTGTGTGTGGCTCTGTTTAACAAACAGCAACGCTATGTGTAGTGGCCGTCCATACGGGTTTTGCAACATGACGCCACATGCTAGTGGATGAGTTGAATCAACTCCACAGCAACTACATAAATTTATCCACTAACCATTCAGAAACGTCTAAAAGTTGTAACTTCTTCCTGTGTCTCTCCATCAGTGTCGACTCCGGTTTGAACAATGTAAGGCTGAACACCGTTACTGACAATCCTCATTTTGGCTGCGTGAGATTCTCCAGCTTTGTTGTTGTTGAGCAACTAAAGCGCGAGTTGTTAAAGCTCCGCCCTCTTCTGGAAAAGGGGGCCGGGAGCAGCAGCTCATTTGCATTTAAAGGGACACATACACAAATTGTGTGTTTTTGCTCACACCCAAATGGGGCAAATTTGACAAGTTATAATAAATAATCTGTGGGATATTTTAAGCTGAAACTTCACAGACACATTCTGTAGACACCAGAGACTTATAATGCATCTTGTGAAATGGGGCATAATAGGTCCCCTTTAAAATCTATCGAATGTGTAAACTAGCAAAACAAAACACGTGCAAATTATAAACTTTCACTCTATGGTGGTTAAACTTGCAATTAATCCGCAAAATCCCATGCGTGCCGAACCGTGGGGCCAGGTCCGTACGGATCATGGATCAACAACGATCTGTTTAACACCTAAGAAAGATACAGGCATCAAAACAACCAATTACATCCATGATTTCATGCATTTGATGCAGTTCCTGAAAAAGGAAATTCAACATGAAGAAATATATAAAAAGTAGACCAGGGGCCTCATTTATAAAATGCATGTACGATTGGATTTTATCCTAAATATGGATTTTATCGTATGTCAAAAATGAGTTTGTATAAAGGCATACGCTGACATGAAAATGTTCGTATGCATTCGCCAACTGAAGAACGTGTACAAAATTCTTGGTGCACAATTAGATAAATAGGCAATCATGATATGCATTAATATAATTATATGCACAAATAATCAATATTTTAACTGCTTTTTAATAATTACAATACTGGAATTAATTAATTATGTTAATGATTTTCTGAAAATAACAGGGACACTGCACATACATGTTAGGAAAGCACGCTGGGATTTCCTGCGTTTGGATTTAAGATGAACTGCGATGTATAAAGAGAGATGCATTTAGGAACATTTTTATGTATATGGACATATGGACTCATAAGAACATTTTGGAAACTGACGTACATTTACATTTAGGATCATTATAGGCACGACTAATATAAATAACGCCCCAGAAAGTGATTTTATCTGTAAGGGAATTGAACAGCAACAAATCAGTGCGCCGCACAAGTACTGAAAAGTGAAGCCAAAACGTTTCGATCGCCCCCTGGTGGCTGGATGTCCATCTTTTTTTTTTACAGTCTATGTTTAGGACCAGTGAGATTTCATTGTGGGCAGGGCTAGAAACTGAACGACTTACAAAGTTGTCCCAGATGGTTAAACTCACATTAGCAATGGAGAGATTCAATTACCTTTGTCGCCATACATCAAATCACACCTGGTTAGAAAGCATGTAAAACACGAGCAGAGCGTCTTGCAGCGGCCACAGAGCTCTCTGAAAACACAGCATGAGTCTACTGGGAAAGCTCAAACCCCACAATCATCTTAACTAACCACAACAGCAGAGCCTGACAGCGCTCTGGTCTGCATATAGCTTACACAAGTAGAATTCATCAGTCAGTTTCACAAGCCATGTGTTAAACTAACTGACATTAATATATACATTAAGAACAAACACAGAGTCCAGATGTTTATCATCTCCGTTTGCGTGAGAACATTTAAATGCTCCATTGCTCATTTTTCCATTTCAAAACAATGAGCCCATGCTCCTCTGCATCAGAACCGGCAGTAATTAATCATTCAGGTATGATGCATGCCATCCCATTAAAAAAAAAAAAAAATGTTTGTAGAACCAGCAACTTTTGAGCCTGTCAAGCTACAAGAAAGTGATATTTTAAAGTCAGTTTGTGTTAATGTGTTAACTATGAACTGACAGTCCTATCCCTTCACTATTGTGACGTATATCTGAGTGGAACGGCTTCTGGAACAAGAACAAATGTAGAAGAAGAGAAGAGATGTTGCTGCAAGAGGTAGGGGAAGTTATTTTAATTCAAGATTATGAAAAATATTTCAAAAATATGCACGGATAAATCATAATAAATACTACAAAATTCCATATAAAATAAGAATTGTCCATTTTGATTATATTTAGTGCTGTCAAACGATGAATCGCGTACAAAATAAAAGTTTGTTTACATAATATATGTGTGTGTACTTTGTATATTTATTATGTATATATATAAATACACACATACATGTATATATTTAAGAAATATTTACATACACTCTGAAAATTAACTGTAAAAAAACAAATAAAAAAAATAACTAATTTACACAGTAAAATGCATTCTGGGTAATATTTGTCGTTTTAAGAAAAGAGGCCTGAAGGCTACTTTTTTGAAGATTACAAATAATATTAGCCAGAATGCATTGTAATATACAGAAGTAATATACAGTAAAAACAATGCATTCTGGGTAATATTTGTCATTTTTGAGAAAGTAGCCTATAGATCACTTTCTTGAAAATGACAAATAATATTACCCAGAATGCATTGTTTTTACCGTATTTGTTTAGTTTTTTACAGTTATTTTTTAGAGTGTATATATTTATATGTAATTTATATTATATATAAATATATAAATAACTTAAAATAATATTTTTGTTAAATATATACATGTATGTGTGTATATATATATATATATATATATATATATACACAAAATAAATATACAAAGTACACACACATTATGTAAACACAAACTTTTGGATTTGATTAATTGTGAATATATTATTATATTATATTATATAATTTAGGTTCAATAAATTTAATTGGACTTCACAGTGCTTCATATAAGAGAGTGAGAGAGAAAATATACTTTGAAAACTGTCAATCTACTAAAAAATGTAGTTATTTTTTTAGTTAGTTACTCCCCCAAACTGTGCAGAACACGCTACTTCCTGCTGCTGGTCCCACGTCATATATTTTTTGCTGCTCATAATACGGTATCTGCCTCCTTTGCACAATTTCTTCCCAATGCAGCACTTTGCAGGGCTGCTGGTGACTGCAGATGAATGGAAGAACCTTTTGACTTGACGCAAGCTGTATTTAAAACACGCGCTCTGAGAACATAAAGCACACCGCAGGTAATGACAAGCGCTCGACTATTCATCTCGCAGACCTGTCAATGCAGCAAGGACGCTTATGAAAAGTATCAACCTGTAAACAATGTGTGCGTGTGTTTGTGTGTGTGTGTGCACGATTAAGAACAAAAAAATACTGAGTGAATATGCAAGGAAGAGGGTGTATTGTGTACCGTGAGGGTGTTTAGCGGGGAAGGTATCAATCACGAAGCTAAAGGTGTGTTCAACCATATGGAAGCCATCTGGGACTGAAGGCCAACCATCATCACTGCTGACACCCACCAGCATGGAAGTGTCACGGTGAGACCACCACATCACTGGTCACAAGGTCACACTAAAGGAGACAAGCTGAGGGAAAAAAAAGAGAGAAATGTTATGTAGCAAGATGTTTGACTACCGATATAAAGTCTTGTCTACATATTCTGGATAAGAACCAAGACTTGACTGACATGCAAGGCCCTGAGCAATCGAAGAACATATAGGTGTGACGTCATTTCAGTCAAAATCAGGCCCAAACGAAGTTTATTTGGAGCTCATTTCAGGAGTTTAAAGCTAACTTTCTGGGAAAGTTCTCTCATCACCCTGGTAAACACCTTTGAACTACCATTGGTCCATGGTGATGATGTAATAGGTAGGTGTGGCTCCAAGGCTCCGCCTTCTTTGACATTGAAATCTTCTCTAGTTCATTTCTTCTGTTCAGTCCGTCGAGGTCAGATGTCTGCAAATAAAAGCATGAACACAATGGAGAGACGCTTTGTAGTAGAAACTGAAGTTGTAATTCTAATTAAAAGCGACACTGACACCATTTTTATACTCATGTTTAATACTGTAAAGCTGCTGGGTCATTCCGTGTCAAATCAAACAAATTTCGGAAACTTCCCCAGCTCAATTTTTTTATTTTGTTACATTTTTTTCTGCAGAAAGACAAACATAAATAGTGATGAAATCCAAAATATTAAATGTCACAGATGTATATTTACGGAGTAATCCACTGTTTTGTAGAGGGGGGTCAAAATGATAATTTTCACCTGGGATTTGGAGCCAAATTAGAGGGGTCTAAAAATGACTTGAGAAAGATGGCAGCATCATTATTTTATTTTTACACAGAGATTGGTAGGTCTATTAGTAAAATCTGTTGACTTCATTATATGCCAACGGTGACAGTAAAAAAAATGGCAAAAAGCTCTTCTTGTGTTTTTTGCCCTTAAGTTTGCATGCCTATGACTCAAGAAGTATTAAAGATATCTTAATATCCTTTTAGATTCTTATTCTTAACAAACATTATTTTTAGCATCTTCATTTTCAAGTCGTTCGCGAGTCACCTCATTATCCGGTAATGCGGCCACACCCACGGAGAGCGCACATTAATCAAAGGCAAATTCTGTGGCGATCCATGTAAACAGAGTCAACGACGTACGCTGTCATAAAAACACATCAAGTTTAGTCAGATTCGAGTACATATTGAAGCAAAAACTCTAGTCTACAAGATCCATTAGTCAAAAGTCTTGTGGACACATATTTAGTATTTGTTTTGTGGCCTTATTTCAGTGACTTACTTTTTTTTTTTTCAATAACCACGCATAAACGTTATTCTTTCAAAAATACAAACATGTACATACATGTTGCTCACATATTATGGTAGCCAAGTTAAAGCACACTGCTCAGAGAATCAAAACTGCTTGTCTAATGAGACTGCTTTGGTTTATTGGGGATTAAAAAACAATGAGTGGGTGGATTTTTAGCATTGTAGGGTGGTTGTGTTCGCACACTGCCAAGTGCCAACACATTTATGCTCAAACGCAATGTAAAAGTGGATTTTGCATAATAGGTGCCCTTTAAAATAACTGTTTTCAATGTGAATATTTTGTAAAATGTAATTTATTCCTGTGATCAAAGCTGAATTTTCAGTCCAGTCTTCAGTGTCACATGATCTTTCAGAAATCATTCTATGCTTCTCAAGAAACATTTCTGATTATTATTATTAATGTTAATTAAATCATAAAAAAGTTTTTAAAAAAATCAAAATGAAACACTAAAAAAAGATTAAATATTTTATTTCTTTATTTGTTTGAATGTGTTGCTAAATGGCTGAAATATTATCTTAAAGTAAAAATTAAAAAAAAAAAAATCAACCAACTTAAGTAAATATTTTAGATCAAAAGTGTTTCTAACAAAAAAATTGGTATGAGACATTATTATTAGTAATTAGCAATATAGTTATTTGCTGAAAATGTAACAAAAATGTCTATTTAATAATAATAACCTTATTGTAATGCCTATATGTGGATAAACAAGTGAAACAAACATGTCTACTTTACAAATAAAAGCTGCCGCATACCTTATTCAATTTTTTTCTTTTTCTTTTTTTTACTTCACCACAAAACAAAAATCAGATTATCTGGCATCAGTGCAAGAACATCTTCAGATTATGAAACACTTGAGTTACAAAGACTCAAAATAGCAAAACTAATAACAATATAAAACAGTTACGACTCTAAACTCTGATTGGATGAGCAAAGCAGTCGTACACACGGCCCTTTTACCACAGCTCATTAAAACACACTTCTGCATTCAGCGGGTGTACCTGGCCCAGGAAAACTGTACAGGGATGTGAAAGAAAAGGAAACCGCAGAGAGTGAGTTAGCGTTCATTACATGCTCCACTAGCTCCAACACAGCCTGTCTCAGAGCTCCTGCCATCAGTCACGGTGACACTGTCCTCACTGCAGTCCTGTAGACACGGACCATCACTCTCACAAAGCTCTGTCCCCTACGGGCCCACAAACACACACACATTACTTGATACACACCACTCCAGACATATCACATCGAGGGATCAGTAGGGATGACTCCACAGCTAAATTTTGGTTTCAGTACTGTTATACAGCTCTGAAACCTTGGCATCATTACTAAATCAATACTCGATACAAACATATTGTAGGTAGACTACTGAATAGGCATGATAAATAATCAAACCAAAAATTGACATGACATTTATAGATAAGGGTCATCTTTAAATTAAGCAGGTCATAGAATTAATAAACAAAAGGCAACTAAGCTGCTAAAGAGTGCAATATATTTTAATTATTCTGGTACAAAAATCATTTTACACTAAATACAAGCTGACAAAAAAAAAAAAAATTAAATTCAAGTTAAAACACAGTAAGAAAATATTTGTAAAATGTTATGCAGGGACTCAAATTTGTGAAATCGATAAACGTTGTGAACGAACAGATTCTCTAGAATGAACTGATTTTTCCAAGTACATATGAGAGATACAGAACCATTTAGGATGAACTGACTCACTAGATACACACACACACTTTTATATATATATATATATATATATATATATATATATGTATTTATAAACAATATCACACTCGTAGCCGTGCGATATGGCTGGATATCAGCACAGCTGTGAATTGGCTGTAGGTAATCACAGTGTGCTGATATACAGCCATAATGCACGGCTACTAGTGTGATATTGTGTTTATACAACAGTTCGACGGCACCAGTGTGTAAATAAATAAGAAACAACAACGGATTGTCTTTAAAAACCCTCTTTTGTGCAGAACTACTTCCTTCCACCACGGATTCAAACTAGGCATGGGCCGGTTACCGGTTTCAAGGTATACCGCTGTTTGAAAACATCACGGTTTCAAAACCACTACATTTATGAGCTGTTTTTTATGTCGCATCAAAGACACGAAGTGCAGGAATCCTAAAGGCTGTGTGCAGAGTAGTGAGTAACACAACCCCTCTCCCTCCGTTGGTGTGACTTTTCCCCTATTGAAAAAGATGAAGTGAGGTGGCTGGTACTGAAATCGCAAAATGGCCTTAACAATTACTTAATAAACTGCAAAATGTTACGTTTTCTAACACCTTTATTTCATGCACGAATTGCTTCTGACAGAGCTGCGCGAGTTCGCAGCGGCATCTGCGGGACACATGATCGCCAGGATTCAAAGCGCTAAATGTGTGTAAAAATCAGCGCTAAAACGCTTATTCACCAGTTGCCCGGTAACTTTTTATGAATTTTGACAATGCATGGATGTGAGAATGTCATGTGTCTTGCTTTCTGTGCATTTATGGATCTCTTCCTGTGCATTTGTCAATCACCTCACGCATTTGTGGATTCTGAAACAATTCTAGCGTCACGACTGCAGACAAATCCACAAATAGGTCGACTCCACCCACTGACTACTCAAGCTAATCAGATAACGGCCATGTTGCGCTGACCAATCACAGCACACTTTCGCTACAACCAATCACGTTTTGCTTTACAGTCAGGGGCAGTCTCGTCCTGCATTGGCTTAGAAAGGAAGTAGAGAGTTCTTAAACAATGGTACAGTAAAAAGAGGTTTAAAATTTCATTAGACTGTGCGTCAAACCAAGCCAAACTGTTATTTTTTATTCACCATTTAAAAATCCAGAGAAACAGTGCTCTCGGTTATGGGAACAACAAAGGTATATTGGATACAGATGCGTTATGGAAGCGTCAAATTGTTCAAGATTGAACAGAAAGCCTCAATAATCAGCTATTAACTTATCTAACTGGATTAAACCTTGTGATAAACATGCGAAATAGATTAAACTGTCGTCACATTTCCCAGTTTAATAATCAAACATTGACGGATATGAGCAGCAAACCAGCTATTAAACATTAATTAAACATTTTAACGTTACCATTGTTTGTAGACTTTTTAAATGTGACAGGTTATTGAATTACATAGCCTATAGATTATGCATTTCATTTACAAGTAAAATGTCCAGCCGTCAAGCACTTGATCATGCAAATATTTAATAGACTTAATCGTTTTTTTTTATTGTAAAAGTTATTTACAGCATCCAAAATTTATTTTTCAGCATTGCAACCTCTTTATTTGCATTATCCAAAACCATAGCTGCAGTGATGCCGAGGCTCGTACGGTTACATCACTGATGCTTATTCAGGCTCATATTATATATAATATATATGCAAGTGTGGTATTATAGCTACTGTAGAACGGGACATCCGTTTACTGCCACCGACTCGTCGTTTCTCACCGCGCCGCTTGTAGACGATAGCTTTTTATTGAACAATATCAATATACAAACTCAAGTAGGGAACAGTAATATGCATATGAAAAATACACAAATGACAAGTAATTAAATCTCCATTTGTATATCTGTGCATATAGACCTATGCTTAGATAGATTCATGTGTATAAAATAAACAACAGCATGTTAGTACAATAAACAAAAGCATAATCCTCAAACCTTTAAGGAAAATAAATAAAAATAAACAGAAATAAAGCACCTATAAAAAAATCTTAGAAGGAAAGAGACTCATACATGACTATTGATTATCTTTGGATACATATTTTATGGATGCTAAATAATTTTTACATTCATTTTTAAAACAAGTTAAAGAGGGTTTACTGTTATTCCATTTGCTTTTATGTATATGAAATTTACCCATACTAATAATAATATTTAACATCAATGATATCTTTCTTGAGGGACCATCTACATAAATCAAATTTAGTGAAGGAATTTCAGTACCAACAATTAGCCATCTGTAAAGATGCTGCCAGAACTGCAATGTGACCGGACAAGAAACAAATAAAAGTTCAATGGTTTCAGGCTCTTCTGAGCAGAATCCGCAAAAATCTACTTCAAAACTGAATCTTTTCCATAAAGTTTCAGCAGCAGGATAAACATTATTGATGATTCAAAACTGAATATCCTTCATTTTAGGTACAATTGGCCATTTAAGCTAATAACAGTACTTGTTTCTAAATGTTTTTCGTTATCAAAAGTTTTTACTTTTGCTGATGTGTTGAAATCGTAGAATGATTTACATTTTAGTACATTCCCTATTACTTTTTTTAATTACACTTTTTATCCCCAATGTACACTTCTCCAATCTTCAACTTTGGCAATTTAACAAATACATTTGAATATGTACGGGTGTTTTGTATTAGCTAGTTTTAAGGAGAGAGGGATTGCTCTACACACACTATTGAATTCTTGAAGAACATTTCATCGCAAATTTCTCCATAAGTGAATTATATTGAATAAACTGACTAGCTTCATCTATCAAATCAACCACTTTTTTTCTCGGCCCACTCTTGTTTGAATAATGTCTATTTATCGTGACGGTCCACAGATGTGAACCATGTGATGTGAAGTTGTGGGTAAATATCATTTTCCAGTATTGCAATATCTGCTTGTGGAAATTTGAAAGTTTAGAAATCTCCCAATCACATTTCATCAAAAATTCTAATCCTCCGACTCTTTTGAATAAACACTTTGGTATATGAAACAACATTGAATTAGTGTTAAATATGATTTTATCCAATTCAGTTTGAGTACTCCAATCATTGATTCAAATTCAGTGGCTTTCAGACCTCTATTTGTATAGTCTTTAATCATCTGGGATTTTTTAATATAATGAGTTTTGTTTTTCCATATAAAATTAAACATTACAGAGTTAACCTTTTTAATTAGTTGAGGGGAAACATAAAGAGAATAAGATGGGTAGATTAGTTTAGATATGCCTTCTGCTTTTGTCAAAAGTATTCTGCCAACAATGGACAGATCTCTCATAAGATTTTTTCATACTATCTATTCTCTCCTCTATATTTACTAGTTCTCTTGATTTTGAATCTTTAGATATTGTTAAACCAAGGTATTTCACTTCAGATTTAACCGGAATGGATTCTATACTTTCCTCATCACACGAATACAGAGGTAACAGTTCACATTTTTTTTAGATTTAAGCATAGGCCAGATGCTCTTAATTATAGATGTGTCTTTTTAAAAAATTACTGTCATCAGAGAATTGACTAATTCGATACTCATAATAAAAAATGGTTATACCTTTTAATTGAGGATGGTTGACAATTAAGTAAGCTAACATTTGAGTGCATAGTATAAACAATTTGGGGGAAATTGGACAACCCTGTCTGATTCCACATAAGATCTCAATTCTAGGAGTCATTCCAGGATTGAGGGATATATAACTATAAATATTATTATATAACCTTGCAAAACCCTTCCCCCAAACCAAACTTTTTAAGCATTGTAAATATAAATTCATGTTCCACGGTACTGAACACTTTAAAGAAATCTATAAATAAAATGCTTGTGTCCAAGCACATTAATAGAGAGGCGAAGGGAAGGAAAAGATGTGGTAGAAAAAAGTGTACAAGCAACAGGGATAACCACACCCTGGAGAGGATTGTGAAACAAAACCCATTCAAAAATGTGGGGGAGATTCACAAAGAGTGGACTGCAGCTGGAGTCAGTGCTTCAAGAACCACTACGCACAGATGTATGCAAGACATGGGTTTCAGCTGTCGCATTTCTTGTGTCAAGCCACTCTTGATCATAATCGATCATATCCAGTACTAGTCTAATATGATTTTGGATATATCTTCCTTTGGATATGCTGATTGAAACTCCTCTACAAGTTTACCAAGTACACTTTTTAAACGATTAGCATATACCAAGGCAAGTATATAATCGGTGCATAATAGAGTTATCGGTCTCCAATTATCTAATGACAGCAGTTGTTTCTTGGGTTTAGGCAGCAAGGTTATTAATCCTATTTTTATTGTAGGTGATAAACTCTTTTTCTGAATACATTCTAAAAATGCATTATATAATAATTTCCTTATATCCTTCCAAAAATGTTTTAAAAATTCTGTTGACAAACCATCGATACCTGCTGATTTGCCGTTTTTCATTTGTTTTAATGCCACATCCATTTCCGCTAAAGTCAACTCATCGTCGTCTTCATTTAATTTTTGGATATTATCTTGAATATTTTCAAATAAAGAATCAAAATCCGCCTTTTTGTATTTAGATTTATAAATGTTACGATAGAAAAGCCAAATTTCATTCTGAATTTCTTTTTGATCTTCAATTATAGTATCATTAATCTCAAGCTTAGTCATTTTTTTTCTTTGTTTGTCTTTGTTTTTCAAGACCGAAAAAACTTTTTTCTCCTTTTTTAATCCACTGGGCTTCTCTTCACATCTTCTCTTATATCTGGCTTGCTCCAGACACAGTTGTTTTAGTGAGACGTTCTCCTTCCTCAAGTCCATTATTTCCTCTTTTATTCTGACAATGTGTTCTTTGTTTTCTTTAACTGCGTGTGCATTTTCCTCCATTCTTTTTTCGATAATTTTCAGTCTCTGATCCTGCTCGTCAAATCTCTTAATTAGAGTTTGAATTGCGTCAAAAATCACTTTGTTTGTAATTTCATCAGCTTGTTTACTTTTGACTTTCTCCTTTATTCTTGCTTTCTTGGGGTTCGGACTGGGCACTGGTGTGTATTCATGTTTTACTTTGGCAGTTTCTTCCATCATCGTTTCAACTACTTCTTCGTCACATGCCTCCATGAGAGTGCTCATGTTATATTCATGGTCGGCTTGTCCAGTATCGGCTTGATTAGCCATCTCGTTTAAATTTAAAGGAACGGAGGGGCTCTTTATAGGTAGTACACCAAAACCAAAATTCAGATAATGATGGATGCAGTTCCCACACTTCTGGTAGGTCTCTTTGCTGGAGGTATCAATTTTAGGACGTTATTAAACTAATTTTAATTAGAGCCTGCATAAATGCTACCGCTCACTCCGCCATCTTGGATTTCCCCCCTCGCTTGTAGACAATAGCTGCATTTACATGGACACTAATAATGTAATCCGTTGGTTTATAATGATTATAATGCCTTCTATTTGCTGCATCGCGCCGCTCGTATCAGGTAGTCGTGTTATAGCTGGGGATCTGTGAATGATCATAATTTGTGCATAGCCTTTATCCCGATTCACTGATCCTGATGGTAATATAAAAAAAATATACTCTAAAAATCTTTTGTGTAGCGGACCTTGTCTGAATGATGGCTGAAACTTTACTGATGAGTTTCATGAAGTTTTATTGTACATTCGCTACCATAAAATTAAAATTATCGTTGCGTTTTTAACTCCAGATACTCACTGTAAGAGCTTATGCCTTTTCAGCGTTGCTTAACAAATTGGTAAACTTTCTATCCGTAAGAAAACTCTGATGAAGCGTAATAATGTGCACAACACGTTCTCTTGTTCATTACTGCAATGATCAGTAACACTCAGACCATAATACCTGTCAAAATAAGAGCCCCCTTTTTGTAAGACGGATAATGCAGACCTTACAGGTGCTGGTCATATAATTAGAATTAGAATATCATCAAAAAGTTTATTTATTTCACTAATTCCATTCAAATAGTGAAACTTGTATATTATATTCATTCATTACACACAGACTGATATATTTCAAATGTTTATTTCTTTTAATTTTGATGATTATAACTGACAACTAAGGAAAATCCCAAATTCAGTATCTCAGAAAATTTTAATATTGTGAAAAGGTTCAATATTAAAGACACCTGGTGCCACACTCTAATCAGCTAATTAACTCAAAACACCTGCAAAGGCCTTTAAATGGTCTCTCAGTCTAGTTCTGTAGGCTACACAATCATGGGGAAGACTGCTGACTTGACAGTTGTCCAAAAGACGACCATTGACACCTTGCACAAGGAGGGCAAGACACAAAAGGTCATTGCAAAAGAAGCTGGCTGTTCACAGAGCTCTGTGTCCAAGCACGTTAATAGAGAGGCGAAGGGAAGGAAAAGATGTGGTAGAAAAAAGTGTACAAGCAACAGGGATAACCGCACCCTGGAGAGGATTGTGAAACAAAACCCATTCAAAAATGTGGGGGAGATTCACAAAGAGTGGACTGCAGCTGGAGTCAGTGCTTCAAGAACCACTACGCACAGACGTATGCAAGACATGGGTTTCAGCTTTCGCATTCCTTGAACTCTTGAACAACAGACAGCGTCAGAAGCGTCTCGCCTGGGCTAAAGACAAAAAGGACTGGACTGCTGCTGAGTGGTCCAAAGTTATGTTCTCTGATGAAAGTAAATGTTGCATTTCCTTTGGAAATCAGGGTCCCAGAGTCTGGAGGAAGAGAGGAGAGGCACACAATCCACATTGCTTGAGGTCCAGTGTAAAGTTTCCACAGTCAGTGATGGTTTGGGGTGCCATGTCATCTGCTGGTGTTGGTCCACTGTGTTTTCTGAGGTCCAAGGTCAATGCAGCCGTATACCAGGAAGTTTTAGAGCACTTCATGCTTCCTGCTGCTGACCAACTTTATGGAGATGCAGATTTCATTTTCCAACAGGACTTGGCACCTGCACACAGTGCCAAAGCTACCAGTACCTGGTTTAAGGACCATGGTATCCCTGTTCTTAATTGGCCAGCAAACTCGCCTGACCTTAACCCCATAGAAAATCTATGGGGTATTGTGAAGAGGAAGATGCGATATGCCAGACCCAACAATGCAGAAGAGCTGAAGGCCACTATCAGAGCAACCTGGGCTCTTATAACACCTGAGCAGTGCCACAGACTGATCGACTCCATGCCACGCCGCATTGCTGCAGTAATTCAGGCAAAAGGAGCCCCAACTAAGTATTGAGTGCTGTACATGCTCATACTTTTCATGTTCATACAAACCAAATTAAAAGATTAATCACAATAAAGTCTGTTACATTTTGTAAACAGGGTGTTTTTATGTGCTTGTGACATAAAAACATGAATATTTTTTTTTATTAGCAAATGTCATTTTATTTATTTGTGCATACAATTATTTTTTGTGAATATCTTTACGTTTATTTGTGCATCATAATCTATTTATTTGGAGATTAGCTACAAATCTACCCCCATATAAAACAGCTTTCAGTTTCGATTCACAGTAAATGCTGCTCTGCAAGTGCTGTGTGTTTGAGTCGCTTATAATTTGCACTTAGGAACGTAACGTGCACCAAACATCTGTACTGAGAGTGTAGTTTATAAATTGTTGTCAAAGAGAAGCATCTTCCTGGATCTCTCTGTGGTTTTTAACGTTTGAAATGATTTAATGTTTGAAAGCAATAAATAAAGACATCCATGAATGTTGGTACTGTAATCTTATTGTTGTTCTGTAATATAAAAATAACAAATGATTATATCATATAATAACAATTAATAATTTTTTTTATCTTTTTTAACTATTAATATCTTCTTTAGCTGATCACATGCTTGACTCACTTAAGTGACTGCAACTTTTATTTACAGAAAATAATTAAATTTCTGTTATAATTATTGTTGAGCTGCAGGTTTAGGCTCACTTAAATGACTGCATTTATTTTATTTTATATAAATTTAATTTAATTAAGAAGAATTTAATTATTTATTTTAATTATTTAACCTAAACTACATGTTTACTACTTTTAATAGTGAATACATTGTTAAAAAAAAAAAAAAAAAAGTTTAAAATAACACATTTTAGAGCTGTAACTGCAATATTTTTTTTTTATTTTTGCTTAAGGTTATCATACCGTCAAAATCACATACCAGCCCATGCCTAATTCAAACAATTGAGCCCAAGCCTCCGTTACTAATCCTAAAATGTCACTTTAGAACTATTAACAAAGGAACGTTGAGTCGCTTCATTGAAACTTATTGTAACATGTCGTATTATGAGTGTATTAGCAGCATCTAGCTGATATTCTTCAGGTCAATCTTATATTCATAATCACAAAATCAGCTTGAATGTCCACTGAGGAAAGCGATATCTTTGTCTTTGTCCTTTTAACATTTAAGAGGATTTCCCATGACAGTGCTAGTCAATGCAGTTATCCGTTGTGTCTCTTAACAACGTCCTTGTTTCAGTCCATTTCAATATAAAAGTCTTTGCGACTCACTGACTCACTCATAAAGACAGTCTTTGCCGCCATCTAATGGCGTATTAATGTAACTTTCACTAAAGTCGAAATCAATAACGGACTCTTTCTCAATACCAAAAAATACGATATGTTATTTATATAAAATATTATTTATTGAACAATAATGTTTAAATTAACAACAGTAGCCATTATAACAGTATAAAAAGTAAAATAGGAAGCAAACCGTTCAGTCAAACATACAAAAGCAGCGCTCTAGTTAGTACAGGATTTCATTTCAATGTAAATATAAAGTTAACTTAATCTAGCCATCTAGCCAAATCTATTAGCTCTGGAACAAGTAATAGATTAATAAGACCAAAGATTGCCCGTTTGATATCTACATAAGAGCCAGCAGCCAATTCCCGAAGGACTGGCCAAGATGAAGCTGTTCTCTGTGGGTACATGAGCGCTGAATGGTCGCTGACGGCCTGGAGCTCACATCTCTGAAAGCGTCTCAATAAATTTGCAAACAGGCGCTATGTAGGCGCATATCTGAGGTCTAAACAACTATATTCTCACCTAAAAAATTCTTAAAACTACATTCTGGTACAAAATAACAGTAGCATCTATAAAAATATGGTCTGTTATATATATATATATATATATATATATATATATATAAGGGGCGTTTCCTCCAAGGAGGCAAGGGAGGCAGTGCCTCCTCAAAAAAAAAAAAACTGGATGAGAAAATAATCGATATTATAAAAATAAAACAACGCAAATGTTACAAAATTTGACATTAAAAAAATATAAAAGTCACTCGTTTTTCTAAAGAAACACTATCAAACAGCGACACCTGCAGGTGAAGTTACAGCGGGGAGTCCGCACTCCCTTCAGCTCATAGAAGTGTGTGGTGGGTTTAGTGGGGGGTGATTGAGAATGAATGGGGGAAAGTCACGTGAGAGGAGGCAGTGCCTCCATCGTGCTATGATTGGATATGAGCGGTTACAATTGGACATGATTGGTTCGTGCGATAAATCCCGCCTCTTGTTTTCGTGCGCGTTCTCGTTGAATCGGCCTGAATGAAAACAGTGATGGCGTTAATGGGAAGACTAATTAAAAAGTAAGTAAACAACTGTCACTTAGATATCACAACTTTACTTCATGTCAAAATCAAACTCGAAATGGCCTGAAAACATGACGACTGCGGGGGTTTTTAGTGAGCAATCAGCGTGGTGAAATTAAAGGTACATCTTTCAGTGACCAGTGTGTACAAGCTTGATGACTGCTGAAAATACATTTTTAAAAAGACTTGGAAAAAGAAAAGCTGAATATTAGTTTATAAATAATATATACTGTTACTGCCTTTAGTTATTATTTTGGAATAAATAAAAAATGCGTAAAAACACTTGATGAAATTTATACTTGGTTTTAATAAATAGAACATTACATAGTGTAAAAAATACAAAATAGAATTGTATTTGGTCTCTCTTTTTATGTGTGTTACATATTACATATATGACAAAGAACATTTGACATTAGAAAATGTCTTCAGTTAACCTGACACGGACCATTAAACAACAGCAGACCTCAATATATTCTTAGCCATTAACAAAAATTACACCGTTCAGACCTGTATAGATTAGTAGTATATAAGCATGAATATATGAAACTCATTTATCACACTCATACATATTTCAATGCATCTTAACTACTGGAGTAAGTATTTTATAATGTACAATTATTAGAAACAGTATAAATTTTATGAAGAGAACATGAACCTCCTCACATTCATAACTGGAGTCTGCATGTTGTCAAGTCCTGTATGGCTTTGCTCATGAATATTAATTAAGCTACGTGACATTCGCCTAGATTACTGACTAAAAGGAATAAGTAGCTAATTAGATGGCAAATAAAGATATAATGAGGGCACGGATCATGAAAGAATATTTAAGAATAAATTAACATTTATGAAGTAACTTTGTTTACTTCTCAGAAGGTTGCCAAGCCATTTCTACATAATATACACTAGCTATGCTTATTTCCAGCATGACACATTTTGATTCAAAAAGTGTCACAGAATGGAACGGAATGCTTTTTCAGCAGCGTTGGTCCCATTTTTCGTATAGGGATTTAAAAAAAGTCTTCGTTAAAGAGTTATAAGCCATGAACCAAACCAATCAGCTACGAGCAGAATCACAACATTATAAACTTTGATTTGAAGCAAAAAAAGTTTTTTAAAATCAGACAAAAATACAAAGACTATGAACTTAACGGTTTTAGTGAGGGAAAGAACTACAATCCCATGAAGCATTGCAAACAGCATAATCAAATTAAAAACGATGGAGAAATATAAAACTACTCATTTAGAAACATTAATTATATGTATAAAAACAATATATTTTAAGTTTATTGCAAAATATGCATATATATATATATATATATATATATATATATATATATATATATATAAAGATTTCAGTGTTTTGAGAGCGTAAAGCATATCATTCGCAGTGCTTCATGTGAGTGGGCGGAGCTAAAGAGCTATTTTGGGGCGTGTTGCTGCTTTCAACTCTGATTGGTGTAAATTTCTGTACAGCATCATGGGTAATGTAGTTTTTCACCAAGTCCACTGTTAAACACAGTTATTTTTATGCAATATCTGTCTTTAAAGGTTTATAAGTTATCGTTCAAAATCAATCTTCTTATGGAGAAAAGTTTTTACTTCTGGAACCCGACTGTTGCGCTCTATTTTCCATGCTTTCTTCACTGGCAACGGACAGGGTTGCCAGGTTTTTGCAAGAAAACCTGCCCAATTGCTTCTCAAAACTAGCCCAATAGCGTTCAAGGGGGTAAAATCTGTGTTTTTGGTGGGGTTCCCCTGGTAAAATTCGCATTCCAGGGGCTAAATATCATGTTGTTTGGGGTTGCCTCATCCCGTGAACATGAAAAACAACCCGCAGCAACAGTGTAAAAGTAGCCCAATTCCGCGGGAAAACCACAGACTTAGCAACACTGACAACAGATATAAAGCAGCCAGTCGCAGTGTGAAGCACCATTAGTTTCAATGAATTAGGGAGATTATATGGTTGTGCCTTACTCTGAAGATAATGACGATGACTGTCCTTCTTGCGATCGTTCATCAGTTCTCAATGACAAAACTAGCGCGAGAAAGTAAGTAGAAGATGACAAGCCATAAATGTAACCGTCATATTGAGCAGTGCCCCCTAACTGTTGTTGAAAACAAATCAATCTCTCCAATGCAATATTAGAGAGAGAAAGGTTTAGACGAAGTGAATAGGTATACTGGACTCTAAGTTGCGCTGCGCAGACTGATCGCTGTAAACCATCAAAGTACCGCTACAGCAATTAGAGAACAGACGGCTCCATACGCTTTCGAATCACTCTGCCCCTGGGAACACGCAACAAAGGGGGTGAGGCCAAGTTGGGCTGCTTTAGAGAAGAGGAAGAGTTGTTGTGGTAGAGTGTTGTTGCCATGCTGTCATTTTACACCGGACTGCTTCACAAACGAGGGTCAATTCAACACTGGATTTGCACAAAAGATTAACATGACGGCACATGCTAGTCGATGAGTTGAATCAACTCCACAGCAACTACATAAATTTATCCACTAACCATTCAGAAACGTCTAAAAGTTGTAACTTCTTCCCAAGTCTCTCCATCAGTGTCCTACTAATTTATTTTGGCTGCGTGAGATTCTCCAGCTTTGTTGTTGTTGAGCAACAGAAGCGCGAGCTGTTAAAGCTCTGCCCTTTTCTGGAAAGGGGGCCGAGAGCAGCAGCTCATTTGCATTTAAAGGGACACACACAAAGACTACATGTTTTTGCTCACACCCAAATAGAGGCAAATTTGACAAGCTATAATAAATGATACAGTGCTCAGCGTAAATGAGAATGCCCCCTTTGAAAAGTAACATTTTAAAAAATATCTCAATAAACACAAAAACAGTTTTCAAAATGTTGAAAAGACTAAGTTTTATAAAACATCTGTTTGTCTTATAACATGAAATAAGGTTAATAATATAACGTTTTACTCGAATTAGGGTGATGCAAAAATGAGTACACCCCACTGAAAGTCTATGGAGCAAAGCTAAATTTTAGACTACAAATGTCTAATTGAGTCACAGGTCAGTCTAATTATTCATTACACAGGAGTCCAGCAGACAGTTGACTATAAAAGGGTGTTGAAACCCCTTCCCATTTCATGCTGTCAGCAATGGCACCACATGGAAGAGAAATGACCTGAGAAAGAAAATCATTTCTTTACACCAGAAAGGTGAAGGCTACAAGAAGATCAGCAAAGCTTTACTTATCAGTCAGAATACTGTAGCAAAAGTGGTACAAAAATTTTAAAAAGATGGAATTGCAACCATCTCACAGAGACGTCCAGGTCATCCACGGAAGTTCACATGATGAGAAGTCTTCTGATGAGAAAATCGGCATGGCATGCAAGTTCACTGCAGTTATCTAAAGAAGTAGAAAGCCAAACTGGGGTGACTATTTCCCGTGACACAATACGGCGTAAACTGTAGAGGAATGGCATGCATGGGTGCCGTCCATGAAAGAAGCCTCTCCTAAAGCCCAGGCACAAAAAAGCCCACCTAGAGTTTGCCAGGGCCCATGCTGACAAAGATGAAGACTACTGGGACTTTATACTCTGGAGTGATGAGACCAAGATAAATGTTTTTGGAACTGATGGCTTCATAACTGTATGGCGTCGCAAAGGTGAGGAATACAAAGAAAAATGCATGGTGCCTACAGTGAAACATGGTGGTGTCAGTGTCCTTATGTGGGGCTGCATGAGTGCTGCTGGTGTCGGGGAGCTGCATTTCATTGATGGCATCATGAATTCACACATGTACTGCTCTATACTGAAAGAGAAGATGATACCATCACTCTGTGTCCTTGGTCGTCGTGCACTTTTCCAACATGACAATGATCCTAAACACACATCTAAGGCCACTGTTGGATTTCTGAAGAAGAACAGGGTGAAAGTGATTCAGTGGCTCCTGATCTGAACCCAATCGAGTTGAGCATCACTCTCCATCCAGCATCCAGTCTCTAAAAGATGTCATTCCATGCCTAGAAGACTTGGTGCTGTCATTAAAAATCATGGAGGCCATACAAAGTACTAGATGTAGTAGTTTTTGTTGTGGGGTGTACTCATTTTTGCACCAGAGACTTGTAAAAGGGGCATTATAGGTCCCTATAGTATCCTTATTTTTTACGGTAATTAATCAAATTAACGCATTAAATTGACAGCCCTAATGTAAACACAACATAATGAGAATTGTATTGAATTTGAAGACAAAGTACAAAACAAAGAAAGAAAGGAAAAGAAAACCAACCAATCTTTGTTGATCAGGCCAGCTGCACCTAATCAAGACCTCTTGTCAATAACAAATAAATCGATTTCTAAGGCCGGACCTCATCTCGCAAAGTACCTCCTGAACTATCGACTGTTCATTCAGTGCAGTTACTGAATCAAACTGTGCCACAGATTCAGCCTGGCCAACTCAACATGAGGCCTTTGGCATAATCACGCCCTGCATTTGGATGGGATCCTGTGCAGTTAGCATTGCCGCTAAGCTCATCATCATTAATTATAGCTCGGCTATCAATATGCAATTATCTCCACTGTCTTCGGCACTACAGGGCAGGAGGGGGTATTAAGCCACGTCACCGTCTTCTAAAGAACTCCGGCTTTCAACGTACGAGGCTTACCGATAGCGTACAGCTCATTTCGCATCTATAGTTTGGCAAGGAGATCATGATTGCATTACCTCTTTTCCCAGGTGGGAATGGGGCAGCTGTGCCCTTCAACAAAAGCACTTAACCTGAATTGCTTCGGTAAACACCAGCCTGTGTAAATGGAACATGAGGAAAATGCAGCCTCAGGGTTGCCCAGACGAAAATGTTATTGCTTTGAGGTTGTTCTTTCATAGTTCAGGAGACTTAATGGGGTTCTCATTTATGTTTCGTTCAAGTATGAACTTAATCTCGGACGTTTCTCCTACAATGCATGAGTAGAATGCATAAAAATAGACATGAAGGGAAAAGTTGTTGATATAAAATGAATGTGGATAGTTTGCTAGAAAACTGAGTGCATGTTGATATCTTTGACTTTTGACTGGCCAAATAAAACTGACTAGTTTAATCATAATGACACTGAAAATATCAATGATATATTGAACTAACCGCCCAACTAAAACTGTCCCTGGTTTTCCTTTCAGAAATATGGTCATTTTAAGCAATCCAGGACAACATCCTGCCAAGTTAAGAGACTGTTTGAGACTGTTTATAATTTAAGAGGTAACTTTATAGGTGGCAAAGTGGGAATGGGACAATTACAGAAGGTGTGAGGGAAAATATTCCAGAGATGGAACAAATGATCGCAGATGTGCATACCTTCCCAGAAAGAGACACTTCTTTTGTCTTGGCTGTTTGTCTTCTCTACAGGTCCTTTTATAGTGATCCAACCATCCCAAAAAATCCTGTTAAAGAACGGACACTGCCTCATTTATGTGTCTGGCAAACCTAGTGAAGCCAAAAATAAAATATTAATAATGATGATTTGGAAAGTATAATAATATGCAAGCATGTACCCTCATTTTTTCTTCTAATATTTAGTATTTATCTGTCTGAAAAAAAAAAAAAAAGTAAATATATATTTATAAATATTGTATATATTTTTCAATATATTTTATATAATACAATTTTATAATGTAAATAAATATACGTTTTTTTTAATTTTCATAATATAATTTTTATGTATCATATTCCTCATTTAGCTTATAAATAATATGCATAAATCAATGCATATGTACTCTTATTGATATTGTCATTCTTTTTTCAAGTTTATCTGGCTCAAAACAATTGTATTAAATATAATTTATATTATGTAAATACACATGATTACACTTACTTAATAATGTTGGGTTAAAAATAACATTCCCAACTGTGGGTTATTTTAACCCAATGAATTAGCCAGTTGCGTTAAGTAATTATTAAATTTAAATAATTAATTAATTAGATCCAACTGCTTGGTTATTACCTTAAAAATAACCCAAAAAATGTTAAAAATGACCCAACATTTTTGGAAAATAACCCAACATAGTGACCCAATATGTGAGCCCAACCCAATGTTTTTATAAATCATATATCATATTTACATTTATAAATGACATCATACATCATATATATATATATATATATATATGTGTGTGTGTGTGTGTGTGTGTGTGTGTATGGGTAAAAAACAACCCAAGTTGGGTTGAAAATGGACAAACCCAGCGATTGGTTTGTTTTAACCCAGCGGTTGGGTTAAATGTTTGCCCAATGTTTGGCAGTTTTATTTAACTCAACTATAGTTTGAAAAAATGACTATATGGCTGGCTTAATATTAACCCAAAATATGCTGGAAAATAAAAATCAGACACATAATTACTAGAGGCAACAATAATAATTAAAAGGTGAACTTTTATTAATCGTTTAAATTATTATTCATTAAACTTGTTAATGTTCATTTATTAAACATTAATAAATGTTAATTTCCAACATACTTTGGGTTCATTTTAAGCAAGCAATACAGTAATTTTTTTAACAATGTTTGAGTTAAATAAAACTACCCAGCAGGCTGGGCAAACATTTAACCCAACTGCTAAGTTAAAACAACCCAGTTGCTGGGTTTGTCTATTTTCAACCCAACTTGGGTTGTTTTTAACCCAGCATAGTGTTGGATTAATCATTCTATTTCTAAAATAAGTGAAGCATGTGCAGTTAGTGCTTTTATTTAGAAATGCAGGTGAAGTACAAATCTATTATTTTTCCATTGTGTTTTTGCACAATGCGGAGCACAAAGCATTCTCGAAAACTGCCCTTCCGCTAAGAGCACGGACGCTCTGAGGTCAATTAGCTGTAGTCGCCGCTATCTCTCAGACGGGCTCTAGGACAGATAATCAATGAGTGCTCCTGTCACCCACTGCTATCTGCAGAGCACAATCGGAAGATTTAGGGACAAGAATAACTTGTTTTTTCTCTAAGCTGATTGCAGTGAAACTGCCACACACAATCCCCAGCCACTCTCTTACCTCTCGCTTCATCCTGCCTGGGTCCGAAACATCTGCATGACTCGAGGCTGAGGTACGACCAACACTCCCGTCGCCCTGGGAAATGAAGAGCAGAGACAAGTATCTCCAATCAGTCCCATCCATCTATCAGCTCCAGATCAACTCAAGGTCAAGATCAGACAGTTCCTACTTTTAAGATGATAAGCACAATAAGGCCTGCTGGCACTCGCTGTGCACTTCCTTGGGCTAATGTGATCCTGCCCAGTATCACTTTAAAAAAAGTGCTAGCTAGATCAACAAAAGAATTTGCAGCCTAATGCCATGGAAAAACTATTTATTAGAACCAGAAATAGTTTAGTGACTATTTATATACATATACACAGAGGTTAGGGGTTTAAACAATTTTTTGAAAGAAGTCTCTTCTGCTCAGCAAAGCGGCATTTATTTGATCAATATATTGTGAATATATTGTAAAATGTAATTTATTCTAGTGATCAAAGCTGAAATCAGTGTCACATGATCCCAAAAGAACAGCATTTATTTGACACTGAAATCTTTTGTTACATTATAAATGTCTTTACTGTCACTTTTGATGAATTTAATGTGTCCTTGCTGAATAAAAGTATCATATATACACTGAACAAAATAATAAACGCAACACTTTTGTTTTTGCCCCCATTTTTCATCAGCTGAACTCAAAGACTTTTTCTATGTACGCAAAAGGCCTATTTCTCTCAAATATTGTTCACAAATCTGTCTAAATCTGTGTTAGTGAGCACTTCTCCTTAAGATAATCCATCCACCTCACAGGTGTGGCATATCAAGATGCTGATTAGACAGCATGATTATTGCACAGGTGTGCCTTAGGCTGGCCACAATTAAAAAGGCCACTTTAAAATTAAATTCAATTCAATTCAATTCACATTTATTTGTATAGCGCTTTTCACAATACATATTGTTTCAAAGCCCTTTACAGAGAATGCATGTCAACATTACAATTTAGAGAATGCAATTAGCTAATAATGTAATAATTTAGGCAGTTTATTTACAGTCACTGTTAGCAATGTTACAGCAAACTGTTGGCACTGCATACTGTGTTGAGTGTAAATAAGTAATCTAATTAAATTTAATTACTTTTCACTTGAAAATGTAAAGTAAGGGGTTATTCTTAATTCATTTATTTAGTTACTTCTGATGTAATTATGTTAAATACTGTATAGACTATAGAACAATTCTATATAAAACAATAACATCAAAATTTAAACATTAAAATGCATGTTTTTAATGTAACCTCCATTTACACACGTTGGTCAGTTCAAGAATAATTTATGCAATTTTATATTACAACCCGAATTCCGGAAATGTTAGAACGTTTTTTAAAGTTGAATAAAATGAAAACTAAAAGACTTTCAAATCACATGAGCCAACATTTTTTCATATTATTCACAATAGAACATAGATAACAAATATTTAAACAGAGAAATTTTATAATTTTATCCACTACATTAGCTCATTTTAAATTTGATGCCTGCTACAGGTCTCAAAAAAAGTTGGCACGGCTGAAAAAGCAAGAAATTTTGAAAAGATTCAGCTGGGAGAACATCTAGCAACTAATTAAGTTAATTGATATCAGGTCTGTAACATGATTAGCTATAAAAGGGATGTCTTACAGGGGCAGAGTCTCTCAGAAGTAAAGATGGGCTGTGAAAGAGTGCGTAAAAAGATTGTGGAATACTTTAAAAACAATCCTCAATGTCAAATCGCAAAGGCTTTGCAAATCTCATCATCTACAGTGCATAACATCATCAAAAGATTCAGAGAAACTGGAGAAATCTCTGTGCGTAAGGGACATGGCCGAGGACCTTTATTGGATGCCCGTGGTCTTCGGGCCCTCAGACGACACTGCATCACTCATCGGCATGATTGTGTCAATGACATTACTAAATGGGCCCAGGAACACTTCCAGAAACCACTGTCAGTAAACAC
This sequence comes from Elopichthys bambusa, assembly GCA_037101425.1. Classification (NCBI taxonomy): domain Eukaryota; kingdom Metazoa; phylum Chordata; class Actinopteri; order Cypriniformes; family Xenocyprididae; genus Elopichthys; species Elopichthys bambusa. The sequence goes on along the minus strand of CM074439.1, from coordinate 33,111,986 downwards.
AATCCGTCGTGCCATCTGCAGATGCCAACTAAAGCTCTATCATACAAAAAGGAAGCCATATGTGAACATGGTCCAGAAGCGCCCACATGGTCTTGTGGGCCAAGGCTCATTTAAAAAGGACTCAAAGAGTCCAAATTTGACATTCTTGTTGGAAATCACGAATGCCATGTCCTAAATAGGAGGGAGACCTTCCAGTGTGTTATCAGCGTTCAGTTCAAATGCCAGCATCTCTGATGGTATGGGGGTGCATAAGTGCATACGGTATGGGCAGCTTGCATGTTTTGGAAGGCACTATGAATGCTGAAAGGTATATAAAGGTTTTAGAGCAACATATGCTCCCCTCCAGACGATGTCTATTTCAGGGAAGGCCTTGTGTATTTCAGCAGGACAATGCAAAACCACATACTGCAGCTATTACAACAGCATGGCTTTGTCGTAGAAGAGTCCGGGTGCTGAATTGGCCTGCCTGTAGTCCAGATCTTTCACCTATAGAGAAAAATAGATGACCACGAACCCTTCAGCAGCTGGAAACCTATATCAGACAAGAATGGAACCAAATTTCAACACCAAAACTCCAGAAACTCCTAACCTCAACACCCAGACGTCTTCAAAGTGTTTTGAAAAGAAGAGGAGATGCTACACCATGGTAAACATGCCCCCGTCCCAACTATTTTGAGACCTGTAGCAGGCATCAAATTTGAAATAAACTAATTTTGTGCATAAAATTGTAAAATTTCTCAGTTTAAACATTTATGTTATCTATATTTTATTGTGAATAAAATATTGGCTCATGTGATTTGAAAGTCTTTTAGTTTTCATTTTATTCAAATTTAAAAAATGTCCCAACATTTCCAGAATTCGGGTTGTATTTATTTAAAAGAATTAAAAGTGTAGTTTCGTGTCTTTCCTTGTATTGTTTAACTGGTCCAGGTTGATATGGGATTTAAAAGTAATTATAAGCAATCCAATAATTTTAAAAACAATAAAACAAACAATAAAAGAGAGTAATTAGTACAGTAATCTAATTACACTGTTGAAGATGTAATTAATATTATATATATATATATATATATATATATACACACACACACACACACACACACACACGCACACTTTATTAAGTATTTATATATAAATTATTAATTTCTTTAAAAATATATATATATATATATACACTACGGATCAGAAGTTTGGTGACTAATATATATATAATTATCCCAAACTACTGAGGAATTTTCAGCCTGTTGGCAATCTAGATTTTGGGAGTCTTGTGTCAGGACTGGATTAGCTGACTTTGCAGGTTTGGATCTCAAGGGACTTGGCACAAACTCCTGGGAGTAAAAGTCTCTCTTAATTCATCTTAAACCCAGCTGACAACTAAACTTGGCACAAATGTGAAAAGCCGACACTTCTGGAGTTTCGCAGAGGAAATGAAGTTGAACCTGGGGTGAAGCGAGCACAATAGTCAGCTCTCGAGTCAATGAGAAGAAATTGGCAAAAAGGCTCTGAAAATCTGAAACTGGAAGTCTGATGTTTGCTCGTCTACCTGATAAGAAATTATTTTCTTGCGGTAAATACACCCTGAATTAATTGCAAAGGAGAAAAGCTCTTTCACTAATACAAAATTAATTTGCAAGTTTATAATTACTACACATGGCAACAAATCTTTCAATTTGCACAATATAATTTCAGTAATGTTACTAGAGACTAATGATGCTAATTTATGGACTGCATTAACAGACTAAGGGGACAAAACATTGATTTGTGTCCCTCAAATGTAATATGTTTGACAGGGTTTGGAAATAAAGACAAAGCCTTAAAATGTGTCCTGACCAGCTAAAGGGCAGCCGCACTTACAAAAACAACACATATACCTGCAGTTTTCCAAACTAGTCCATTAGAATGAAAGAAAAGATGATTTTATATTAAAAACACAGTTCATGACATTTTTATTAGCAAATTACAGCTAATGGCCCTTTTGCTAATGGGTCCTGGATTATTAGACAAGAGCGATTAAAAACAAACATTCGTGTTGCGTGGGTGACGCTCAAATGTACATTTTATACGAGGGCGTGATGAACGTTCGACGGGATTTCCATGATCTCCCCTGCAGGAACGCATACAGACACATGCATTAATTATTGAGAGCCACGAGACCCTGTCTAAGCCAGATAAATGTGTGTTTGAAGTTTCCCTGCTTTCTCAAAGCCATTTAGCAAGAGTAAAGAGCACCGTCGTCGAAGTTATCATCTACTTTATCTCCCTAATGTGTTATCAGTCTGTCTCTGAAAACAAACTTGATCCACTATTGAAGTAGAAAGATGCCCTTGCCCTTTTATACCCAAGTCCTGGATTGAGCCTTTTGGGTAATTTTTGGGGGGGTTATTTTTTCAGTGTTTGGGTAGTTTTTGTGTTACCCAGCTCCTGGGCCAGATGTAACAACCCAGTGTTTGGATTGTGTTTGTTACCCAGATCCTGGGTCAGACATAACAACCCAGTGTTTAGGTAGTGTTTGAGTTACCCAGCTACTGGGCCAGATGTAACAACCCAGTGTTTGGGTTGTGTTTGTTACCCAGATCCTGGGTCAGACGTAACAACCCAGTGTTTGGGTAGTGTTTGTGTTACCCAGCTCCTGGGTCAGACGTAACAACCCAGTGTTTGGGTAGTGTTTGTGTTACCCAGCTCCTGGGTCAGACGTAACAACCCAGTGTTTGGGTACTGGGTAATTTTTATGTTACCCAGCTCCTGGGCCAGATGTAACAACTCAGTGTTTGGGTTGTGTTTGTTACCCAGCTCCTGGGTCAGACGTAACAACCCAGTGTTTGGATAGTGTTTGTGTTACCCAGCTCTTGGGTCAGACGTAACAACCCAGTGTTTGGGTAGTGTTTGTGTTACCCAGCTCCTGGGTCAGACGTAACAACCCAGTGTTTGGGTAGTTTTTGTGTTATCCAGCTCTTGGGTCAGACGTAACAACCCAGTGTTTGGGTAGTGTTTGTGTTACCCAGATCCTGGGTCAGACGTAACAACCCAGTGTTTGGGTAGTTTTTGTGTTATCCAGCTCTTGGGTCAGACGTAACAACCCAGTGTTTGGGTAGTGTTTGTGTTACCCAGCTCCTGGGCCAGATGTAACAACCCAGTGTTTGGGTTGTGTTTGTTACCCAGATCCTGGGTCAGACGTAACAACCCAGTGTTTGGGTAGTGTTTGTGTTACCCAGCTCCTGGGTCAGACGTATCAACCCAGTGTTTGGGTAGTTTTTTGTGTTAATCAGCTCCTGGGTCAGACGTAACAACCCAGCGTATGGGTAGTTTCTGTGTTAATCAGCTCCTGGGTCAGACGTAACAACCCAGTGTTTGGGTAGTTTTTGTGTTAATCAGCTCCTGGGTCAGACGTAACAACCCAGTGTTTGGGTAGTTTTTGTGTTAATCAGCTCCTGGGTCAGACGTAACAACCCAGCGTATGGGTAGTTTCTGTGTTAATCAGCTCCTGGGTCAGACGTAACAACCCAGTGTTTGGGTAGTTTTTGTGTTACCTAGCTCCTGGGTCAGACGTAACAACCCAGTGTTTGGGTAGTTTTTGTGTTAATCAGCTCTTGGGTCAGACGTAACAACCCAGTGTTTGGGTAGTTTTTGTGTTAATCAGCTCCTGGGTCAGACGTAACAACCCAGCGTATGGGTAGTTTCTGTGTTAATCAGCTCCTGGGTCAGACGTAACAACCCAGTGTTTGGGTAGTTTTTGTGTTACCTAGCTCCTGGGTCAGACGTAACAACCCAGTGTTTGGGTAGTTTTTGTGTTAATCAGCTTCTGGGTCAGACGTAACAACCCAGCGTTTGGGTTGTGTTTGTTACCCAGATCCTGGGTCAGACGTAACAACCCAGTGTTTGGGTAGTGTTTGTGTTACCCAGCTCCTGGGTCAGACGTATCAACCCAGTGTTTGGGTAGTTTTTTGTGTTAATCAGCTCCTGGGTCAGACGTAACAACCCAGCGTATGGGTAGTTTCTGTGTTAATCAGCTCCTGGGTCAGACGTAACAACCCAGTGTTTGGGTAGTTTTTGTGTTAATCAGCTCCTGGGTCAGACGTAACAACCCAGTGTTTGGGTAGTTTTTGTGTTAATCAGCTCCTGGGTCAGACGTAACAACCCAGTGTTTGGGTAGTTTTTGTGTTAATCAGCTCCTGGGTCAGACGTAACAACCCAGTGTTTGGGTAGTTTTTGTGTTAATCAGCTTCTGGGTCAGACGTAACAACCCAGTGTTTGGGTAGTTTTTGTGTTATCCAGCTCTTGGGTCAGACGTAACAACCCAGTGTTTGGGTAGTGTCTGTGTTACCCAGCTCCTGGGCCAGATGTAACAACCCAGTGTTTGGGTAGTGTTTGTGTTACCCAGCTCCTGGGCCAGATGTAACAACCCAGTGTTTGGGTTGTGTTTGTTACCCAGATCCTGGGTCAGACGTAACAACCCAGTGTTTGGGTAGTGTTTGTGTTACCCAGATCCTGGGTCAGACGTAACAACCCAGTGTTTGGGTAGTGTTTGTGTTACCCAGCTCCTGGGTCAGACGTATCAACCCAGTGTTTGGGTAGTTTTTTGTGTTAATCAGCTCCTGGGTCAGACGTAACAACCCAGCGTATGGGTAGTTTCTGTGTTAATCAGCTCCTGGGTCAGACGTAACAACCCAGTGTTTGGGTAGTTTTTGTGTTAATCAGCTCCTGGGTCAGACGTAACAACCCAGTGTTTGGGTAGTTTTTGTGTTAATCAGCTCCTGGGTCAGACGTAACAACCCAGTGTTTGGGTAGTTTTTGTGTTAATCAGCTCCTGGGTCAGACGTAACAACCCAGTGTTTGGGTAGTTTTTGTGTTACCTAGCTCCTGGGTCAGACGTAACAACCCAGTGTTTGGGTAGTTTTTGTGTTAATCAGCTCTTGGGTCAGACGTAACAACCCAGTGTTTGGGTAGTTTTTGTGTTAATCAGCTCCTGGGTCAGACGTAACAACCCAGCGTATGGGTAGTTTCTGTGTTAATCAGCTCCTGGGTCAGACGTAACAACCCAGTGTTTGGGTAGTTTTTGTGTTAATCAGCTTCTGGGTCAGACGTAACAACCCAGCGTTTGGCTCATTTTTGTGTTACCCGAATCCTGGGTCAGACATAATAAACCAGTTTTTGGGTAGTGTTTGTGTTACTCAGCTGCACCAGCGTAGATGTTTCATTTCATGGGATGTGTTCAGATGTTCTTGAGGTCTACCTCCTCATGTCTCATAACAAATGCTACTAAGAAACAAACATTACGGATCAAAATATCCAAACTGTTCCCTCCAGTTAAACTAGGTCCGTGTGAGAACATTATCTGACATTGCAATATTCAGCTCTGGCAGCGGCTCTTATATAAAGCCCCATAAAGAGACTTTATCCCCACAACTGGCCCTATAAACTTTAAGATCTCTATCTTAAATTGTTATTCGGAGCACTTAAAAGAAACCCTAGCATGTGTCAAGAAAGAAACCCTTTGATGCAGTGATTTTTAATTATTTATTTCTATTAAGCACTCTCTAGTCTCCTTGTATTGCAAAACTACAAAGGCAAATGTCTGCCTTGCTTATATCAGAAGTAAAACTAAGTGCTTTAGATTTTAGATAAGGGGAGTAATTTATATATAATGTCTCGTCTAATCAATACACTAACTGATGTCAGGAGCCTAGTAGATACACATGCACAGACATAAAACAACTATAAAACATTTTAAATATATACAGTATATATTTGTACAGCAGCATGTCAAATCTATGGAGAAGAATGAGATTTTGAGCTACATCGATAAATAGCGCAGCAGAGCCCTCATATGACCCTGAAACAGAAATCTATCAGTGTAAAATTGTCCATCAGTAAACCCTTCTCATGTTATTGGAATTGTACTGGACTGTAAAATAAATGCCCCCATTTTGAGCAAAATTAGATTTTTTTTTTCTTTCAAATCCATTTTTCACTTGAGCACAGGCCTGCTGATGGCTGTACTTGGTGGAGAAGAAAATAACAGTTGCCAATCAGTTGCCACTACAGAAGTTGTGCTGTGAAATACGTGTTTAAAGAGTAAAAGCTGGAGCACACTGCAGTGTAAGTACACTACTGTTCTTCTCTTGTACCTGAGTGGCAATTCAAGCATTTGGAGAGTGGGATGAGGCCATTATTTTTTAATTAGATTATCTTTTTTATTTCTGAATTTAATGCGATTCGGTCATGTAAAAATTCAATAGGCAAGACAGATGGATTATAGCTGAGGAGCGTCACTTTGCAACAGCAATGCATTTTCTGTTACCATCTAACGGGCTGGACAAAAGCAAATAATCATACTGGAAAGTTTTTCAGTTTTAATTTACTTCAGAGAATCAGTCATGACTTTGGCTCCAATGTGCTACTGCTCTCTGCTGGACAAACATTATACTGCATCCCTCTAAAATCTCTTCTTTAGTTTAAGATGACAAACCAAAAAAAAAAAACAAAAATGCTTAATATCATTGCATTACATAACACAATATAAAAGTATGTTTCATTTATTTTTAATAAATACTGTTCACAATTAGCATTGTGCCACTTTATATAGTTGTGAAACATGTCCACAGTATATAGTTAAAGCGATAAACTACACCTGTTTAATTAAAAATTAAATATTTTAACCTATATTTGTGAATGCGATGCATTTTTGCAGATGTCACTTGCTTTGGTATTTTATATTTCCAATGAAATACAGTTGTAAGCAGTAGTATCACTTCAATTCAACTCAAACTTTTGTTAGATAAGAAAAGCCTTGATAAATAAAGTTCTTATATTGAAATTACATTTTATCTTTAATCAAACATACATATAGCAGGCAACCATACATATTGGAATTCACATTATATATTGAAATCACTTTACCTTAAACACTGGAATCCATCAAAACTGAAAATTGAAAATAATGCAAATATTCCGCTATTTCACACTCACCAGAGCAGAAATGAGATGCTCCGTCACGCCAACAGCACGTAAAAAGCAATTTCAAAGCAAACAAACGTCCGCCTGGATAAAATAATGGTTTCACTCAGGAGGCTTTACTGAAACAATCATGAATCAGAGACGCTTTCAGGACAAAAAGTTAAAAATCTCAGTGTCACTGCGACCCCCCCATATTTCATCAGTACAATGCAAAAATCATCATGATTAATATGAAAAAAAGATATAAACATTACATTTAATGTGTTATGGAAATGTGGACATGGGACTGTGAATAAATTATATTTAAATGAATTGAGAAATCAACTTTTTCTTGAGCTTTTGATATATAAGAGGTCATCATACTATAAGAATATCCTGTAAGTTTCAGAACTGAAAACATCCTTGTTAGTCCAATAAAAGCTTTTATTGACACCAGATCCAGCGAATGACTCGTCCCAGAATGTGCCTTTAGATAGGTGAAACTCCGCCTCCGCAGAAGAAATCAACGCCTACTTCATCATTGCAACGTTAGCCCCGCCCACTGGTGTGTTAGTAAGATGAGGAGGAGAGAAGAGCGATACAGGACTAAAATAACATTACCTTTCAAATGATCCTAATGCTAGTAATATGGTTATTTATTTTCAACAATGTGAATGTCTCAGTTGAGCTTTATTTATTTGTATTCGGTACATTTCACTGTGGATTCTTTGGTAAATCAATTGCATTTTGGACTTTTACGATATGAACTCGACAGTAATGCAACAACATGTCAGTAACTGTGTTAATTAATGCCTGATCTGATATTAATGATTCATGTACAGTCTGATGATCTTTGTATCAGTAAATCAAACCAGTGACTAAACGCTCAACTTCACGTTGTTTCTCTTAGTAGGATGAAAATAATCTGTTATTTAAACAGTGATTAAATTATATATAGAAAGCGATCAAAGAACGCTCCCTTTACAATCACTGGAGCTGTCAATCAAACAGCACGAGTTTATCAGTGACTGAGTTCTGGACTCAGATTCAACGAATCTCTTATTTACATCGTGTTTGCACTGTTAGTTATGATGAAAACATTCGTTAGTGTGCAGAAATTGACGAGATCACTTTCATGAGCTCAACAACATGTCTGTGATCGACTACAATGTTCATCACTGCAACCTTTCATGCCACGATCTAATGCTTTTCACGATTAGTTAACCTTGAGAGCTGTAATAGTAAAAACGTCCTAAACATTTTTGAGAGAGTAATACTTAGCTATTTCATATGCAAAGATGTCAGCCAATCACAGCAGTGGGCGTTTACACTGAAGTCTCACAGCAGACACGCCCCTTAAAACAGAGCGTTCAAATAAGAGGGCTAGAAAAATGCCTTTTATTTCTAATTTATGACCATTTTTAATGTAAAGCATACTAACATTATAAGTGCACCCCAGGAAACATTATAAAACAATAAAACAACACAGTTCATGACCCCTTTTAAAATACTGTGTAAACTACTGTCAAGATTTTGGAAAGACTGCACTTTCAAACCTGAACGCTCAACATGACTGACATGACTGACTCCTCTGATTGGCTAAACAATAATGTCGGATCGTCAGGTTGTTTTGTGCGCTTTACAGAGTCTCGTTCTGTCACAGACAGGTGTGATTTCTCAGGACACCTCTTTCACTGATATCTGTCAGACAGTATAAGGACATTTTCTACAAGCTGATCCATAAAAAACTCCCTTCCAGCACTTTTATGTTTGAGTTGTTTGGGGGGGGGGGGGGGGGGGGGGGGGGGGAAGAGGCATTATCTCATAAAATCAAGTAACAGTGACAGCAGTGACAGATTCATTCCTCCCGAGAGACAACAGAGCAAAGTCTCCTGGTAAGAACCTTTCATTTCTCTTTCCAAAGAGCCACATTACCGTCAAAGCCTGCTTTCATCCTTCAGAACAGAGGTGTAGAAACAAGCTCCCGCTGATGTGTTTGTCTTGAGTTCTGCTCTGTCTCTTGTAGTTCAAGCGCTTATCGTCACTCAATCAAAGCCTGTTCAAAATTAAATTGAGAATGTGAGGTTACAATTTAATTTTTGTGAACTGAATTTGAATTGATGTGGCGAAACACAGCTGTAAGTGCAAATTAGAATTTAAAGAAGTACAATTAAAATGGAATGAATTAAAAAAAAATTCATAACTTTTGTAAGTGTACAATAGTTTTAAATAATACTTTTTTTTACATTTTTTTCACTATAAATTTACCCTTAAACTTGCTATTAAATACACAACATACAGGCTACTTACAGATTATATATACAGTGGGTACGGAAATTATTCAGACCCCCTTAAATTTTTCACTCTTTGTTATATTGCAGCCATTTGCTAAAATCATTTAAGTTCATTTTTTTTCCTCATTAATGTACACACAGCACCCCATATTGACAGAAAAACACAGAATTGTTGACATTTTTGCAGATTTATTAAAAAAGAAAAACTGAAATATCACATGGTCCTAAGTATTCAGACCCTTTGCTCAGTATTTAGTAGAAGCACCCTTTTGATCTAATACAGCCATGAGTCTTTTTGGGAAAGATGCAACAAGTTTTTCACACCTGGATTTGGGGATCCTCTGCCATTCCTCCTTGCAGATCCTCTCCAGTTCTGTCAGGTTGGATGGTAAACGTTGGTGGACAGCCATTTTTAGGTCTCTCCAGAGATGCTCAATTGGGATTAAGTCAGGGCTCTGGCTGGGCCATTCAAGAACAGTCACAGAGTTGTTGTGAAGCCACTCCTTCGTTATTTTAGCTGTGTGCTTAGGGTCATTGTCTTGTTGGAAGGTAAACCTTCGGCCCAGTCTGAGGTCCTGAGCACTCTGGAGAAGGTTTTCGTCCAGGATATCCCTGTACTTGGCCGCATTCATCTTTCCCTCGATTGCAACCAGTCGTCCTGTCCCTGCAGCTGAAAAACACCCCCACAGCATGATGCTGCCACCACCATGCTTCACTGTTGGGACTGTATTGGACAGGTGATGAGCAGTGCCTGGTTTTCTCCACACATACCGCTTAGAAACAAGGCCAAAAAGTTCTATCTTGGTCACATCAGACCAGAGAATCTTATTTCTCACCATCTTGGAGTCCTTCAGGTGTTTTTTAGCAAACTCCATGCGGGCTTTCATGTGTCTTGCACTGAGGAGAGGCTTCCGTCGGGCCACTCTGCCATAAAGCCCCGACTGGTGGAGGGCTGCAGTGATGGTTGACTTTCTACAACTTTCTCCCATCTCCCGATTGCATCTCTAGAGCTCAGCCACAGTGATCTTTGGGTTCTTCTTTACCTCTCTCACCAAGGCTCTTCTCCCCCGATAGCTCAGTTTGGCCGGACGGTCAGCTCTAGGAAGGGTTCTGGTCGTCCCAAACGTCTTCCATTTAAGGATTATGGAGGCCACTGTGCTCTTAGGAACCTTAAGTGCAGCAGAAATTTTTTGTAACCTTGGCCAGATCTGTGCCTTGCCACAATTCAGTCTCTGAGCTCTTCAGCCAGTTCCTTTGACCTCATGATTCTCATTTGCTCTGACATGCACTGTGAGCTGTAAGGTCTTATATAGACAGGTGTGTGGCTTTCCTAATCAAGTCCAGTCAGTATAATCAAACACAATTGGACTCAAATGAAGGTACAGAACCATCTCAAGGATGATCAGAAGAAATAGACAGCACCTTAGTTAAATATATGAGTGTCACAGCAAAGGGTCTGAAAACTTAGGACCATGTTTTTATTTTAGTTTTTCTTTTTTAATAAATCTGCAAAAATGTCAACAATTCTGTGTTTTTCTGTCAATATGGGGTGTTGTGTGTACATTCATCAGGAAAAAGAATAAACTTAAATGATTTTAGCAAGTGGCTGCAATATAACAAAGAGTGAAAAATTTAAGGGGGTCTGAATACTTTCCGTACCCACTGTATATATATATATATATATACACACACACATTTTGTGACAAAACAAATAATGACATTATTAATTAAAACTAATTAAGTGCATTTATTCCCTGATATGCAGAATATATTAAAGAATTGATTATACATTTAATTTACTTTAGTGAATTTCTTTGAATTTCTTTCATTTTTCTTTAGTGAATTTTCTTTTTGTCCACCACATGGTTTTCAGATAACTTTATAATAAAAATATAAATATTGACATAGAAATTTGAATTGATTCAATTATATACTGTATCTATAAATATATAATTTAAATAAGTATATATATAATAATAGTTATAATATATATATATATATATATATATATATATATATATATACATATATTTTTTTTAAATTAATTATATAATTATATATATAAATTAATAAATGTATTGTATTATAAATTTTAAATATTGTAAATATATATATATATATATATATATATATATATATATATATTAATATATTGTATTATAAATATTATATTTATAATTCATTTAAATTATATATATATTTAGAATACAATATATTAATTATTTTATTTAGTAATTATATATGAATTACTTAAATAAATGAATAAAAAAGATTAATTAATTAATTTAAATGAAATAAATAGATAATTTCAATATATATATATATATATACACACACACACACATATTATATATATATATATATATAATTTAAATTCATTAAATAAATACATATATATATAAATAATATTATAATATATTCATTCATTTATATATATATATATATTTCTGTGTCCGTATTTATCTTTATATCTTAAAGTTATCTGAAAACCATGTGGTGGACATTAAAATGAGTTTATTCTTTTGAAAGATAGAGATTCACTAAAACAAACTAAATATATAATCAGTTCTTTAATATTTTCTGCACATCAGGGAATAAATGCACTTAATTAATTCAAATTAATAATGTCATTATTTGTTTTGTCACAAAATGTAAGAAAAACTAACAAATTTCCTCTGTGTGTGACTGTTGAATTTCTTCAAATTGCAATTCAGTAAATTCCTCTTCCTGTCATATCAATTAAGCGTCCTGCGAGACGTGGCCAATCCAGATTTACACTCATTTCAGAGCCATTTCTTTAAATTCTGAATTCTGCTCAACCCTGGCCTGCGGTGCAGAAGATCTTGAAGCCGTCCTCACCTCAGAGAGCAGATGTGACATCAAGCTGACAGTGCTGTAGATGGGTGTGTAACACGCTGACACGGGCAGACCTTCTGAGAGCCTCATGACTCAATCACACCGGCTAAACCTGCAATACAAAGGAGCATACAAGAGGAATCAGACATTGATGGTGTAAGAGCGCCACCTTGTGTTTCAAATACACAATAAAACCATTTCAATTTGAATCCCTATCCACCTTTTTCCTATACCGCCCATGACGAATTATGGGAGTAACTTCCGTTGTAAACAATCAGCGAAAGTTTCGCTCTATGAACACAATAAGCATTTTCAAAAACTGGGTACAATGAGATGACATTATAACCCTTTAACTATTGAACAGTAAAGGACATTTACAAATGTAAAAGCATTAAAAGATTATTACAACAGACCAATGATTAACCCCAAAGCTTGATTATTTACAAATGTGTTATTTTTTGCTATTTTTTGGACAACAAACAGCACCATTTAATGAACAAAGGTGTCTTTCATAATATTGCTTTTGCCATTGTTTTATCAAATCAAAACGCCAGTCAGAGCTCTGGTAAAATCACTGTAATGCACAGCCTCCTCGAGTGCTTGTTATTTCCACAATGATTTCTCCTTAAGCATTACTTGTGGGTCCAGACACACTGACTCCAGCGCAGGTAAATGCATCGGTGTCACTGCAAACTAACAAAACCATACAAGATAATTGTAATACTCATTAACGCACTCTTTATGGCTTTGTTCAGTCATTACACAAAGTAAATATTTAAACATTTTTTACACCGTAAAGCCAGTGTATTGTGAAAGGCAGGCATTTTCCTTTGTCCGTAGGGTCTGGAACAATCTCAAATGAGCACATTACCCGCAAAACGCCTCAGGAGACTTTCTTAATACAGGTCTCTTTGTACATGACTGAACACATAAGCCCCATGAAATTCGCTCTCTGGTATTTTTAATAGAAACATGGGCGTTCTTATTTTGGCAGAGGTTTATGGCTGGGGTTGAGGAGGACGCATGTTCAAATAAATATCAAGCTTCTCCTCACATGGCTTTGTTTGAGAGAAATAAAAGATGATATCCATTAATTGCTGCCTGCTTTGTTCGTCATTTCCATACGTTCGCTAATAAAGTTTACAGAAGCTGTGTGTGGGTAACTTGGACTTTTGAAAAGGCTGATGTTTAATGGCCCTCTGGGAATTCATCCATAAAACCCACTGCTAATTCACACTGCTAGAGTTCAGTTTGTCCTCTTCTCACCCAGCCGCCAATCTGAAACCTTCCTCAGCAAGGCATGTCTAATAAAAGCCAGTGCTGTAATACATCCCATAGTTTGCCAGTATCAGAGAGTCAATGATGGAGGTGAACAGGCCTTTGAGTTCCACTGACCTAGCAGATTTACAAGGAACTGTATGGAAATGTAACTCACCATCATGTCCATGATCCAAACACGCGATTTTCTTTCCGCCTTGGAACATAAAAGGAGATATTTTGCAGAATGTCGATCTGCTCTTTTCTATAGAACAAATGCATGTAGTCACCTGTCAAGCTCCTAAAAGGACAAAAAAATAAACAAACATCATAAATGTGGTCTATATAATTGATGCACTATATTCCATATTCCGTACATCAAACCAGACACACCTTTAAGTGTCATGATTAAATATGCAATGCAAATGAGATTTGAGTGCAAAGGCGAAAGGATTTTCAGGGGGTTATTAAAATTGTGTTCAGATTTTTTAAAAACATGCTGGTATATCAGGGGTTTTATATATATATTAAATAAATGAATATATATTAAAGGGCGAAGGGGCGGTTACTTATAGAACATTTTAAAGTACACATGAAATCAAAATTGACCTTATTTATTTTGTTAGCTCAAATTGCTAGTTTTGTGGTCAACAATTCATCCGTGCAAGTCAATCCACACAAAAAATTTTTTTGGCTTCGCAATATTTAATCAAAATCTGAAAATGCTCCTCCCCTCTGCAGCCGTGCCCCTTCTCTAATGACATCAGTTTGATGGCTTGGGTTGAAAACGCTTAAACAACTCCCCTCCGGCTGTTATGAGCAAGAGATGGAGAGGAGGAGCGCTAAAATAAAACCCTGCCCTCTATTCAATATTCCGTTTCACTTGGAAATACGTCACAACACTGGAGAAAAGTTGTTTGCAACTTCTGGTTCACGGGGACTTTAAACTATTTCTTTAAAATGAAGAAATTAAATACATAATGATATGTAAAACTTTTTACCCCTGAAATAATCAAATGCGCAACATCATATTCCTCATCTGTTACCACTGGTGTTCCTCAAGGCTCTGTCTTAGGCCCTCTTTTATTTACCACTTGGTCAATTTTTTACGAAATTTGGTATTAATTTCCACTGCTATTCGGATGACACTCAGCTCTATTTATCCTTCAAGCCCTCCAACAGAATTTCATTTTGCTATATTATGACTAATTATTGTGTTATTGTAACAATTTCTATATTGTGACTATATTGTGATAGCCGATTCGATATTGTGACTAAATCTAGTGATAATATACAGTAAAGATCAAATGCCTGAGATCACATTCAAAATCCTTTTCTTTCTTTCTTATAAAAACAAAGAAACATTATTACCTAAAATAGTCAAATAAGCAACTGAGCAACATCATATTCCTCATCTGTCACAACTGGTGTTCCTCAAGGCTCTGTCTTAGGCCCTCTTTTATTTACCTCTTGGTCAATTTTTTACAAAATTTGGTATTAATTTTTCACTGCTATTCGGATGACACTCAGCTCTATTTATCCTTCAAGCCCTCCAACAGAATTTCATTTTGCTATATTGTGACTAAATCGATTTCTATATTGTGACTAATTATTGTGTTATTGTAACAATTTCTATATTGTGACTATATTGTGATAGCTGATTCGATATTGTGACTAAATCTAGTGAGAATATACAGTGGAGATCAAATGCCTGGGATCACATTCAAAATCCTTTTCTTTCTTTCTTATAAAAACAAAGAAACATTATTACCTAAAATAGTCAAATAAGCAACTGAGCAACATCATATTCCTCATCTGTCACAACTGGTGTTCCTCAAGGCTCTGTCTTAGGCCCTCTTTTATTTACCACTTGGTCAAATTTTTACGAAATTTGGTATTAATTTCCACTGCTATTCGGATGACACTCAGCTCTATTTATCCTTCAAGCCCTCCAACAGAATTTCATTTTGCTATATTATGACTAATTATTGTGTTATTGTAACAATTTCTATATTGTGACTATATTGTGATAGCCGATTCGATATTGTGACTAAATCTAGTGATAATATACAGTAAAGATCAAATGCCTGAGATCACATTCAAAATCCTTTTCTTTCTTTCTTATAAAAACAAAGAAACATTATTACCTAAAATAGTCAAATAAGCAACTGAGCAACATCATATTCCTCATCTGTCACAACTGGTGTTCCTCAAGGCTCTGTCTTAGGCCCTCTTTTATTTACCTCTTGGTCAATTTTTTACAAAATTTGGTATTAATTTTTCACTGCTATTCGGATGACACTCAGCTCTATTTATCCTTCAAGCCCTCCAACAGAATTTCATTTTGCTATATTGTGACTAAATCGATTTCTATATTGTGACTAATTATTGTGTTATTGTAACAATTTCTATATTGTGACTATATTGTGATAGCTGATTCGATATTGTGACTAAATCTAGTGAGAATATACAGTGGAGATCAAATGCCTGGGATCACATTCAAAATCCTTTTCTTTCTTTCTTATAAAAACAAAGAAACATTATTACCTAAAATAGTCAAATAAGCAACTGAGCAACATCATATTCCTCATCTGTCACAACTGGTGTTCCTCAAGGCTCTGTCTTAGGCCCTCTTTTATTTACCACTTGGTCAAATTTTTACGAAATTTGGTATTAATTTCCACTGCTATTCGGATGACACTCAGCTCTATTTATCCTTCAAGCCCTCCAACAGAATTTCATTTTGCTATATTGTGACTAAATCGATTTCTATATTGTGACTAATTATTGTGTTATTGTAACAATTTCTATATTGTGACTATATTGTAAAAGCTACGAAATTTGGTATTAATTTCCACTGCTTGAAATGTTAAAATCAGTAAAATTATATATATATATATATATATATATATATATATATATATATATATATATATATATATATATATATAACATCTTAAACTATATCTTAAAAAGAAGAAGAAATAAAATACAGAATGATATGTAAAACTAAGAGTTGGATATGTAAACAAATGCACTGATGTGGTGTTTTATTAATCTAATAATTGAACAATTTACCCCAATATGGTGGTTTTTGGACAATTCTAAGTACACAGAAATCTCTTTTTGGGGTGTACATGTGCAGCGGGGGAGACAAACTAGATGGGAGACGGGACTGAAGGACTGAAGGGAAGGGGAGTCGCTGCGGCTAGCGTTTACACCCTCCATTAGCATGACAAAGGCACTCAGCACAGAGTGTGGCCCTGACCTTCAGCCCTGACAGGGTGTGAGAGAGGAAGTGCTGAGACTGAAGCCTCCTCCATTCTCACAGACACACGGGTCCCTGGCTGCCCTTCGCCGCCTGCCTGCCATATTATCATGCTGATCTGATGGACGCCCCTGAGCAATACAAAGCCATAGAGCAACAGAGCGAGACACGATTTCATCGTTCAACAGCCCTCAAGTGGCTACGGCGATGAAAAGCACACTGTAAATACAGTCATTTCACATGCTGCAGGTCATTATTATGCAATCGTCTGGAAATCCAAATTAATTTAGTCACAATATAGCAAAATGAAATCCTAGCTAGCTTACCAAAAGAAAATGACAGGTTTTTGCTGAGTTTAAGTCTGCTTTAATAGTCGCAGGCTATCAAATGAATGTCTGATAATATACAGTGGAGACCAAATGCCTGAGATCCCTTTTTTTTCTTTCTTCTTTCTTATTAAAACAAAGAAACATTATGACCTAAAATAGTCAAATAAGCGAATTAGCGACATCATATTCCTCAGCTGTTACCACTGGTGCTCCTCAAGGCTCTGTTTTAGGCCTTCTTTTATTTACCTCTTGTAAAACCTAATTCCTTAATTTCCCCATCTTCTCAGGTTAAGAGTTTGGCTGTCAACCTTGATAGCTTGTCTTTTGAAGGGTGATTGGATACATTTAAAATAGAACATTTTAAACTATATGTGGAAAAAAATATATAAAAAATACTTAGTATGTACTTAGTATCATATTCCTCATCAGTCACCACTGGTGTTCCTCAAGGCTCTGTCTTAAGACCTCTTTTATTTACCTGTTGGTCACATTTTTAGGAAATTTGGTATTAATTTCCACTGCGATTCAGATGACACTCAGCTCTATTTGTCCTTCAAGCCTAACTCTACTCTTTTTTCTTCTTCCCTCTTGGACTGTTTAGATGAGATCAAATCCTGGTTTTCATGCAATTTTCTTCAGCTAAATACAGATAAAACTGAGGTTCTTCTTGTTGACACAGACAGTAGCTTGTCTTTTGAAACACGTTAATAATGTCACTCGGTCCGCATATTTCCACTTACAGAACATCAATCCATTCCTTTTCACTTTAAAGCTCTGCACAATCTTGCACCCTCCTATCTCTTTTCGCTTCGCATTTATACTCCTACCCGCACTCTTAGATCTTCCTCAGCTGTTTCCCTTGTTATACCTGCTGCTGTTATGTTTTGAAAGGCGCCTCTAAATAAAATACATCATTATTATTATTATTTGTTTAGAAAGTCTTGCTTCCATTGAAGCTCAAGATGCTCATCTCAAATCACGTTGGAGAACATGATCATCATGTTTTGTCTAATGATGCAGTCATTAAAGCAAAATGTCCGTACCGTTCAGACCGTCTTGTTTGATTTCCTCTCAGGTTGCTCATTTTCCGCTTCCACTTGAGCTTGTAAATCCCTGCAAAGACAGTGAAGACTCTGAGCCAAAACCCCACAAGTGAAATGAAATGGACAGATTAAGTGACATGAAATGAAGGACAGGAATGAAAACATGTTGGTGATCATCATCGTCTTTATCATACTAAATCCTTAAATCATCAGTAAAATTACACCCTATGGGTTCTATGCCAATAAACAATCTTTATTTTTTAATAGTGTATATGGTCCATTAATTGATAAATTCATTATAAATATGTAGGCTATAACAGCGTTTATCATATAAATATATTCTAACCGAATCGACCATGGTAAATTTGTGTTAGTGATATAGTAAAATCTCTTTTCGATCAGCATGAGAACTCACAATTAAATGTGACAAAAGAATTAATTAAAACATAAAAATGCCAGAAAGTGTTTATAATATTAGTAACATTAATATTATTTACTAATAGGCTATTAATTGTTGGTATGGAGAGTAAAATAATATGGGGTCTCCTTCAAATAGTACAGTCAACTTGTTTAGTTTATTTTGTGATAGATGTGAAGTTACCTCAGTTTTACAACAATAACCATGTTATTTAGGTGGAAATTACTGCATTTTTTGTCATGGCGGGTATTGTTTTCATTTTCAAGACTTTCATTTTACATGTCATTAAATTAAATTAGTTAGGCCGTTTATGAAGCCTCTTTATTAGAGTGATATTCTAGATTTGTGAGGAAATCTTTCCTCACAATTTCACACTCACACACGGGCGCGAAAGCGAACGCGCTGCGCGTGCACTACCGAGACGAGAGCGCGCGTAGAGGCGGTCCGGCTGCTTCAGTTTCTGTAATCGCTTTTTTTCTGCTACCTTCAGTTAAATAGCGACGAGACGAGAACGAGCGGACGGCCCGACTCTGACTACACGGTATCATCCAGGAAAAGCGAATCGGGACGCCACATCGACGGCCGCTCGGCAGGTAAATATCGTCGCATTTCCGTCAGAGCCCTTCGACCGTGCGTGAAAAGTCGCTAAATGTCCCGCGAAAGTGGTTGTTTTTTCCCCCTCAGTGTGCGGGGATGTGCGGGACGAGCCTTCTCCTTTGTGCCGAGCCAGTTGCTCATCGTGGTCATCATGGGTGAATCGTTGCATGTTTTTTCCCTCACGTTTTTCCCAGGCTTTGGAAAATATCTCCGCGGAAGCTCGACGGGGCTCGACGGGTGCGTTTGATCGGCATATTTTGTGCGGGGTCGCGAAGCGCTCGCGGCCTCCCGCATAAATAGACGCTCCTACATAAGGCGCATCGCGTGCAGCTGCGGCAGCAGCAGGGTTTCTGCGTTTACAGCGCAGTCTGACAGCCAGGTGCTTCAATGATTTCCTAAAATGCCCTTCACATTGTAGTATACACTAGATATATACTGCCAGTATGGCACCTATGTGTACTTAAAATGGAGAAAGCCCTTGATATTGTGGTGACAGCCTTTTTGGGGTGTTCTGTTAGATGGAAAAAGTGTGTGTGTGTGTGTGAAATATATATATTTCAAAGTACATATTTATATATATTTTTGTTAGTAAAATATACACCCCTAAATGTTGACCTAAAATGCTATCCTTATACTGCACTTATGTAAAATTACTAAATATGTTTTTATGTATACACACAGCACATAACATACAATTCCTCATTACGCTACATTGGTGCCTTTACTATGGAAGCTTGTTTCCACCACGAAAAGAAAGAAAGAAAAAAAAAAAGTGTCACAATTCTGACTTTTTTCTTGCAATTGCGTAGTTTACATCTCGCAATTCGGACTCAAAATTCAGATTTTTTTTTTTTTTTCTTGCAATTCTGACTTATAATTTGCAATTGTGAGTTTATATCAATCACATTCTGAGAAAAAAAAGTCAGAATTGTGAGATAAAAAGTCACAATTACCTTATTTATTTATTTATTTTTATTATTATTCAGTGGCGGAAACAAGCTTCCATATTTTACAGCAAATGTGTACTTTGGGATTCCAAAAATAAACACCTAAAAATACTTATTTGGAATAATTATTTGTGCACAGTGACACCATAAGCGTGCATTAAAGTAAATAGGGTCAGCTTTCATTTCTTGGTTCATTTCTACATACTTAAAATGTTAAATACATAACATAATAAATTTGGGCTCAATGCTACTTTACAGTGTGTAGGACTGAGTTGCATTTCTTGTAGCACTGTGAAAGTTTGTGTGGATCTTGTGAGAGGTTTAGCCTTTTAATTTCAGTCCAGATCTTAAGCATTAAGATACATTACCCCTGAATGAGTGAACCAGGGACTAAAGGTCGCTAAACAGAATCTGAGACTCGCACATTGATGTGATTTATCAGTGACTGGAATGAAACGCGCTCTATTTGATGTGAAATAACTCAAGCAGGACTGTAAACGGAGAGTATTGTGGTTAAAAGACTGTATTTGGACTCGGTGCTATTAACTCTCTGGCATGACTGCGTGTGCGCTGCAATTTAAATGTTTTATGACTCATTTCCCACATTATCACAAAATGAGTTGACCCGTAAAATCCACTCTCAGAAGTGTTAATACCTTCCTGTTGGTGTATCTGTGATCATTTACGACTTGGATCTAAAAAGAGGTGACCTAACTCCGCGTTTATCCCATGAACACCCGGCCTGGCAACTTGGGCAACTTTGAAGTGAGGTCTCTCTATTCTCAACACCATGCATCTTTTATGTTCGTTTAAATGCTGAGCTGGGAGCGCAGGTTCCATAGGTATTTATTAGCTGGATTCATGTGGCTTTTAAAGCCTGTGATCAGAGTGTTTTCCTTGCTGCCGCATCTCCTGATAACATCAGAAAGAATTTCTCCTCATCGTTAGAAAAGAGCTGCATCGCCCTCACAGATCAGATAAACATCTAAATCATGATTTGACTGTGATCAAATGTCTGGGAGAAAATACTAGAGTATTATTTCATTTCAGTGCACTTCCTGTGACTGTACAGGAAATGCCTGCTTTAAATTCCTCCTGAATGAAAAGTGGGGCCACGTTATGGTGACAGTCTTAATCTAACTAAAAAGATGTCTATGTATAATGCTTTTTGCAACTGCTTTAACTTCGTAATTGGATGTATTTCTGAGTGAAACAGGAAATTCAATGATGGTTTTATCTGCTGTGAATTGACTGTATTGTGAAAAGTGGGTGATTCATTTCAATATTTGCATGAAATACTTAACATTTGTGCACAATAAGTCCAGAAACATGCATTGAAGTAGTAAAAGGGGTCTATTTTCTTTTCTTTCTTTTTTTGAAATTATTATTCTTGTTGAGTTTTTAAAATGAAAGAAGGCCTGAGCAGAATGAAAATCATTTGTCTTGTGTAAATTGTTGCAATGACAACACTTTATGAATGATTTTATTCTTTTAGCAATTCTGTTTTGTGGGATTTATGCACAATTCATTTTCATCTTCCACAGACTGGTTTTTATAAATCTGAAAACTTAAAATCTGCCCTTTTCACTTTTAGTTTGAAATCTACACCGTTTTAATCATGAAGCCCCAGAAACGTGCATTAAGAAAGTGAAACATTTTTACATCTCGCAATTCTGCCTTTTTTTCTCGCGATTCTGACTTTATAATTTGCAATTGCCATGTTATATTACACAATTCTGAAAAAAACGTCATAATTGTGAGATGAAAAGTCACAATTACCTTTTTTCAAAGTGAATTGATTTAACTTTCAGAAAAACAAAAATAGTTTTGCAAAACCATTGTTGTGATATGTTTTTATGAATGATTTACACAGAAAGTCATTGTTTTTGTTGTTTCGTGGGATTATTTTGAGTATGGATGCACCGATATGAAAATTTTGGCTGATACCGATAATTCTTTATATTTGAAAGCCGATAAATCTAGATCAAAATGTTTATATAATTTGAGAGCCTGATTACAAAAACAAAAGTCTCACCATTAAAACCCATGTCCCAAGCACACAATTATGTTGAACTGTATTTTCATTTTTTTTTTAAAAGTGATTTCAATCATATTTTAAGCCATTCAAAACCAAATGCGGACATCTGAAGTGTCTCAGCTGAAGGAAATAATCCATTATTTATTGGCTTTGATATATCGGCCAAATTTTCTTATCAGGCCGATACCAAAATGGTGACCGATTTATATCGTGCATCCCTAATTGAGATGTGCTGTTCTATGTAGTTTATTAATTACAGCTCAGACTTCTAAAATTAATATTTAGAGTAACAAACCCCTGGATAAGCATTAATCCGATTCCCCTGCCTTCTATTCCAGTTTGAAATCACTGTTTTATTATTCAGCGGCGCAGCTGGAATTAAGACAACTATTGACTTCATACCCCAGTGATTTCACCCGGCAGTCTGCTAATGTAATCGTGTATGAATCCTGTTTGTACAGGGCCAAGATGTCTAGTGAGGTGCAGAGACCAGATGATAGCCCCAGCACCAGCGGAGGGAGTTCAGATATCGAGCAGCGGGAGACGGCACCTCCTCAGCAGGAGCGAGATCTGGTTGCGCCCAAGAAGAAGGAGACCAAGATCTCCAGTAAAACCGCAGCCAAACTCTCCACCAGTGCCAAGAGGTAACGCTCTGTCTGTTTGCTTGAGTGGTTCAAAAATTGGTCTTTTGCTTCAGGACACACATTTTATTAGACAGGAAACATTTCTCGATACTTGAGTCACTTTTTCAAAACCCTTCACACAGTTCTCCTAACCAACTTTCAGCTTAGCAGTTAATTTCACATTCAAAATGCACCAACACAAATCATACATGTCTGAAATAAGTCATTTTTCAGAGGAAGCTTGTCACCCAACAGACACACTTTGTCACTCCTAAATCAATGTCCTAAAAAACACAAACAACAGGTTGTATTACACAATGTTTTCATTTGTAAACCAGATTTACAGCTCTGTTCAGAATTCACATAACCAGTGTTAATTTTGACCGCAGATTGATTTAGTTTTAGTCATAGTCTTTTGACTAAAATGCCATTTAGTTTGTCATATTTTAGTCATTGGAAATTGTTTTAGTCGACTAAAATCTAATTTAGGTAAATTGTAATGCATTTCTCTAACAATACACAGATCCAATATACTGATATACATCTGATATTCTCCAAACTGTTTGACAACCAACTGTACAAGACATGAAAGAGAGCTCAATTCAGTACCTGTTAGGGATTGACACACTTATCATTAAGGTACTATTATAGTTTTTGTTAAAAAAAAAAAAAAAAAAAAGGACTAGATTTGATTTTTTTAGTTTTTCTGCTTTCATTGTAATTTTAGTCATCTTTTTTGTATTTGTGTCTTTTAGTTTTTGCTTTTAAATGTCATTATAGTTTTTTGTTTTTTATTCCAGTTAACATTTATTTCAAGTAATGAAGATTTGTTGTTGTTGTTTTTATGGTTTTAGGTTTAACCATAATAATTGGATATCTTCCCAAATCGTCCCTCTCTATCATTTTCGTCTAGTTTTTATTCGTTGACAAAAATAAGAGTGGATTTTAATCATAGTTTTAGTCATTCAAAACGCTTTTTTTATTTAGTCTTTGTCTCGTTTTCGTCTGTGAAAAAATGTTGTTGATGAAAATTGACACAAATTATTCGTCAACGAAATTAACACTGTATATGACACACGGTCCATGCTTTTGCATTTTAGTACAAAATATATAAATATAATTATTTATAACAAAATTGCAAGACTAAAAGCCTGTTCAAACCAAGGACGATAACTATAAGTTCTAAAAATTAAAAAAAAAAGTGTATAAAAGATGAGCACACACAACTATAACGATAACGGCCCAGAGAAATAATATCATTGGAATCACTTTCAGAACAATTTTTCCAGTGGATGAATGATAAACACATTGACAGCCAATCAGAATCCATCCTGTTTTAAAGAGCTTGAGCATTTAAAGTGACAGATGACGAAACTGCAGCACTTATAATAATTAGAACGAAATTGTGCATTGGTGTGGATGCTAAAATAGTTATCGTTCTATGTTCTTCTAACGATAACTATATTTGCGTCCACACCAAAGAATGATAACGGTCTGTTTATTCTAAGCTCACGCGCTGCGTTTTCAAAGTGTGTACAACATGTTTTTGCTGTTCTTGTTGCATTTACACGGCTTTAACCAGCAGATGTCCTCAGCATGCTATGTATGGAGTGAATAGCTAGTGTAATCGATCTAATCTAACAGCGAATTTAGCTGACGAAGTCAATATAGGGGGAAAAAAACAACGCCTAGCACTGGGTACTTGAGGTCATTTTATGTTACAGTGTTTGCTAGCCTGGTATAATGATCTCATTGTTAATACTTTTATTATTCCGAGGGTATGACCGACTGTTTTCCATATATCCATTTTCTTTAAAATATCCTTGAAAAGGGGGTTTGACTTGTCAGAAAGTGGTGAATTTTTCTGGACCTCACAGATTAACTTCTCCACAATGTCGTCCGCCATTTTAAGTGCGCGAGCCCTTAAATTAGAATGGATTCTGATTGGCTGTGAGTGTTTTGTTCAAGCGCTGGAAAAAAATGATTCTGAAAGTGATCCCAACGTTATCATTTCTCTATATCGTTATCGTTCTAGCTGTGGTGTGGACTGCTGTTTTTATATTTAGAACGATTTTTAGAACTATATCTTTGTTATCTTTATAGTTATCGTTCTTGGTGTGAACGGACCTTAACACCCGAATAAGTGTTCAGCGACATCTAATCATTTTGATAGTCTTTCATTTTTTTTAGATTTGGAATATATTTCAATATCGTATTACTGTAGAATGTAGTGCTGTCTTATTAAGTTTTGAGTTTAACAGTTTTTAACAGAGTATGTAAAAGTGCAAATTAGCCTGTCGGTACATAGAGTTTTGTCTGTGTTTTTGTTTGAGTGAGAAAATAATTCATGTCAACTGAAAGATGTCATCATCGAATGCATGTTGTGCCAAATCAACGATAAATGATCCACAGTTTAGCCCACTTAGACTTAAAAAGTGACCTATGTATTGAGAAATTGGTCCTAGCAATTGTAAAAAAAACTGTAAGTAGTGACCCAACAGCACCATAATTGGTTATTAAGCAACTGAAATTATTAACATGAACCTGTATTTAATGTAGTCTTGTTTTGTTAATGGTTTTTGAGGATGCTGTCATGTCACACAACCTGTCCATCTCTGCATTGCTCTAGTTTGGCTCATTTCTACCAAGTGTGCCAGAAATCCTTTGGATTTGATTAGATATGTGGCTTTTGTTTGTCATTAACAAAAGACTGGAAGTGCTCTCTCCTTCTTTTTAAAAGTTGATAAGCTTATTTGTTTCACTAAACTAGAACTATGCATGATTATATGGTTTGTTTTCTGATATTAAAAGACCCACCAGTTGAGATGAATTGGTCTGTCTTGTAAGAAAATTCTTTTTTGCAGACGTGCAAAACCTTTCAATGTCAAAGCTTTTTATCTTGCAAACAAAATAACATGTTTGGATGCTTTTACACCAGAGGGATCTCTGCGTAAGAATGTTATGTATTTTTGCAGATGATTGGAGCAGGTGACTAGTGCACTTCAATGCATTTCTGTTGTTCTCTACACTCATTTCCACATTCATTCTGTGAACGGGCCTTGCTGGCAAGGCTGTAGATTCTCTGAAGGCCCGACTGCAGTACGATGGCATTATGCAATCAGTTGAGCAAAGCTTTGCTGGGACACAGTGCTTTTTATAACAGTGACTGCAGCATCCTGTTCCGTCTGCTTCTGAGTGCATATCAAGATCCAAACATTCCCATTTGGACTGCGGATGGTTTTTGTTTGAGCTTGATGTTACACAAGAAGCCTCAGGGTTCAGGCGTTAACATCAAAGGTGTTTGTTCATGAAAGCTGTGATGATGTTTTGGGCCTAAGAATTAAAACAATTGGCTTGTGCGGAGATGAGAATCGACTCCAATTTCACAGAGAGACTGTGGTTTGTTAAAGCAATAGTTCACCCAAAAATGAGAATTATTCACCCTCATGTCGTTCCAAAGTTTTTTTTTGTGTTTATGCAATTACAGATGCAAACTATTGTTACTTCTGAGGAAAAAAAGAATGGGCAATTTTTATATTGCATTCAAATTATGCAATAAATTGATATTTCATCCAGAACTATAAAACAGCAATAAATTGTATGCAATTACGATATGAAAAGAAAATATAAAACTACTAGTGCTTAACAAATTCATTAGACCTTTAGGAATCTGTCAGAAACTTGTTTAAAACTAAACATTTTATTGTTATTTATTAGGCAGATAACAAACTGAAACCACTAAATACTCTTTATTCACACATAATAACCAAAAAAATATTTTTAGCCTTGATAGGGTCATTGACGAATAAGGTTTTTAAAACTGTAAAAAAAAAAAAAAAAACATAATGGCGATTTATGATTAATTTTGAAGTTTTATTAAAGAGTTAACAATGAGATTGTGATTTTTATAATCAGTTAACACTGCTTTTGTAGTTTTTCCCAAGATGCACAAAATTTGTCCCAAAAAAGTAATTGTTTAACCAAAATTTTGGTTTTACCAAATTACATTTTTGGTTATACCAAATGACGATAGGCTAGCTAGCTAGCTAACAAACAAAAAAAGTTTTTTAAATATTACAACGTTTTCCATGTTTTATAGCGGGACTTCGACTTCTACACATAATTTTAATACCATTTTGCACTGTTGATTATATGAGGTTATAAAATCATGCCAGAATAAAAAAAAAATATATACATTTATTACATTTTAAGATATTTTAAGACCTTTTGACACTTCAAAATCTTTAAAATACATTTATATGTAGTAAAATATAATTAAAACCCTTTGGATTCAATAAAAGAGATCTAGTTGTAATACCTTACATACTTTGGATGTCATATCTGTGTTTTTTATTATTACTAAGGCCTTTGGGGAAAAAAAAAAGAAGAAAAAAAAAAAAGACCAGTCACGTCATTGACCCGATAACAGCTTATATTCTTTCTGGCATTGTTTTTATGTACACAGTCTCTGTTGTTATATTGTCTCCCAAATAGTTTCTAGTTGTTTCCAAAGACTTGCTTTTGATTAAACTTTTGTGCGATCTATCTTTGAATCTATTAAATCCAAACAATAGTTATATTTTCGCATTAGAAACACTACTGTGACTAAAGCGCTTACACATAGTGGTGGATTAACCATTACAGAAACATAAAAAATGATTCTAGTTTAGGGCAGCTGTGGCACAAACCTTACATTGGGTGCTGGTCTAATAAATTTAAGCACTATATATATATATAAAATATTTATATATAATCTAATCTTAATTCCCGAGCCTAGTTTTAAACAGTAGGTGTACTACAGTTACTGTATATATTGACATCTATTCATGCACAGCAGTTACTTTTTGGCTGGTGTCATAAATCAATTTAACGTCTGAACAACTTACTCTTATTGCTGCTCTTTAATGATATAGTGTGGTTTAAACACCCACAAACAGCAACCCACTACTCATGGTTGTATTTTGATGTATGGTTTCCTGTCGAAGGAAACTGTGTGTTTAAGTAACTGGCATCGTCGCAGTCACTGTGTGTGTGTGTGTGTGTGTGTGTGTGTGTGTGTGTGAGTCACTTTTTCTGGAAATGGAAAAAACGCTTTATTTCACATGACTTTGCTCTTTTTGACCTCGGAGATAACAACAGGTATTGCTCGCAGAAAATGCCAGCGACATTCAAGACTTCTATCTATTAGGCCACCTACATGCTAAAAAATTGCTTTTAAATGCATTATACAGGCAATTGAAATTCCGGTTTAACCTGGTTTTAGGCATTCTTGACGAGACAATTAATGTAGGTAGTTCAGTTCACACGCATTATGATGATTTTATGTAAATGCAGCTGTCGCTATCTGAATTTCGTGAGTTGTAAAATGTGGTTGTCGCTCTCGTAAATAAACTGAATGTGTACAGAATAAAATTAAGCAGGCAAAAAAGAGGAGTGACAACCGCTGAATAAATAAATGCTTTCTTGTGTTGCAGGATTCAGAAGGAGCTTGCAGAAATCACACTTGACCCTCCACCGAACTGCAGGTAAGCGTGTGGTGTTTCTAAACGGGCTGCTCTTTGTGCTGGCCTCCACTGAAGAGAGAGAATGGGGGGAGGAGATAATGGCCGAGAGAGGATAATGGTTATCGTGTGTTGATGAGGCTGTCAGGCGCGCGAGTGAGAAGAGAGCCGCCACATGTGCCGTCGCGGGGATGAGTGACTGGGGCTCCCTAGGGGCCGCGGAGGAAAAGCCACACCGTAATAAAGCACATAACTGGAACTGACATTGGCATTGATTGCTCTCATGTTTGTATCAAGAGAATAATTACCCACTAGCCCTTGCATTCAGAGACTAAATTTCAGAGCGATCCTGAAAAGCGTCACGTGAGAGACTGGATAATACCTTTGTATTGCCCGGATCTATTTAGATTAAGATCTCGCTAGGCATTTTGGATGACTTCCAGGGCATTGATATGCAGTTCCTAAGGTGTTTTGGGTGGTTTTAGTTGTGGTTATGTTTTGTTTTTTTTAAAGGGGACCTATAATGCCCCTTTTCACAAGATGTAATATAAGTCTCTGGTGTCCCCAGAATGTGTCTGTGAAGTTTCAGCTCAAAATACCCCACAGATCATTTATTATAGCTTGTTAAATTTACCCCTATTTGGGTGCGAGCAAAAACACACCGTTTTTGTGTGTGTCCCTTTAAATGCAAATGAGCTGCTGCTCCCGGCCCCCTTTCCAGAAGAGGGCGGAGCTTTAACAGCTCATCAACAACAAAGCTGGAGAATCTCACGCAGGATTGTCAGTAACGGTGTTCAGCCTTACATTGTTCAAACCGGACACTGATGGAGAGACTCAGGAAGAAGTTACAACTTTTAGACGTTTCTGAATGGTTAGTGGATAAATTTATGTAGTTGCTGTTATCCAAGCTAACGAGACTCTAAATAGTGTTCAGTGCTCGTCTGTGCAGCCAATGACAGAACAGTTAGCATGCTTTGCTCCAACTTTTGCCATGGCGTTAGAACTGGTACACCGTTTTCGCTTGCGAAATGGCGGTGCCATGGGTGTAAACGTGCAGATTAAGGGGCGGTAATATTATAATAAGATCCCCTTCCTATGTCACAAGGGGACCAAAATCTGAGCGGCTCATTTTTTTAACATGATTGCAGAGAAAGGCTTGGCAAAACAAAGTTACTGGGTTGTCCTTTTTCACATTTTCTGGGTTGGGTTGGATGCACTGGGGACACTTAAACACGGAAAAAGTCATATTTTCATGATATGTCCACTTTAATAGCCAGTATGTAAAGAGCATATCATGACATTAGGTGTAAATAGTACAATTTTATGTAATAAAATAAGATTTTTACTTATTGATGCTAAAAAATTTATTTAAATGTTTAAAAAAAATCTTGATTTATGACATTATACATATACAGGCAGTTATGTTTGTAAAATAATTTATCATAAAATAATTCAGTTTATTTATGAATATCTTGTCTGAATGACTTGTTGTAATATATTTACTAAAAACTGCAGACAGCTGTTGGTAGACTCGTTTTCCAGCGATTTCTTTCCCAGTTTTATCATCTGCTGAGTGAAAATCCTAATCACCTAGAAAACTGCATATTGTTCATGTGTGGAGCACAAACGTTGTGAGTTTCAATCCAAAGTGCTCCATTTCTATTTAGATCAAGACATGGATATTGTTGGATAAAGATACTATCAGTGCTTTCAGAATAAATCAACGTCTGTAACTGGAGATCACTGATAAACTGTCATATTCAGAGTTATCACATATATGTCTTTGAGCACTGAAATCTTCACTTTTAGGAATTATCATGAGACTGAGAGATGTTTTTATGGATTATGTCTTACATTGTGGTTTCTTTTTTTATCCTGTAACTTCATTCATACCTGAGAAATGTGTCCCAGATGCCAATGTAATAATAAATCATTTTCACTTTGCAAGCCGTTCACTACATAAGAGTGAGAATTGAGCGGTGCTGTTTTTGTTAGAGTGCTTTCTATTCAACTCTTCCCATGTCAATAAGAGTGTCTCCAAATTGATATTGAGTTTATGCCGGCTGCAAAAGAAAGCTGTAGGTGTTCTTTCGATATTTGTGTGCAGGTTTTTGAGCCTGTGAGCTGAACCGACAGTAATAGGATTTCGTCAACAAAGAGAACAACAGGCGGCATTTGAGGCTGGATGCTGAGGTCTAGTAATAAATACTGTAACACTTTTTTCCGGCAGCATGTTGTGAGTGGTACGCCGTTGTGGAACCAGCTGCAGTTTTACAGGGAGTGAATAACGACATCAGTCTGGAGAACCAGCAGGCCTCGCTGTATGGCTAAATTCAGACTGCGTGATGTAATTGTGGTCAGGCGGCAGGACATAACTGTGATGGTGACAGACTTTTCAGTGTTAGACACCTTGTTAGGGCTAGGCATTATGATGGTGCAGTACATACCAACAAATCAGAAATACATTTATTAGAAGAACTTTTATAAAGTGCCCCTATTATTCATGCAGTGTGTAATATAGCTGTTTGTGAATGTAAAAGGTCTGCAAAGTTTCAAAGATCAAAGCGCACAACATATAAAGTTGTCTCGTTCACACCGAGAACTATAAAGATAACGATATAGTTCTAAATATAAAAATAATGGCACTGTCCACACCACAGCTATAACCATAACGACATATCATTGTGATCACCCTTAAAACGATTTTTTTTTTTTTCCAGCGGTTGAACGATAAAAACGCTGACAGCCAATCAGAATCCATTCTAATTTAAGGGCTCGCGCATTTAAAATGGCGGATGACATTGCGGAGAAGTTAATCGGTGAGGTCCAGAAAAAGCCACCGCTGTTTGACAAGTCAGACCCCCTTTTTAAGGATACTTTAAAGAAAATGGATATACTGAAAACAATCGGTCATACCCTCGGAATAAATGGTAAGAAGTATTAATGATGAGATCGTTATGCTAGGCTAGCAAACAGTGTAACATAAAATGACCTCAGATATCCAGCGCTAGTTTCCATAACATTGTCTTGCTTTGAAGTTGCAGTGAAAAAGACTAGGCGTTGTTTTTTTTTTTCCCCTATATTGACTTCGTCAGCTGTTAGATTAGATCGATTACACTAGCTATTCACTCCATACATAGCATGCTGAGGACATCTGCTGGTTAAAGCCGTGTAAATGCAACAAGAACAGCAAAAACATGTTGTACACACTTTGAAAACGCAGCGCGTGAGCTTAGAATAAACAGACCGTTATCATTCTTTGGTGTGGACGCAAATATAGTTATCGTTCTTGGTGTGAACGGACCCTAAAAAGAAAAAATATATTCTGAACTGGCGAAAAGAGTCTTCAGCAATTCCAAGTTCAGTTCTCACTTCCTGTTACATACCTACGTAAAATATATATCAAATTTGCATAATGCCTGCCTGTGGTCTTCATTGGCTGCCGACGAAAAACGTCTACTTTGCCACGCCCTCAATCACTGTAGTTGTATCTGAGACTGGAAGAGTTTGGTTTCGTCGTGTTCATGTCGAGAAGCGCTGCGAATCACTTTGATGCACAAAGATGAAACTCGAATTGATACGGTAAATCCGACGCCTGGGGCTGATAATCGCGATTATTTTGCTCAAAATTATAATCGCAATTATTAATCATGATTATTCTATCAAAAAGGTTAATAATGGCCATTTTGCACGTTCTTTACCAACCTACACTTCACCCAAAAGGCCTGTAGGTGGCACACCGACTTCATTTAATCAACTATGATAACTTAATTAAACTGTAAATCAATACAAAACGCATGGTTTTGGTGAGTGCTGTGTAATCTGCATTCACATTAGATTCTCTAAGCGACACAATTCGTTTGCAAATGAGCGCACATTCTGATTCCCCTGCCAATTCGTAAAGCAAAGAATGATGATAAAAATAACTGTCAGTGGCTAATTCAACTGATTAACATTATGAAAATTGGTAAAACCTTTAGGAACTTCAAAAGATAAAACGGTTAATCTCTGAATATTATTTACAATAATTCAAAATTTTAATTTTCCCCATTGTATTATTCCAGAAGTGCATTCATTCTGCAAACACACTCGCACACAATAAGGTGGAGATCCATGTTGCATTTATTGAAATTCATCGCTGAAGGTTTGATCATGGCAGATTTAGTCACAAATAGCACGAGTGGCTTGTGAAGAAACAAAGACTGGCTGTATGACACTTTCATTGCAGAATTTCAACTCCAGCGCACACATTTGTTTTCCGAGCGCGTGCACGGATTAAGTAAAACACTGGGTGGAAAAAAGTGTATAATTTTAAGGGAACACCTCTTTTTGAGGGATTTAAGCTCTTTGCATCTGGCAACCACAAGCATGAACGCTAGGGAGGCTTGTTACCAATGAAAGATAACGCAAATGCCAAATAAAAAACACGTTTTCAGGATAAATATCGTTACGATTATTTTTAGTCACAGATTAAAATGCGATTAATCGCGCAACCCTACCGACGCCATTGTAAACTGTTCGTATCACTGTGTATCAAATGCTGAGGAAGAGCTGAAGTTCAGATATGGACGTTTGGTTTGCTGCAAATGGTTGACAAATTACAACAGACTGAGACGTCTGACCAATCAGAGCAGAGCAGGCTCTTGGAAAGGAGGGGTTTAGAGTCTTTGAGAAATGAGGTGATGAGCAATGTATAAGAATTCGTGTTTTTTTTTTTTTGTTTTTTTTTTGTTTTTTTTATCCTTGATGCACGTAAATGTATTGTAGGAGGAATCTCATTTAGGCTATCGTTTCAGTTTTTTTGATACCACCCACACTTGCGTCAATCTCTAGCTGGATGCTTGCAGTACATGTTTCTGCGTTGACATTCTCTGTAAGTTGCTTGTCTCAGCAGCTGATCAGAATGTCACCTCTCCTTCTCTGTAATGGTGCTGGCTGTTGATTAGCATTACGGTCCTGAGGGAATCCGCACGAGTCATTTTTCACCCTCTGACCATTAGCTCCAGCAGGGAGGATATGCATATTCATGAGGGCGGAGGGGCAGAGTGGCCTCCGAGAAATTATCTTGATCATCTGTGTCGAAGGCCTCCATCTTAGACCCGGGACTCTGATAATAGCACTTATACTGAATTGAAACTCAGAAACGGGAAATGTAGTTTCTACACGCAATTTTGGTTCTCCTAATGACTAGACAAAAGGCATGATGGGTGTTTCTCTTTCAGACTCTTTGAGAAATGAGGTGTTGTGCAATGTATATTATGAGAAAATTTAAGGGGTATAATGCCACTTTTACAATATGTAAAATAGGTCTCTGATTCATGTTAAACTTGTCACTTTTTGAGTGTGAGTAAAAACGCTCAGTTTTTGGGTGTCCCTTTAAATGCAAATGAGCTCAAAAGGGGCGGAGTTTCAGGAGCTTGTGTGAGCCTTTAGCCATTACCTCATGCAGACTCACTGAAAATGTCAAACTGTTCAGCCTTTTATGTTCAAAACGGAGTCAGAAAATGGAGAGATTCAAGAAGAAGTGACAACATTTTAAAAGCAACAGGATGCTTCTGAACGGTTAGTTGATTAATTTATGTAGTTAACTATCTTAAAGTCCTTGATTAGCATATTCTGTCATGATGATCTATAAATCGCTCCTGTGGGAACTGTTGTAAAATCCTACAGAGCCAGAGAATATATGCTGCGTGAAGATAGAACAGGTATAGTTTAGTTTAATTACGGTTATAACTTGTCATTTTGTCATCTTTCTTTTATGACATGCTATTTTATTTGTGTTACGTACTGTAATGCAGTAACATGGCCTCACCTCCTTTGTTGCGTGCTCTCGGGGGGGCGGAGTTTATGTAAATTTTAGGGTTAGTAATGTAAAACCCGGGAAGAAGCTCGTCGTAGTCCTTAAACAGAATTCTTTAAAAGACAAGATCTCCGTTTGCATTGAACTTTCAGTGCTGTAACTTTCCAGATACTGTTTACGCTCAAGCAGCAACATTACACACTAACTAAAGTGAAATCGCAATGAACCGCCCCTTTTAAAGTTTATTTTATTTTATTTTTTTACCTTTTATGCATGTAAGTCTATTGTAGGAGACTATATAATATTACAGCCAAACCAAAATGTATTCAGACACCTTGAACATTTCATTCATTACTACAGTTTATTCACTATAGTTTAAAAAAAAAAATCATAGTAAAATATGACAAGATCTCAGAGTTAAACTGTCAGGGAAAAAAAAAAAAATCTTAATTATGTCAGATAACACTTAAGCAAAACATGGTCAGGTCAAAGTGTCTGAATAATTTTTGGGTATAATATGTCACAGTTTACTTTATTTTGCTATCCTCATTTACATAAATGAACTATAGTGTATAATTATAAATATATAATTTTTGGTTTGACTGTGTGTGTGTGTATATAACATATATATCGCCCTGAACTGCATGAACAAATGTAATTTCTATCACATTTCAAATCAGGCTAATTTCAGTGCTTGCATTTTTAAATATCACATTTTGAATAATTTGCTTTATTTGTTGTTAATGTTTTAAAAATGTATTTATTATTGTTAATAAAAATAATACATTAATATTATTAACAATGAATAATTGTTTTTTTTTTAATTTATTAATTCATTCTCTTTGCAAGTGATATTGATCTAGATGTGTTTATTAGCTTTTTTGGACTTTAAGGGTACAGCGGTAAAAAGCGTAGCAAAAATAAATGAAGGCATGGAAAAAAAATTTTTAGTCTATCCCTAAAAAAAGCTGAAATGTGTTCGTTTCAATAAAAATCAAGCCGTCTACAACATAAAGGTGCCTGTAGTTGAAGAAACACCCAGATATGAATTAGTTATGAAGACTTTTCAGACAGCTGCACCCATGTTGGCAGGCGCTGATTTTATGCCCAGCGTGGAAAGACTGTTGTTTGATCTGGAGTCGTTTTCAATACTTCAGTTTTGAAGGCAGGAAATGTTTGGCATATCCTGCTGCGCTGCTTACTGGGATCATGTTTTAACACGCAAACAAACAGGAAGGAGGCTCTGTGATCGCCAGAGCAGCGGCATTCAGTGCATGACACTTAAAATATCACATTAGCTACCTGTTTATTTAAGTGTTATTCAAACGCCACGTGTTTACAGGTGTTTATTTAACACGCTGCAGTGTTTATCCTGTCTCCAACTATCACTGCTCCTTATAGCTGCATATTAATCTAGAATAGGAGTAAAAGAAGAATAGAGACACTTCAGCTTTAAGTTTCACTTGCTTTCATGTTTCATGTCATGTAGTTTGTGCCATTTTCTTTGAAAGCCGTATATTTTAGCTTCCTTATATCAAAGCGGAAGGATGATGAATTCAGTTTACCTCAGTACCATATTTTTACATTCAAAAGGTTTTAATTCAGGGAGAATTAGAGGCAATTTGGTCCTCGTAACGCTCTACGGCTGCATGCATTTTATGCTTCAGAAGTAGCATCACTCATGCACACTGTGCAAAGCCTGTTTATTATTATAATTATCCGTGATGCATTATTCATAGACAGCCTAAGGCGAGCATATGAGCCGACTGTTTGCTGCCTTTGGGGTGATTTGATTTCAATATGTAGCATAACTCTTAAATTCTCAAAGTTTAATATTGACCCCCTGGCATTTCTAATAGATTTGCGTGGAAATCAGATTACACAAACAATCGAAGACTCCTTTCAGTGCTATCATGGTACTTCTGTGAAACAGAATTCCACAGCCAGGCGGGATAAACCGTTTGAACGGACATGGAAAATTCTATTGTGTCATCTGAAAATACCCCTTGTAATACGATATTCACTTGGGCCCTGATCGAGCAAATATTTCCCTCTTAAGCACTTGTTTTGGCACTAATTGCTTGCGTATTTGTACGCGAGATGAGCTATTGGACGGTGTCATTAAAGGAAGCCGTATCATCTGAGAAAGCAGAGACAGACTCTACTCAGCTGCCGCAGCCGTAATTGGTACCGGGGTATTTCACGGTCAGAGGAAGAGAAGATTGCTTCATTAAGTTCCTGTTCTGATAACCACCGCAGCACTGCATAATCGAGCATATTAACTGAATGAATACACAATTACAGAAGAGTACTGCAGAGAAATGCTGGACTAAAGCAGATAATGTCTCTTTGGATAGAGATGATGATTATATACATGGGAAAAACTATTTAAAGGAAATGAAAATGTGATCATGTATTTGCCCTCATGTTGATCCAAACCTGTATGAATTTTCAGACATTTTTCTCCCCATGAATATCCAGGCTGTTCTTTTCCATGTATAATTAAAGTGACTGGGTCTGTCAAGACATTTTTATAGCAGTACGTCCATACAACTAGTGCAGTATATTTTAAGCTTTGTGTGCCCCAGACCTACATAGGTCATCTTACATTTCATATTCTCATATCATATTTATATCGTATGATATAGTTAAGCAATATCACATGAATAATCAAGCTGTTTTTGTCCCAGGTGCAAATGTGTTACTGATTTTATACAACAGTTTAATAAATAAGAAGTTAATATTGTGTTATAATTTAGGCACAATATTACTACCGTCTCAACAAAATTATTACCTATAAAGCCAGAGCAGAACTGTTGTGCGTTTCGTTTCTGAATGAATTCACGTATTAAGCGAATCAATCGGGTGAACCAATGATTCAGTGGTCCGTTCATAAAGAGAGCCATTTACTTCATTCTTCAATGAATCAGCTGTTTGAATGAATCTAATGAATGACTCAATGATTTACTCATTTAGACATTTACCGCCACCTACTGGCAGTTTTAGTTTTAGTGTATTATTTCATTTAAAAATAACATGATGAATAAATGTAAATAAACTGAATTGTTTCAAACCTGTATGACTTTCTTTCTCTTGCAAAATATAAAAGATATTTTGAAGAATGTTTATAACCAAACTGTTTTGCTCTGTAAATGTTTCTAAATATCAATAAAAAAAACAAAAATCATGGACATTGTAGCCTAAAAGATTTTGTAATAAATTCTCCAATTGAATCCAAATATTTTTTTTCTAAAGCAATTTTTTTTTTTTTTTTTTTTTTTCGTAATGTCTATTTGATGCTTTTCTCATTTAACACAGTAATGACTTTAAAATTATCTTTTGGGCGCAATTTGTCAGCCCAATTGGATGTGCAATTAATTTGTGATTAATTAGATTAATTACTCTGCACATTTTGTAATTAATTAGATTAAAAATAGCCTTTATATACTGTGTGTCTCCATCTATCTGTCTGTCTATCTATCATTATTTATATATATATATATGGAATATGGGAGGGAGAGAGAAATTAGCACTGATGCTATGTCAATAAAAATAGTAAAATAAAAATTGCAGCTAATGATCAAATAACCAACTTTTACATGCTAGAAAGTGGTGAATATGTGAAATTATTAGATTAAATCATATTTAATGCAAACACTGACTGATGGTGATCTCTTGCCAGAATTACATCTTGCGTTTACAGTTGATAAGATGCAGTTTTAATATTTACTATAACATATTTGTCTTTTGAGTTATCCAAAATACTTCAAATGGATAATGGATGATTAAATGGCACTTCGGATGCCAAACACTATTGGTTTTGGTGTCTCGTGTCTCTCAAACGTCACTGATGTCAGCGG
Source organism: Elopichthys bambusa (assembly GCA_037101425.1). NCBI lineage: Eukaryota > Metazoa > Chordata > Actinopteri > Cypriniformes > Xenocyprididae > Elopichthys > Elopichthys bambusa. Next base: position 33,074,219 of record CM074439.1, on the reverse strand, counting down.
TGCCGTATCTGATTTGAGAGCTACAGCAGCTAACTTGCATTTCAGTCTGTTCCTCACACAAAGCTGTTGTATGGAGACCGACTACATCTACGGTGCCTTTTTTTATTTCTGTGTCCCAGTCCCTGTTCACTTTCATTATATGGATGACTGGGGTATTCTTCAAACCCCTTTGTTTTCCTGCAGGTTTGGAATGACGTGAAGGTGAGTAAATCATTTTTTTATGATCTCTCAGGTGTACACTAAACAGCATAGTTCATCTTTATCGACTACTGTCTTACCGTGAACAAGGGTCGTATTTAATACCGTTTGTCATCATCTAAATTTGTCATTGATTAAGCATGTCAGAAGTGTTACGTTAAAATCTGCTCTTTTTATAGTTGATTATGTCTAAGCCTGCAGCTTCTTATTAAATTCCGCTCTGACCTTCTGGCTGAATGTGTGTTAGCTAATTAGTTTTGCACACTGACAGATCGCGCAACCTTGCCTGCAGCCCACACATTAATAATCACACATTGTTTCACATTGCATTGCATTTTTTTTTTTGCAGTAATTGGATGTTCAGTAAAGCAGAGGTACAAAAGCAAATAGAGGATGATGTGTGTTTTGTTGTAGCAAATGATTTAACTTTAGGATATGGAGTTTTCTTTCTTCAAACATGATAGGCAAACAAAGCACAAATGTTTGGCCAGTATAAACACAAAAAAAGGATAGATTATTCAAGCTTGCACATCCAAAATGGAAATCATGTAATCGACTACTTGAAGGTGATGTGCATATGTATGTGTATGTGTATATATGTATGTATATATGTGTGTATGTATGTATATGTGTGTGTGTGTGTACATATATGTATATGTATATGTATATATATGCGTGTATATATATATATGTGTGTGTGTATATATATATGTATATGTATGTATATGTATGTATATGTATGTGTATATATATATATATGTGTATAGATATATATATATATATATATGTATATGTGTATGTGTATATATATATATATGTGTATAGATATATATATATATATATATATATGTGTGTATATGTATATGTATATGTATATATGTATATATTAGGGCTGTCAAGTGATTACAATTTTTAATCTAATTAATTACACAGTGTGGCGATTAAATTGGGATTAATTAATCGCACATCAAATTTGGCTGAGAAATTACCCTCAAAAGATAGCTTTAGAAAGAAATATTTTATTTGATTCAGCATTTTCCCAAAACATTTTCATTTTTGAGTAAACTATCCCTTTAATGTTTTTGTTTGAATTATTATTAATATGGAAACATATTTTTTTTTTTTTTTTTTTAATTAAGTGATGCTCTAAAAAAAATAATCTAAAACTGCCAGTAGGTGGCAGTAAACGTCTTAATGAGTGATCATTGAGTCATTCATTTATTCGATTTGTTCAAAGGGCTGATTTATTCAGGAATGCAGTAAATGGCTCTCTATATCAGTGGGCCATTGAATCACTGATTCACCCTATTGATTTGCTCAAAACGCGGATTAATTCAGAAACAAAATGCCATTGTATGTTGCTCGGAGATGCACAACCATTCTGCTAAAGCTTTATAGGTAATATTTTCATTGGCAAAATTGAGTAAAAGCAGACAATATGTCTAAAATATAACACCTTCTGATTTATTGAACTGTTGTATAAAATCAATATCACATATATAGGGGTGTAACAGTACACAAACATGACGGTTCAGTACGTACCTCGGTATTGAAGCCCTTTCTTGCACATTACTATAATATTAAAGGTACAATTAACAACAGAGCCCAAACTATTAAATTAATTTGCTATTTATTTTTAGATATAATAAACACTCAAATTTAAAAAAAAAAAACGTTTTTAATCTTCTTAATCTAATTGTAAAATTATTACTTAAATTCATTTTTGAAATGTAATGATTTACAGTTACTGTCGTAACTTATATTATGTCATAGAACGGTCTTGAACATGCTTACTAACAGGTAAAGTAAATATAATGAATATATAAGCGAATACAGTGCATATATTCCCCTCTAGAGTTCATTTCTCTAGTGAACTAACATGTTGTGGACACTAAATGACTTGCCTAAGGTAAATGTTATGCTACGTGAGAGATTATTCTCAAGCTTGACTTCTTTCCGCGTAGTGACGTGTCGATCATGAATGATTTGTTCATTTTGAACGTGCATGTGCAATATCATAACAGAAATGGATTCGTTGGAGTGTTTTGGTTCAGATCAGAGTCGTTCGTTCATCCCGTGACAGCCCCATAGAGGCTATGCAATCTGTACCGGAAAGAGAAATGATTAGTTAACCTCCCAACTCTTCTGAGTTGTTCATTCTTTTGTCACGTGACGTAACCGCTGTATTGAATACAGAAATTAGTTAATAATTTCCTTACAAAAATGTGCAAAGTCAGTTACGTGATGCGTTTCTGGTCTCAAACTGTAGCTTTTATATTTCTTAAAATTTGTAGATTTGTGAATTTATGTCATGGTGGTTCTTTTCCATAATATGTTAGGTTAAAAGCATTACTAATATTAACATATGTATTAAAAAAAAAATGCCTCACAGAGTGATTTTTGTAATGACTCATTGATTCAGAGTTTGGAATTGATTCGTTGGCACATGCAGTTTGAACTGATTCAATAAACTTACCAACTCCAAAAGAGAAACTTAAAGGGACCGTTAACCCAGAAATGAAAATTGCCATCATCTACTATTGTTTGTACTTTCAAAATATCATCTTTTGTGTCAAACAGGTTTGAAACAACATGAGTAAGTGATGACAGGATTTTTGTTTCAGTGTGAACTATCAATCATTTTGCAATGTTTAATTTTATATTGCTAGCAAATCCATCTCAAATACTCCGCCCAGCCCTTCACTCAGCCACAGCACAGAGCGGCTATACTTGTTGAGTGTGTTTTCCTGTTCTTCAAATGGATCTCTGATGCGAGTAACATTTGCTGTGAGCCGGAATATAAAACTTTGAAGAGCTTTTAGTCCACTGCTTGTACAGTTAGTCACAATGAGATGTTTTCCGTTGTGCGGGTTCAGAAATAAGTAGGTTGTGGTTTTGTGTTTTTCTTCTTCCTCTGTGTGAGGGATGAGCATTTGTTTGGGAAAAGAGCAGCGATGGTCTGTTGGCTCGGACGGATGTGAGATCTCAGCACATTCGTTTTGGCAGTGGATGCGGTTGGCACGGTAACGGAGTCGGTTGTCAGTGATGGCAGTTCTCTTGTTTGTCAGGTGTGATTTTGAGATGCTTGTGCAAGGATAAACGCTCATCTACTGTTCGCCCCTGAGCACTTAGTATATCAACACAAACATCTGATATATATATATATATATATATATATATTATAATTAGTGCTGTCAAATTGATTAATCTTGATTGATCACATCTAACGTAAAATTTTATATATATATATCAATATAAATATAATATAAATCAGTATTGAAAAGTCCATTTTTAATTTTACGCAAAATGTGATTTCCGTCGTGTTATTCTGTCATGTTCTATAGCGACGCCCCTGGGTAGTTGTGTTTATCTTTAATCAGTAATGACAAACTGAGACATAATTAATTTATAGCATTAACAAGATGACCCGTTGAATTCATTTTGGGAGCGATGACTGATTTGAAGTTATTTTTAGTCCAGTGTCTGTATATAAGATTAGTATTGACCAAGTTCAGAGGCTGTCATATATGTGGATCAACTTGCTTTGTGTAGTTTCAATATGAAAAATAACTTTTGTATTGATTCAATGGATTAATTGCATTTTGAAGAGAAAAAAAAAACCGTCATGGATTTATTGCATTTTGGGGGGGGGGAATAATCTGTTTTTATAATCTTTTTTATATATATATATATATATATATATATATATATATATATATATATATATATATATATATATATATATATATATATATATATATATATATATATATAAAAAAAAATCTGGATTTGAATTTGTTAATATAACTTAAAGATTTGAAACAGAAAATAGTGGTTTTCAACACAGTGGTTTTCAGCAGAAAACACATTTTTACTCATTCATCAAAATGGATTTGTAGCATTTTGGATCAAACTCTTTATATATATATATATATATATATATCACACAGATGCTGGTCATAAAGTTGATTTATTTATTTCACTAATTCCATTCAAAAAGTGAAACTTGTATATTATATTCATTCATTACACACAGACTGATATATTTCAAATGTTTATTTCTTTTAATTTTGATGATTATAACTGACAACTAAGGAAAATCCCAAATTCAGTATCTCAGAAAATTTGAATATTGTGAAAAGGTTCAATATTGAAGACACCTGGTGCCACACTCTAATCAGCTAATTAACTCAAAACACCTGCAAAGGCCTTTAAATGGTCTCTCAGTCTAGTTCTGTAGGCTACACAATCATGGGGAAGACTGCTGACTTGACAGTTGTCCAAAAGACGACCGTTGACACCTTGCACAAGGAGGGCAAGACACAAAAGGTCATTGCAAAAGAAGCTGGCTGTTCACAGAGCTCTGTGTCCAAGCACATTAATAGAGAGGCGAAGGGAAGGAAAAGATGTGGTAGAAAAAAAGTGTACAAGCAATAGGGATAACCGCACCCTGGAGAGGATTGTGAAACAAAACCCATTCAAAAATTTAGGGGAGATTCACAAAGAGTGGACTGCAGCTGGAGTCAGTGCTTCAAGAACCACTACGCACAGACGTATGCAAGACATTGACTTGGCACCTGCACACAGTGCCAAAGCTACCAGTACCTGGTTTAAGGACCATGGTATCCCTGTTCTTAATTGGCCAGCAAACTCGCCTGACCTTAACCCCATAGAAAATCTATGGGGTATTGTGAAGAGGAAGATGCGATATGCCAGACCCAACAATGCAGAAGAGCTGAAGGCCACTATCAGAGCAACCTGGGCTCTTATAACACCTGAGCAGTGCCACAGACTGATCGACTCCATGCCACGCCGCATTGCTGCAGTAATTCAGGCAAAAGGAGCCCCAACTAAGTATTGAGTGCTGTACATGCTCATACTTTTCATGTTCATACTTTTCAGTTGGCCAAGATTTCTAAAAATCTTTGTATTGGTCTTAAGTAATATTCTAATTTTCTGAGATACTGAATTTGGGATTTTCTTTAGTTGTCAGTTATAATCATCAAAATGAAAAGAAATAAACATTTGAAATATATCAGTCTGTGTGTAATGAATGAATATAATATACAAGTTTCATTTTTTGAATGGAATTAGTGAAATAAATCAACTTTTTGATGATATTCTAATTATATGACCTGTATATATATGTATGTGTGTATATATATATATATATATATATATATATATATATATATATATATATATATATATGACATTGATTTTTGAGCGGCTTTTAGGAGTATCAAGCATTGAACCTTTCAATAACACAGTGAGCAGCATGTTGTTTTATCTCTTATAATGTTACTGATGTTTATTACATGTAGCTGCATTTCCCACAAGGCCACTGGCACTCTTTCAATTTCCACAGCCATGAGACATCAGCTGTTTTTACCTAATTTTGTTAGTCAGCTTTTACTTTTAATATACTGCTATGTGTGCAGCAGGGTTTGTATCATAAGTATGTGTTATTAGAGTGGTTAAAAATGAATGCATTGTTTAGTTTTCCAGATAAGCACTCCGGATTCAAGGTTTTGAAGTGAATAGCTTATCCAGTGTATTTTTCCCCACAAGTCTAATATCCTTTAATAGGAAGCTGAAAGCTCAATAACAAGGTCGGTTAACTGCGGTGTTTAAACTTGTTCACCGCGGCCAGCGGTGGTGGTGGAGGGGGTTGGTTGTTGCCGGGCAACCGTCAGCTCTGGCATGTACCCAGAGGTCTTTGCCCGTCGGATCCGCACAGAGGTTTTGCCCACTGGCACCTGCTGTTAGTTAACGGTCACGACATTGATAGCATTTACAGGAAATGATCCGCTCACTAGAATAACCACAAACCGTCAATTCAAGCACACGTGAGCATGTGTAAAATTCATTATTAGTAATTATTGTTGTTCATGGGTTAGTGATTTGAGCAAACACCTTTTTTTTTTTTTTGCACACATTTATCTTTCTTTAGTGTGTAATTGTGCTTTGTAACTTTGCAGACCTTTTTCATGCTCAAACAGCAGGAGTTATTCTCTATATCAGTGTCAGTGTTTCTGAACTCCCTGAAACGCCTCCATTGTAGTCTTGAGTTTTCTTTTGGAGACAAACACGTCACAATGTTCCTCATTTAAATAATTAATGCGCAGAATAAAGGGGCGGGGCCTGGTTGAGTTAGTTAGTAGTGTGTTGAAACTGGCGGTTATGACATTTCCCAAACACCAATCACAACACACTGCTCCAGCTGACCAATCAGAGCACACTGTGCTTTTCAGAAGGAGGGGCTTCATAGAGACAGGAAGTAACGCCGCACGCCTGTTGAATAGCACTGCTCATCTTACTGTTGTTTTTACCCCAGATCGTTTTTCACAATGTAATTAGAGTGAGTGCCGCACAACAAGTGAAGCCAAAGCATTTTGATCGCCCCCTGGTGGCTGGCTGCAGTTTAGGTCTTAAACCTCACCCTCTCCATTTAATCGAATGGGATGCGAGTCAAACTTTAAAAAAAAAAAAAATAAAATAAAATAATTTTTTTTTTTTTTTTTCAAAAAATGGTTTCTCATTTTTAGGTAGTTCTCATTATGCAGAACTATGTTCAAGTGTTCGTTTTCCAAGTAAGTTTGGTTTTAGTTAGTTTTTTGATGCTATAAAGTCAGTCGAGTGTTTGAAAGTGCCTTTTGTGAGCTGATGTGGCTTCTTATCATGGAATGAGGCAGACAATATATTATTTTATAGTATTCTATACAGTGATAAAGGCTATGTAGATTAGCATTGCATTATAAATATACCCTAAAAGGCATGAGGAACTCAAATACACCATATATGGGGTATATGAGTTCACCATATATGAGTATATACAACATATATGTTTATTGTCTTCATGTTGAATCAAAGCATTTATATCTTCTTTTTAATCCGCTACAGCGCTAGCTTCACGTTAGGGATTTATTGAAACGTCCTGCATAATATTACTTCTCTGTGATATATGTGGAGTCTCTGGTTTCCAGTATAAATTGAACAGATGTGTGTTTTGCTCACAATAATGCTCACTCCATTCTATTTTGGGAAAAAAAAAAAAAAAATGATAATCCCTATGTTTTTCTCCAGTGTGCAGTAGTTTTTTTTTTTCCCCCTACAGTGGATGCATAAGAGGCTCAAATTTCATTGTTTTTGATTTTGCATACCTCCTAACAAAAATTAAGAAATTGTCACATTTTTAAAATAATATTTTAGTGGAAGGCACTTTAGCGGAGACATCTTTTTATACAATCTATGAATTGGAGCATATTGTTTCGGTTTCATTCCTTTTTTCGGTGAAACTTTGATTACAGCTGATGTTACTTGTTGCACCTGGTCAAAAGAAAACAAAATTCCTGACCACTTAAGATTTGGAATTTAATTACTCTTATGAGTTCCATAACGTCTTTCTTTTTTTAATAGAATTTTAACATCATGCTTCTCACACTATTATGGGAAGAACGAGTTTCCTTGCATTTCAATTTGAAGTATCTCCTCCCTTTATTGTAACTTGCTGAGGAAACCAGCATTCACTAGAAGACAGGTGTGTATAATTAGTGGTGTTTGCTAAGGCAAGTGTTATTACTCATACTTGCAGTTAGTGATTTGTTTGGATCATTTAAAGTAGCTATTAAACTTCAGTTTGTGAGACAAGTCTTGTTGAGTCTTGTGTACAGGATCATATCATACGGATTGGGAATTGAAAGGAAATTCTAAGCCAGAACCAGGTCTGAATTTCCAGCTCTGGTCATGTATATGCATTTATGAGCACAAACAAATAAGCCTAAGCATTATGAGAAAGAGACCCCCGGGACAGACCACCCTCCAAAACACAAGTACACATTCAAGTGTATCTGCTGCTGTTTAACGCAGTGCAGATCTAAGACTTGTTTATTATTATGGGCTGGATCTGGTCCCAGTCTGTTTGTTTGGCGCAGATAGAACGGTCGACCGAACAGAGTCGTAAATCTTCAAAATGACACTTATCGCGAGGGAATCCGGCAGATGTGGCTGCCCTTTGAGAAACGAGCTCAAAGATGTGCTCTAAAGTCATCTGTTTTTCTTTTTTCACCATCTTTTGCTCAGCTGTCACCATCATTTCAGCAGATTTGAGTGAATTTTACTCTTATTTTATGCATTGATATTGTAGCAGTCATTCGGAGGAATAGGCATGCGTTTGCCATTGTTTCTTAGGTTTCATCTGGTAGATCTTTATCACATTAAAATTTGCATGTTGCATTGCAGTCATCTGTGGGTACGTTATCTCCACTTGGTCGTGATCTCAACAACAATCTCTCTATAATTCTCCACAGTATTTTTTTTCCCTGAAGTGCCCTTGTAATTTATCATATCATGAGGTAGTTGGCGATATCCCAGCCTATTAGCTTCCATAAATGGTCTGGGGAGGGAGCTTTGTAAATCTGGTTTTCCATGATACATCCCGTTTAACGTGAGGCCAGTGCTGACGTGTCTGTAATGTCTCATTCTTGGCTTTTTACTCATGAATTAATGATGATTTATCTTCCTGGAATGGCCAGTCAGTCCCTGTTTAACTTCTTAAATCTCTTCGCTTTGTTCCACCAACAGCGCCGGTCCCAAAGGAGACAACATCTATGAATGGAGGTCAACTATTTTAGGACCACCGGGCTCTGTGTATGAAGGAGGGGTCTTTTTCCTTGACATTGCATTTACACCTGACTACCCATTTAAACCACCCAAGGTAAGAGAGAAGAAATATGTGGCATATAAATATGCATATTGAAATTGGTGGATGACTGATAAGGGTTTTCAATGATATCTGAAGAGCAGAGCTGCGGTGTGCACATTTTCTGTATTTATTTTTTGGTGAATTTTGAGTAAATGTTTTGTAATTAATTCAATCTGATTGAATAAAATGTATTATTTATATATATATATATAGGCCAATAGGTGGTGAAAAGTGACTGACTTGTATGAGTGAGTGACTGACTCATTTACTGAACCGATTCATTCAAAACACTGATTCGTTCAGGAACAAGACTTGTCTTTATGAGTGAGTCATTGAATCATTCATTCGATTTGTTCAAACACACTGATTCAAAAACACCACCGCTGTGTGAGACGCGCTGATCATTGATTGTGCTTTGAGTTTGTTTGGATTCTATTTTAGAGGCGATTCAAAATTTTATTTAAAATGTAAGTTGCTTATGTGTGTTTATCGTCTTATCGTATAACACTCACAATCACGCTGTTTGTCTATGATTAGTGGCATGCAGATGCTCTTTATTATTTATTGTATATCATTTATATTAAATATATATTTCGTTTTATATAAACTGTAAAGTTAAACTAAAATGAAATGCTGGATTAAAATGATAACATGGGTAATTATACTAAAATACATGGGTAATAAAGGCACTTAATTTATTATAATATATAACTGCTTTATTGTTTGGTGTGTGTGTATATATGAGGTTTTGTATGTGTGTGTATGTGTGTATATATATATGTATATATGTGAGTTTAAAAATATATGTGTGTGTGTGTGTGTGTGTGTGTGTGTATATATATATATATATATATATATATATATATATATATATATATATATATATATATATATATATATATATATATACAGTGGGTACGGAAAGTATTCAGACCCCCTTAAATTTTTCACTCTTTGTTATATTGCAGCCATTTGCTAAAATCATTTAAGTTCATTTTTTTTCCTCATTAATGTACACACAGCACCCCATATTGACAGAAAAACACAGAATTGTTGACATTTTTGCAGATTTATTAAAAAAGAAAAACTGAAATATCACATGGTCCTAAGTATTCAGACCCTTTGCTGTGACACTCATACATTTAACTCAGGTGTTGTCCATTTCTTCTGATCATCCTTGAGATGGTTCTATACCTTCATTTGAGTCCAGCTGTGTTTGATTATACTGATTGGACTTGATTAGGAAAGCCACACACCTGTCTATATAAGACCTTACAGCTCACAGTGCATGTCAGAGCAAATGAGAATCATGAGGTCAAAGGAACTGGCTGAAGAGCTCAGAGACAGAATTGTGGCAAGGCACAGATCTGGCCAAGGTTACAAAAACATTTCTGCTGCACTTAAGGTTCCTAAGAGCACAGTGGCCTCCATAATCCTTAAATGGAAGACGTTTAGGACGACCAGAACCCTTCCTAGAGCTGGCCGTCCGGCCAAACTGAGCTATCGGGGGAGAAGAGCCTTGGTGAGAGAGGTAAAGAAGAACCCAAAGATCACTGTGGCTGAGCTCCAGAGATGCAGTCAGGAGATGGGAGAAAGTTGTAGAAAGTCAACCATCACTGCAGCCCTCCACCAGTCGGGCTTTAAGGCAGAGTGGCCCGACGGAAGCCTCTCCTCAGTGCAAGACACATGAAAGCCCGCATGGAGTTTGCTAAAAAACACCTGAAGGACTCCAAGATGCTGAGAAATAAGATTCTCTGGTCTGATGAGAACAAGATAGAACTTTTTGGCCTTAATTCTAAGCGGTATGTGTGGAGAAAACCAGGCACTGCTCATCACCTGTCCAATACAGTCCCAACAGTGAAGCATGGTGGTGGCAGCATCATGCTGTGGGGGTGTTTTTCAGCTGCAGGGACAGGACGACTGGTTGCAATCGAGGGAAAGATGAATGCGGCCAAGTACAGAGATATCCTGGACGAAAACCTTCTCCAGAGTGCTCAGGACCTCAGACTGGGCCGAAGGTTTACCTTCCAACAAGACAATGACCCTAAGCACACAGCTAAAATAACGAAGGAGTGGCTTCACAACAACTCCGTGAATGTTCTTGAATGGCCCAGCCAGAGCCCTGACTTAATCCCAATTGAGCATCTCTGGAGAGACCTAAAAATGGCTGTCCACCAACGTTTACCATCCAACCTGACAGAACTGGAGAGGATCTGCAAGGAGGAATGGCAGAGAAAAACTTGTTGCATCTTTCCCAAAAAGACTCATGGCTGTATTAGATCAAAAGGGTGCTTCTACTAAATACTGAGCAAAGGGTCTGAATACTTAGGACCATGTGATATTTCAGTTTTTCTTTTTTAATAAATCTGCAAAAATGCCAACAATTCTGTGTTTTTCTGTCAATATGGGGTGCTGTGTGTACATTAATGAGGAAAAAAAATGAACTTAAATGATTTTAGCAAATGGCTGCAATATAACAAAGAGTGAAAAATTTAAGGGGGTCTGAATACTTTCCGTACCCACTGTATATATATATATACACACACACACACACACACATACACATATTATACATACATACATATATATGTGTATATATATAATTTAGGGTTATTTGTGCTAAAAAAAAAACTAGCTACTGCTACTTCAGTTCATATTCAGAAACTGAATTGGAATTTAAAACTTTAAAACAATGCACAAACCTCCTTCATAGGCCATCTTTTTTTCTGTTGGTACCATTTTATTGTCTCTTTCATCCCAGCCCCCCTACGCAGCATGTCTCCCCAAGGCCTGTCTGTCATTGTCCTGTAACACCGCTTTCAATCTGTCTCGAAACCTCGTTTAAAGTAGGATGTTCATTTGCAGACGGCCACATTATGTCCTATATGCGTTTGTTCTTTGGGCTCTTTGTGGGTTCGTAGGTAGTCAGGATGAAGGAAGTCGTTCTGGTGGCAATTAAACTGTCATGAATCTCAAGGCAAGGAATGTCAAGGTCCATTAGAGGGTTGCCCTGAAAGCCTCCGGCACTTACACAGATGTCTCGCACACACAACGAACATGCTTCCTGTAGTTCATACAGAATAAAGTTTCCTGCGTATAGTGTGGCACGACCTCAGATATTAACCAAACAAAAGATTCTGGTGGGGAATTCAATGTGCTCTGATGGTGTCGTTCGTTTGCGCACATCAGAGATTCAAAGGAATTATTCAAACCGCAAAAACACATAAATGCTTTTGAATTTTAGGTGTGTGTCCACACGAGATGCGACGGTGTTGTTGCATTTTAATGTTTTTGTTAGCCTATCCAGTTTAACCTACTAGATGCGGCGCTAAATAACGTAGAGAAGTTGCGTCAAAACCGTAACAAAGCCGTTCACACACACACAACGCATTTTCTGCGCTGCTTTTCCATTGTTTTCTATGTAAACGTGGCTAGACGGACATGTTTTACCGTTGCACTCACGTCTCGCTCAAGAAAGCCGCATGTTTAGAAAGCCACGTAGAGATTAAAAGAAGTTCACCATTTCAAAATCACGTCTCAAGACCTTTGTGGAGGTTTTCCATTCCACTGCATCTCATGTTTTTAAACACAAAATGTACTCTTGTGTGATCAGCACTTCGGCTCTTTGTATTAAACTATGCATAAATACATGATGCTGTTATGTTCCTAATTGTTTATGCAATTTAATTTATAAAGGTAAGTTTAAACATCATGCACTTTTCTTTTACTGACAGTCATGTTATTTCATTGCTTTGAATAAACAATTTAATGCAGTGCATTCATATTTTGCTCATTGCGCCCTCTTGTGGCCTCAGACCTCTTTCCCTCTAACTGAAATTCTTTTTAAATTTGAATATTTAGTAATATTTAAATATAAAATTCTAATTTAGTTTGTCAGCCATTTTGACAGCCCTAACATGGTGCACTATTGTCCTCACAAATTAAAAGTAGCGAAAGACTTCCATATTAACCCTTCCAATGAATTTCTCGTCCTTTCCCAGGTAACGTTCCGTACAAGGATCTACCACTGTAACATCAACAGTCAGGGTGTGATCTGTCTGGACATCCTGAAGGACAACTGGAGTCCCGCCCTCACCATCTCCAAGGTGCTGCTGTCCATCTGCTCTCTACTCACAGACTGTAACCCAGGTATGACTCAAACCCTTCTTTTGGTAAAGTAACACCTAACTCAACCCTCTACACACACCTGCGCAATAGAATCGCCATCGACTAGTAAATTCTTTAGTTTACTCTCTGTCAAGAATGATAACATTTTTGGAAGACTCTCTTCTGCTCGCCAGGGCTGCATTTATTTGATCAAAAATACAGTAAAAATGGTAATATTGTGAAATATTATTACAATTTAAAATAACACTTTTCTATGTTAATATAGTTTTAAAATGTAATTTATTCCTGTGATTTAAAGCTGAATTTTCAGCATCATTACTCCAGTTTTTAGTGTCACATCAAGACTCGAAATTGTGACCATTTTGGTCTCATATGCTCTGTGCAAATGCAAATAATTTTTGTGGCGCGACCTGTTTTTTTAGAGATGCACCATCTGTCGAATGACCATCAATATGAACCGGACGGTTTTTGCTCCAAACATGGTTTTTAAGTTTCATTTTGGCCGATCTCTATTCTGCACTTCCACACAAACTGCATTGCAGTCATTTCCCAAAATGTCATTTGTGTGAAAAATTATGAAGGTTAGAGACAGAACGTGCTGAAGACTGATGCAAAGAGGAGAACAGAGAGAAACTACAGTACCAGACACTGCAAGCTCACTGTTCATGATGCGTGAAATATAAGAACAAAAATATAAATATTGAATTGGGGGTGGGGGTTTATATGAATGTCTCTGAAGGGACCTGATTGTCTTCAGTAAAAGTTTGGATGGCATTTTCTTTTCCTCTTATCTCTATATAAAGTAGTACTCATAAGCGCAGTGCTGATTTGTGTACAGTGGTACCTAAAGAAACGCTACATCGCTGCTGTTCCATAAGCGCATTTTCATTCAGTCCGTCTGCTGTTTTTGTTTTGTGCAGGTGTCTTATGTAGCTTAATTTCAAAGTTAGACCATTCTCTTTTTTACTTTAAATCCTATAATTAAATCTAATTCAAATAAAAAAAACAACAGCTACCATTTACAGTTTTGAATGTTGGATTATTCTTATCTGTATGTCCAAAAACCAAAGTATATTAAAGGGTTAGTTCACCCAAAAATGAAAATTGTCATTAATTACTCACCCTCATGTTGTTCCACACCCCTAAGACTCATTTTCAGAACACAAATTAAGATATTTTTGATGAAATCCGTGAGGTTTTTTTTATCCTCCATTGAAAGCAACGGAATTACCACATTCAAGGCCCAGAAAAGTAGTAAAAACATGGTTAAAATAGTCAACATGACTGCAGCGCTTCATGTTATGAAGCGACGAGAATACTTTTAGTGCGCAAAAACAAAACAAAAAAATAACGACTGTCTCTCCCGACGTGTCGAAGTCGGCATTTTTGTTTCGTTTTTGCGCACAAAAAGTATTTTAAGTATAATATAACAAAATATCTTAATTTGAACTAACCCTTTAAGTTAAATGCAAGTGATCGCACCGGCGCCTCCATGTCATGCGCCAAATAATAGCACACATTTATCTAGGTTAACGTTAGAGCGAGCGGACTTGTAAAGTTGCTACCACTTACATGTGTCAAGTGTTAAGCCATATTTGAGGTCGATGAATGAGAGCCGAATGTTTGGATTTATCTGTCCGTCACAGATTTCGGCACTTCCTGTGTTTTTTTTGTTTTTCTTTCTGCGACTAACCAACTAATACCAATTTAGGTTGACTAAGCCTCTTCTAGTCGACTATTAGGGGGCAGCCCTACTGTATTTACTTCTTTCAAAAACATTTTAAAAAAATTGTTTCCCAACTGTTGACACGCACGTTAGGGTGTTCAAATCATTGTATAAGCAGTAGTTTAGCCCCTAAGTAGCAGATAAAATGTGCTTTTCATTTGGTCAATTAACTGACGAATGTCCCTGTGTCTGCAGCTGATCCTCTGGTTGGGAGCATCGCCACACAGTACTTGACCAACAGAACGGAACATGACAGAATAGCTAAACAGTGGACGAAGAGATACGCCACATAAACCAGGCCCGTACAGTATCGCCCCCCCCCCCCCCCCCCCCCCCCCCACCCCCACCCCTCCTCCTCGACACAAACACACACTATATCCCCCCTCAGCCCTACTGTGCCTCTACCTCTCCCTGTCTGCTGAAAGCACACTCACCAAGTGCAACAATAGATCTGGCCCCTCTTCCTTCCAACTTCCTGTAGACCTTTCTGTGAAGAAAACTGTCCTTTGTTCCTTGTTGACTTGAAAGCTTCTTTTTATACAAAGAGTAGATTGGGACTTTATTTTCCAATTATCTGAATGTTTGAATTACCTTACTGTAGGTGAAAAGGAATACTATTGTTATTATTATTATTATTATTATTATTGTCCTTCAACTTAATGTATGTATATCCTTTCTTTTTAAGTGGCATCAGGAACAAATACAGCTTATGAACTACTTTTGGTTTTTCTCATCACCATACAGTGTATTTCTTCTTCCTTTTTCTTTCTCTCTCTCTCTCTCTCTCTCTCTCTCTCTCTCTCTTTCCTTTTGTTAGAAGTCAGTAAAAATTTCCATGCATGTAACCGGATGTCGAATCGCATCCATCCAACTCCAAACTCTACCCTCTTGTTTTGTTTGTATGTATTTTTTAAACTCAAAGTCATGGCAGCCACTTGACGATAGGCTTGCTTGTGAATTTAAAAAAATGAAAAGGAAAAAAAAACAAACAAAAAAAAACAATGTGTACATATTGCTACATGCCACCTCTGGCCAGAATGGACTGTTGTGCACTTGCTTCATGAAAAACACCATAAATAAACACTGTGGCTGAATTGTCATTTCTTGTATGTAGTGTCATATGTTCAGTGCTTGATTTTCATATCGAAACTTTCTCTCTAGTGTTACGCACTTCCTGTGCTTCTGTCACATGTGGTTTAAACATCAGTCACGTTGCAAAATTGGTTTTATCTAATAAATGTGTCATGCAAGAGCTCTGGTTTGTACAGTACTCACCAAAAGTGATGTCTAGAGGGATGATATTTGTTTTAATGACCCTACAGGTTTGATTAAACCACCAAAATATGAGGAAGAAATACTTGGTTACGTTATTTATATGACAAAATTATTTCAGAAAAAAATGGCAAACTACAGCTACAGGTTTTATTTAGTATGTAAAAAAAAAAAAAAAAATCAGAAAAACAATAAGGATACATTGACTAAAACATAATCAGTTATTAATATTTCATTGGTTCTCTCTTGTTTTTTGCATGTGTTCATAATTTATTTGTATGACAGCCTGGCCAAAAATTGTCGGCACAATTTGTCATGTTTCATTGCGTCGTCACGAATAAAGCAACTGACTCCAAGCTCAACTGCACAATATGCTTACAAAATACTAAAGGATTAGTTCACTTCAGAATTAAAATTCTGATAATTTACTCACCCTCATGTCATCCAAGATGTTTATGTCTTTCTTTCTTCAGCTGAAAAGAAATTGAGGAAAACATTCCAGGATTTTCCTCCATATAGTGGACTTCACTGGGGTTCAACGGGTTGAAGGTCAAATGTCAGTTTCAGTGCAGCTTCAAAGATCTCTACATGATCCCAGACGAGGAATAAGAGTCTTATCTAGAGAAACCATTGGTCATTTTCTAAAAAAACTTAAAAAATTAAAAAAAAATGTATATACTTCTTAACCACAAATGCTCGTCTTGCACTAGCTCTGCGATGCGCCACGCATTATGTAATCACATTGGAAAGCGGAAGTACCACAGTTGGGCGAAAAACATCTAATTTTCTCCTCCAACTTCAAAATCGTTCGACATCATCGTTTGATTTAGTCTTTGCACGTTCGCTTTGTAAACACTGGATCGGTACTTCCGCCTACGGCACATGTGACCTTTCCAATGTGATTATGTAATGCATGGCGCAGAGCTAGTGCAAGAGGAGCACTTGTGGTTAAAAAGTATATAATTTTTAGAAAATGGCCGATGGTTTCTCTAGATAAGACTCTTATTCCTCGTCTGGGATCGTGTAGAGCTCTTTGAAGCTGAAACTGACATTTGACCTTTAACCCGTTGAACCCCAGTGAAGTCCACTATATGGAGGAAAATCCTGGAATGTTTTCCTCAAAAACCTTCATTTCTTTTTGACTGAAGATAGAAAGACATGAACATCTCCACACATTCTGCTATTTTCACCATGTCAAATTTTATTTATTTTTATGCAGATTTTTGATTGAGAGAGAAGTGTTGGGGAATTATTTTCATGTTGTTTGCTATTTTGTACATGAATTGAAGCAAAGAAAAGATTCTGGAGCTTGATTTTTTTTTTTTTTTTTTTTTTTTTTTTTCTTTCATTAAGACGCACAAGTTTCCCCCGTTTTCACACATTTCAATGTCAAAATCAAGACTAATGAAAGACATAAAAGTAGGTTAGAAATGAATGAATCCGAGTTTATGCACTACCTGTTCTCTTGAGGATCTCCTGTGAATCTCTGCCTGACTGATCCGATTCCCTGGAAGAAAAAGCAGCTCACTTGAGCGTTTCAGGAGAGCTTTTCACAGTCCAGGTAAGAATATCTTCATGATAACACTTATGTATATTTTGCACTTACAAACAACCATGAATGCCTTTCCAGGACGCACATCTGGATTATCTGCATTTTGTGTCAATTATTCTTTAAAGATTTAGGTATTCAAATTATAATTTATGTAAACTCTGTCCTCCAAACTAACATTTCACAACACATTTTGAGGTGGACTGGTGTTTTGTATTGGTTTTAACTGTGTAGATTTAGCTAAAAAAAAAAAAAAAAGGAATTGGGAAGTTCCTATAGTAGCAGCTTATAGGGGCATGTTGTCACAAACGGTCGACTTGTCAAATTATTTGTTTCCTGGTCAGTCAAGGCAAAAATGTTCAGTGTCTTTAAGGTTAAATAAATTTGTTTTCACACTCTACTAGACAGCTAATTATTGATACTCATTTGCTAAGCAGTTTTATCATTGTATAGCCTAAACATATAGATGTAATCATTATAACGGTTATGGAAGGAAGTTTTCCTTTCTAGGAGTAGTATGTATTAACTACATCAAACTAGTCGGAGGTTTTACTAAAAACGCTTTTTTTTTTTTTCTATAACATATAAAACGTAGTTCCCGCTCTAAATTCTGATTGGATGAGCACCTGTGACCGCGCGCATTTTATTAACGAGCTGTTGCTACGTAATAAAGAGCCCACTTAGCGAAACCTGTTTATTCTTATTATTAGTATTATTACTGTTACTATTAATAAATGTTAGCCTACTATTTACAGAACATTGGTTTTGTGCCTAAAAACAACCGTTACTTGTAAAAATCACCCTGGATAAACGAGTGGCTCGTCGTTTATTAACAACAATTAACCTAAATTTCAATCGTATGATCTCAGCCCACATCAACCAAAAAGGTTAATAAATCATTCAATGTCATTGTCATTTATGTTAGTCAGCAGTTCACAATTCATTTAGTATATAAAATCATATGACGGCGACCGAAGTGTCTTGTCTGTTCTACAAACTAACCTTTCACACACATTACATCTTATCAGCTGTTGGAGATTTTGCCAAAAGGTTGGTCAGTCATTGCAAATTTCACACCCCAAATCATAAAATGTCAAACTCTGTCACTCACTCGAGTTGATTCACGTCAGTCCAGTGCTCGCGTGTTCATTGTTACACCTGTCTTAAAGGAACAGTTCACCCAAAAATTAAAATAACGCGATCGTTTCCTCATGACATTATTATTTTAATTTTTTTTTTTTGCGTGGAGCATAAAAGTAAATTTCCAAGCATAATTTTTCCCCTTATAAACCACGACCGTATTAAAAAGTAAAAAAAAAAACAAAAAAAAACAAAGAAGTACCATAGAAGTTGTCCACGTGACTCGTGCGCTAAGTCTTCCTGCATTGTGTGTGGAACAGATAAGCCTATTATATTTTAATTATATTATATTTACTATTCAGTGTCATTATTGTTAACTAAATCTATTAAAAATCATTTCTGTAATTGAAATAAAGGAACACTCCACTTTTTTTTCACATTTTCCAACTCATCTAGAGTGAGTTTTACCGTTTTGGAAACCGTTCAGCCGATCTCCGGTTCTGGCGGTACCACTTTTAGCATAGCTTAGCATAGTTCATTGATTCTGATTAGACCGTTAGCATCACGCTCAAAAATGACCAAAGAGTTTCAATATTTTTCCTATTTAAAACTTGACTCTTCTGTAGTTACATCGTGTAATAAGACCGACGGAAAATGAAAAGTTGCGATCTTCTAGGCCGATATTGCAAGGAACTATACTCTCATTCCGGCGTAATAATCAGGGGGTCACAGGTGCTGCGTTAATATCGTTGCGCCTGCTGCACCTATGGTACGACAGCAAAGTCATTTTTGAGCGTGATGCTAACGGTCTAATCAGAATCAATGAACTATGCTAAGCTATGCTAAAAGTGGTACCGCCAGAACCGGAGATCGGCTGAACGGATTCCAAAACGGTAAAACTCAACTGTTTAACTCTAGAGGAGTTGGAAAATGAGCCTATTTTCAAAAAAAAGTGGAGTGTTCCTATAACCAAAAAACTTAAATGAAACTTGCCAACTATCGGAAATAAATAAGGTAAGGTGGAAATACTGAAATTACTAAAACTAAAACTGAAATAAAAAACTAATTAAAGCTATGAAGAAATATAAATTAAAAAAAACTAATAAAAATAACAAAAGCACATTACAGAATTATTACAACTTAAACTAAATTTGAAATAAATTAAAAATAAAACCAAACTTAATATATTAATACATAATATTCTATAAAACAGCACTGATTACATTTCATCTTCTAATTGAAGGACCAAGAAAAACGTAGTAAAAACTAATTTACTTACATTTGATAAATGACCTATTGCAGAATCTTAAATATGTATTATTTATTTTACGTCCGAACCTTTCTTTGTTTTAACATTTTCAAAATCCTAAAACACCTAGATTTAAAGAGCTTTTAATATAATCTCAGACATTTAGATACCACTGCACATTGTCTTATTAACATGTATATTTAATAATCATTATATGATTCCAATGACGTGTAATTTTCTCATTATGCTTAGTAAAGGTTAACAATATCTAATAACGGAACAGTAATATTTGTGGTCCTAATGCAGGCATCTATATTTTCAGGACACCCTGACATCATATTTACACCAGATGACCAGTTCAAACAACCCAGGATCATAACATCAGCTTCAGAGAACAAATCACCTGCTTTCTATTTGTTCACCATGTTCAGATGACTGTAGAGATCTGGCCTGTCCACTAGGTGTCAGTAGATGACTGTCTGCTTGTGCTGTATCTGATTGTGACATCCAGATAACATGGACTCTCCATTTCAGAGGTGCTGCTGTCCATTCACTCAATACAGACTGTAATAAAAGGATCAAAATGAGAAGTATATTTAAACATCTCTGTCCAGAGTGTAGTTTTTATAACCCATTCTCTGTAAAGGTCCACTGCTGCCTGAAATATGTGGATTAATGCAGTCAGTTATCAGAGATAAAGATCAAGATCTGGTTAATAATTCATAGATTATGGTGTAAAGACATGCCATAGACCTACTTTACCAAATGGTTATTTTTAGCTGTTCTTCTGGTGTTCTGAACCACACCTTCCTCTCTGGGTTTGTGCAGTACAGGACGTTGTGTCCTTGTGTTGTTCGAATCAGTGATCTGACTAGAGAAAAATGTTCGTATGGGGAACACATATCCACTATTTACTACGACTTTTGCCTCAATAAACTATTAATTTACTGCTTATTAATAGTTAGTAAGGTAGTTGTAGCGTTTAAGTTTAGGTATGGGGTAGGATTATGGTATGTAGAATATGGTCATGCAAAATAAGGCATTATTATGTGCTTTATAAGTACTAATAAACAGCCAATATGCAAGTTAATAAGCAACTAGTTAAAGGTGAGAATTGTTCCCTGTACTAAAGTGTTACCGAATGTTCAGGCTGTGGTGTACGGTACATTATGTGACTTTCTAAACCAGACACTTGGCTTGTTAAATCAGGTTATTGTCTTGGGAATAACCAATCAAATTTATAATCACTGTTGCATTACCATCATAACCATAATTATGATGCTATCATATAAGGCTCATATATGCTTTTCTGTCCTGGCAGTGAAAAAAGTGTAGCTGAGCTTAGTAAATATTTGAATAAATGTTCTGAAGAAAAACAAGACAGTTATGGCATTTTATAGGTAAAATTTATGTCTTAAAATGTAATATATATATATATATATATATATATATATATATATATATATATATATATATATATATATATATATTTGCAAGTCGCTTAAAAGCATCTGCTAATTTTTTATATATATATATATATATATATATATATATATATATATATATATATATAATATGGCTTGCTTGGTTGGGGACACTTGATATTCACATATATATAGCATTAACTGCTTTGTATTTTAACCAATAAAAAAAGTATTAAAACACGCTCACGTCAATCACATATCTGTGGTGATTGTTCTGATCAATTGTAGAAAGAATATTTGGGTTTAGGGGTATGGGGTTGGGTTATGCGCTCAAATGTGTCTAAATAGTGTAAATAAAAAATAAAATAAATGTAAATAAAATGATGCTGGCGGATTAAATTGAAAATCACACCCCAACATATATGTCATAATGGCAAAAGTACACCCCAATATGTAATTTCATCATGATGATAAAATTCCCATGGCCATCCGCTATGATGCAAAAAGTTTCAAATAGAAAGCAATGGAGTATCATGCACGCCAAAAAAATGAATGTGAAAAATCGATGCGAAAGTGTTAAAAAATATATGAAGAAAATAAGTTAAACAAATACACAAAAATACATTATGATGCATAAAGTTTGACTTTTAAATTATTTGGTCTCTTTTACTCTAAATGATTATTAACTTGCACAGGCAGACTTCCCACATACATCATGTAAATTGCCTAATAATCATTGGCTTTCAAAATCATTAATAAAGGTCAGAGGTAAATGGTGTCAAAGTTGAAACTGAATTTTAAGATACCACTGTAGCTGATGCTGAGTTCAGTTCATTGGGCAACGCTGACTCAGATGATGTGAAAGGGCCTTTAGACATGATTTATATCAAATGAAGCATTTTGTTCTTTCTTTTATGCTTCTTATCTCCCCCAGGTCCACAGAGGCAGACCCAGACACTGAGAAAATGCAGTGCTCGTCTAGCTTGACACTATTTGCGCTGCAAAAAAGTTCTTATAAAGCACAATGTTTCTCTGGTGGATACAAACAAATGCTCAGCCATTCCTCTGGCCCTCCACTTACTGTAGCATACAAATCTTTGTATTTTCAACAGGCAGGAAGTCTCGAACAAAATCCAAATGAATTAGGATGGCTAGCAGAGTTGATCTACTAAATGATAAATAATGGACCGCCACTATTTGTCCTCTCGCAACTGTTTATTCATCTTTCTGCTCACAGATGCTTCTTGTAACGCCACTCAATTAGTGTGATCTGCTACGGTGCTTTTGAGTATGAAGGTGACCCACCTAACGGACGTGTAATTAATTAAGCTCTTTTATTTTTATGTAAATGATGTGGAAAATGTTAATGATTAAGTAAAATAGGTTGTTGACAGGCCTAGCAAAAAACATGATGAAATGATGAAAAGCAAATGTTTGATCAGATGCTTCATGTACTTTGAGCACGCAGGAGGTTGTTACAAATAAAGTCTCTCTATTCTATTCGCTTTTTTACAAGTTTTCTCGAAGTCACACTCAGGAATCAATTTTAATTGTACTTTTTCAATCTGACGTTCTTCTATTTGTAGCACTTTGTGTGTGTGTGTGTGCAGCATAACTGAAGTCAACTAACTTTCACAGCGAATTCTCCTTAAGATGTTTGTAGAAGAAGAGACTTCCCTCTTTGACTTTCAACAACCCATCTTGTAATTTCAAGCACTGAGTAAAATTATTATCAATTCAGAGTTCATGCATTTATAGATTTCTGCAATGTACAGAAAAAGTATTCTGTTTGAAAATAATTCACCTCTTTCAGTGAAACGACAAATGCGTTCCTTTTTTTCCTGTTTTGTCATCATGTGTCAAAATGACTGGAGCCGTAAAGACTAGGAGCATCACATTGTCACGTCTGTGGTACTGGACTGATTTAGTAAGTATTTTACTTTATTTATTTATTTATTTTTCATATTGAATTGTGATAATGTTTCTTTTGGAGGTTCTAATAATTCAACAGGTAATTTTTTTTCAGTTTTGGTTAGAAAATGAAAATTACAAAAACATTTAACTATATGTATGTGTATATATGTGTGTATAGATAGATAGAAAAAAAATCACATATAGAAATACGGGTTCTTCAAATACCAGATAATATGCATTTTGATATAATAATGATAAAAGTATTTTAAGGGCTTATTTTTCATTGTTAGCATTGTTTACTATTTTTTTATTTACAAATTTATCATTACATTTATATATCTAAAAACGAAATTGTTCTGAAACAGACGTTGCTAAACTTAATATATTTGTTATTGTCTTTAAAGTGTTAGTGCTGGTTAATTCTCCAATAATGTTTGTAATTTAATAAAGTTTTTCACACATTACTTATAGCCTACCTTTTCTAGTATTCTCCTTTAACATGTTTCACATCTCCGACTGGTGACAACCTATGCAAACTGAAAATTAAAAAATTTAGACATAGTGGGGGGTAATTGAGAATGAATGGGGGAAAGTCACGTGAGAGGGGGCAATGCCTCAATTGCGCTATGATTGGATATGATCGGTTACGATTGGACATGATTGGTTTGTGCGATAAATCCCGCCTCTTGTTTTCGTGCGCATTCTCGTCGAATCGGCCTGAATAAAGACAGTGATGGCGTTAATGGGAAGACTAATTAAAAAGTAAGTAAACAACTGTCACATACATATCACAGCTTTGTGTCATGTCAAAATCAAGTTCAAAATGGCCTGAAAACATGATGACATGCCTCCTTTGGGAATGGTAGCGTTGTCCAAGTCAGACCCAGAGATGACAGCTACGCTTGCCCGGGCCACCGAGAGGGTCGGGCTCGAGTAGGGTTCTCAGTGCCCCGCCCTGGTTCCTTTCTTCCCAGAGGTGCACGAAGATGGTGGGACGGCTAAGGGTTACACACAGATCTCCCCAGTGCCCTAACTCCACCTGGCAGGGGGATCTGTTTCTCCCCTGCCGGGCCTGTAAGCACTTGTCTGGTCTATCCGGCAAGGCTTACCAGGCTTGTGGAGAAGCCACCTCTGCTTTACATGCTATGGCATTACTGCAGGCCCACCAGACCAAAGCGCTCAACGACCTGCACAAGGACGGTCATGATCCAGAAGTTCTACAAGAACTTCGCACTGCAATGGACCTCACGCTACAAATGACAAAGGTTACTGCGCAGTCTCTGGGTCGTGCGTTGTCCACACCATCTCTGGCTGTGTCTGGCAGATATGTGAGATGCCGACAAGATACGTTTTTTAAATTCCCCAATCTCCCAGAACGGCCCCCCTGCATCCACTCCCACACAACATCAGCAGCAGCCTCCACCCAAGCAGCGTAGAGGCGCCGGTCGCGGACAGGGTGCCCAGCCATCCAGTGCCATCCACCAAGTGAGGTGCCAAACGAAAAGGTAAACAGAGGCCCTCAGATAGGCGACCCAGAGATGGAGGGGACAGCTCTTTAGGAGATGGTGACTGCACCAATCCTTCCCCCGGAGGAGGGCCGGGGCCGGGTCGAACATTTTTTGTTCCGCCCAAATTCTCAAAGAAAGTGTTGTTTCCTTCGTCTCTGGGTCCCAAGAAGGTATGGAGAGCAGTGGACGGTGTAGAACCGGACCACTCTCATCCTCCTCTATCACCCACACGCGCCAGCAGTGGGCGGTTCAAGGATGCAACCAAACCTTCTCGCACAGCCTCTGCCTGACCGTGGACCAGGTAGGTGGACCCTGCTGTGCGCCACCTTGAAAAGAGAGCCCCTTGAGCCAGGTCCCTGCATTTCACCTCGCTGCCCCACTGGGGGTACGCCTGTGGTCCCTTTGGTCCCGCTTGCACGGTACCTGTGAGCCTGGTTAGTACTCCCCAGTCCATCTCGCTGGCTCATTCGGACTGTCAGGCTCGGTTTTGCGATTCAGTTCGCCCGACATTCCCCCCAAAGTTCAGGGGCATCCAGTTCACTGTAGTAGAAGTTGCCGATGCCCAAGTCTTGCATGCGGAGGTCGCAGTCCTACTGGCGAAGGACACGATAGAGCGGGACCCTCCAGCCGATACAAAGACAGGGTTCTACAACCCCTACTTCATTGAACCCAAGAAAGGTGGTGGGTTACGACCAATCTTGGACCTGCGAGTTTTGAACTGGGCTTTACTCAAGCTACTGTTCAAAATGCTGACGCAGAAACGCATTTTCAAATGCATTCATCCCCAAGACTGGTTTGCAGTGATCGGCCTGAAGGACGCATACTTTCATGTCTCAATTCTCCATTCCTGCATTTTGCGTTCAAGGGTTGAGCATAACAGTACAAAGTCCTGCCCTTCGGGCTGTCCATATTGCCCTGTGTCTTCATGAAAGTCACGGAGGTAGCCCTTGTTCCCATGAGAGAACACGGCATTCGCATTCTTAACTATCTCGATGACTTGCTTATACTAGCACAGTTCCGAGATCAGTTATGCAAACACAGGGACCTGGTGCTCAGTCACCTCAGCCAGTTGAGTCTTCGGGTCAACTGGGAGAAGAGCAAACTCTTGCCTGTGCAAAGGATCTCTTTTCTCGGTATGGAGTTTGACTCAGTCAAACAGAAAACATGCCTCACAGAGGAACTTTTCCAATGTTCATTTTCCCAGTGTTATCCAAGTTCACTGTGTGGGCAGTTTTCTCTGTGTATGCGTACACCATGTCCCATCTTAGAGAGGGATCAGCTGGCTTTCGCAGGGCACTGGAAGGGGCAGCACCTGTGGCGTTTTGGTAGGGATCCCAATTTGTCAGTCTCCTCCGACGTGACGTTGAGAGTGACCAACTGAAAGGGAATGTCTTGGTGACTTGTGTAACCCTTGTTCCATGAAGGAGGGAACGGAGACGTAACGTCCCGTCTCCAACAGCTGCTGTACAATCGCTGGGGAGCTGGGGTGCCGCGTCACCAAGTCATCGGCTCGCTGAACCTGAAGTATATGATGCACCTGCTGCTCATTAAATACCCGCACTGTGGAGTGATGCAAATCTCGCATGCCAATGTCCACTGGCTCATTTTAGTTACACTCGAAGTAGATTGGTCTCTCTAGTGAGATCCCAATTCGTCGTTCTCCTTCGACTTGACATCTCTGTTAGACAAGTAACTGAGACTGGGTTTTATCGGGGTTTTTTGTGCACAAAAAGTATTCTCTTCTCTTCATAACATTTAAGGTTGAACCACTGTAGTCACATGGACTATTTTAACAATCTCCTTACTACCTTTCTGGGCCTTGAAAGGTGCAATGACGTTGCTGCATATGTGTGGTTCAGATACCTCTCGGATTTCATCAAAAATATCTTAATCTGACATGACAATGACATGATAGTGTGAGGGTGTGTAATTAATGAGAAATGTCATTTTTGGTGAACTAACCCTTTAAAATATTTATTTTTTCTCTCACAGGTTTGCATACTTGGCATCTATAGTGTCGATGACGTGGACGGTGGGTCTCAGTAACCTGGTGTTAGCAGTCTACGGATTCACGCTGATCATAGGCCTTCCCGCCAATTGGCTTTTGACACCTTCTTCCAGAAGACTCAGTTTAACAGTCTCTGACCTGATCTTCTTTTTCCTGCCATTTCACATGGTGGAGGCAGCCAACATGAAATGGACGCTGCCGTACTTCCTCTGCCCGCTGTCAGTATTGATCTTCTACTCCATCATTGGCAACAGCACCTTACATCTGATGGCCATTAGTGTGAAGCGATACCTGGGTGTAGCTTTCCCAATTAAATACAAGCTGAAACGGAACCCTCAAAATGCCGTGATAGCCTGCGTCATGTTCTGGGTGGCTTCCATGGCGCACTGCAGTATCGTCTACATCATCCAATACCACGATCATTTGAACCCCAACATCACAGATTAATCGAAGAGTAACACCTGTCATGAAGATCCTCCTGCCGGTTCGCCTCAAGCTTTCTATTGTTTTCTTCTGCATTCCTTTCCTCACCTGCTGCTTCTGCTACATTAAGTGCATCTGCATACTTTCCCATCTAGCCAAAGTTCACGGCAAGAAGCGGTATAGAGCCATCGGGATGGCACTGGGAACGCTTCTGGTCTTTTTTTATTACTTTCATGCCCTACAGCATCTCATATGTGGAGGGATATTTCGGCGACTACAGTACTGAATGGAAAAAATATGCTCTGCTCACCAGCACGCTGAATGCATGTCTCGACCCTTTCATATTCTACTTCTCTTCTTCAGCACTCAGAGAGACTTTCAAGAAGGTGTTGCAGGAGCTGGTGAGGCGGCTTCTCCCTCCCTGCTGCCGCTCGGCTCTCTGCTGCCCTTTATTCAACTGTGGAAAATCAGAGGAGAGAACACAGAGCTCTGATGACAGAATCTGCTAACATATCAAGCCAGGTTTTGCTTTGATTGATGTGTTTTGCATTGCCTGCATATGCATCTTCAATGAATGCCATTCTGTCCAAAGCCAATTCTATTCATCACCATGACCCAATGCGTTATGGATGGACAGAAGAGGAGCAGCTTAAAAATAGTTTTTGGAAGAGAAAATCAAGTATGCACATGATAATTGCACTAATATTTTTCTTAAATCTTTCATCAGCACAATTTTATTCACAATAAAATAAAGAGCTCGACCAACAAATTACAGTGCAAAATCTAACATTCAAATACGCAGCATTCACTTATAGCAATGCTATGATTATAATCAAGATAGAACTTTGTGAAACAAGCTGTTTTTGTTACTAATTTTTCAATAAATTTTGTGATAAGGCTTCCGTTTATTTATTCCTCCATTCTGAACCATTTACTTATTGAAGATGAATGCTGTTTATTTTCTTCACAGCACTCAATGTGAATTGCTTGTTTTTAACTTACCATCTCTTTAGACAGACCAACACAAACTTGTTCCTGTGATGTCACTTCCTGTCCCTGTTTGGAGTTATACAGCGTGTGGAGGTACAAGTTTGATTTCTAATCATTTATTTAAATTTCTATATATTTTATCTGTTCTCTTTATAATGGCTAATAAGTAATCTAATTTATTGTCATATAATGTGAATATTGGGTGTCACTAAAACATATTTTGAACAGTTCCATGTATTTTTTTTTTATCTCGGATGTCAGATTTTGGTTATCACTTTGGTTTATGTCAAAGTTTTGTTTTTCACCTCATTAAATGACAACTATGTTGTATCTGTGTCTACATTTTAGCAGCTGCATTTGCAAGATGTTTTTATTTTAGACCTGACGGGATGGTTTTCGGGGGCAATTGCATACATATGTCACTCACCCGTGTGTGTTTCGTCACATTCGTAAATAGAGAAATGTTGCTCCTTTGACGCGTGTACGGTGTGGGAGTGGCATAGGTTAGCTGTCACAATAAGCAAGAAAGGTTGACGTGGAGCAGCTAAATCTCCAACCTCCGGGGAATCACCCATTTTAAACCAACGCCGAACAGAGGAGAGTTTGCTGGCAAAAAGAGAACACGTCAGAGCTCATAATAAAACAAGATTTAGTATTGGCTTGGCTTTTCGGAGATGACGAGGACTGAGAGATTTGATATGTTGTAAAAGTTACTGGGAGATGATGGCATTTTTATTACTCAACAGGTAAGTAAGGTATTTTATTGAACAGATAGTTTGCCATATGTAACCCTCTAACAGAGTTCATTGTAAAGCATTATCTATTGTGAAGGCATGTTTCACTATGGTTATTGTAGTGCTTCGCAGGAATTTGTTTTTAAGGAAGTACCATGTCTATTAATGGGTGAAGATACAGTAACATCTTCAGCTAGTCAGCTTGAGATCTTTTCCATTTAAACTGGTTATATCTCTTAAGACTAGTTTTATGAGCAGTAGGAAAACGTCTTGGATTACTCAAAGTAACCATGGTTCCCTGAGAGGAGGGAATGAGACATTGTGTCACAGCTGACGCTTTGGGGAACTCCCTTTTCTCCGAAAATTCTGAAGCCTGATTGAATCGCGCTACTATTGCATCTGAATAGTCAATGGCGCTCAAGCGAGGGGTGGGTCCAACCGCTTTATAACTGGGCACTGAGCACCAATACCTCAGAATCTTTTGACTGAGCAAGAGCATACACGTAAAGACAAGGGATTTCAGGAGCCTGGTTTGGAACACTTGCAGAATCACCAATGTATGGGGTGCAGATGCTGCATTTCCGGCCACCACGTAGGCCTGTTCAGTGATAGTACGTGGCTTTGAAGGAAGAGACGGGGTGGTTCCATCCACAGGATGGACACAGGTGATCTGCTATGGCGTCCGCAGCCATATCACCCCGTAGCCCAAGACTGGTTGCCCACTGAAGGTAAGCAGGGTTGAGCCTGGTCACTACCTGGATGAAAGACCTCTGGGGAAAACTAGGTTGCTGCTGGAAGAGGTGTTAGTGAGGCCAGTAGGGGGTGCTCACCCTATTGTCTGTGTGAGTCCTAATGCCCCAGTGTAGTGACGGGGACACTATACTGTAACATGCACCATCCTTCAGATGAGACTTTAAACCAAGGTCCTGACTCTCTGAGTAAAAGTGTAGGGGTGTAACCCTGGTGTCCTGGCCAAATTCCCTCTTTCGGCACTTATCAATCATGGCCTCCCAATAATCCTCATCCAGTGAACTGGCTCTGTCACCTTCTCTCTTCTTCACCTACAGCTGGTGTGTAGTGAGCGCGTTGTACTGCAGCTGCCGTCGCATCATCCAAATGGATGCTGCACACTGGTGGTGGTTGAGAAGAGACCCTCTGATATGATTGTAAAGTGCTTTGGGTGTACAGCTGTACATAATAAAACGCTATATAATGCCTCATTCATTCATTCCTTGATGGGAGGCGCCCAGGAGTAACCCCACTTGTCCGCTCCCTCAACCACGGAGAGGAGGTGAATTCCCAGGGCATGGGCTTGGGCTAAGTGAGGGGAGCATGCCCGTGCAAACTCCTCATGGACTTCAGGGAAGAACGTCGTCGGTCACTGAGGGGCATCCGACTGGCAGCCCAACAGCCTCTGTGAGGATATTCAGCAATTCCTCATCCAGGGAGGTTACTGAAGTGGTGCCCGCCTCAACCATCGGGGTTTCCGACCAAGCACCTAGGGCAGAGGCTTTAGCTGACATGGCATCATCCTCTCCAGAACCGAAGGAAACCAGGTTCCATGCTTCAGGAGAAGGGTGAAGGCTGTCCTCAGTATAAGAGGCCGGGGGCTCCGGAGAATGATGAGCACATGGGCGCTGGGCCGGTGTCAGCTCATCAAGGGAGCCAACCAAGTGAGCTCGTCACAGCCTCCTCGCCTGCGGGAAGGGGAGGCGCAACAGCAGGTGGGTCGCTGTTAAGGACAACAGCAAGCCTCGCACTGAGTGTCTTGATTGGCAGATTCTCCAAGAAATGGCAATAGGCCCACCACACACGCAACATCCTTGTAGGATCGCTTCTTTAGCGTTGTCCAATGCAAAGTAGCCTTCGAAGTCAAGGAGAAAGATTCTGAGGTATTGGCCCTTGGCGCCAAGATATATAGCAGTTGCCAATCACTCAAGCACCATTAGCTATTTCGATGCATTAACGCGATTCAATCAGGCTTCAGCATTTTCTGAGAAAGGGAGTTTCCTCAAAGCGTCAGCTGTGACGCAATGTCGAGAAACTGATCTTTAAAAAGGTACCATATTCATCAGGCAGAGCTGAAGCACAACCAAAACAATGTTCTTCCGCAAAATAAATGCATTTTTGTTTTTTAACCGCTACAGGGCCAAAAGTTACACTGTGAACCTTTAACAAGTTTAAAGATCGTACACAGTTTTCTCTGACTGTTGATTTTAATAAACACACGAAACACTAATTTCACGGTAAAACGCAACAATCCTCCGTCACTCTTTTACTTTTATTTTCAACAACAAAGTGTATCTCTTAATATCTCAACAACAACAACAACAAAAAACATGCCTAGAGCACCTCGTAGTGGTCATTATATAAAACACAATGGAAAAAAACTTACATGAAATATTGCCTAATGACTTAACAGCTTTAACTAAAAATATACACAAGCTTAAATTATTCTGATAAGATTAATTTCATGTCTGTGAACTAATTGTTATTGTGGACATGAACTGTAATGTTTATGGTTAAATCGAGCAGGATATTCTTAAAGTTATTGGTTAGTGCTCCCAAAAATTACTCACCCTCGTGTCGTTCCTCGTAAGACTTTTGTTCATCTTTGGAACACAAATGATGATGTTTTTGATGAAATCTGATCTGATTTCTGTCCATCCATAGACAGCACGCAACTGACACTTTGACGCTTAAAAAAGTTCATAAAGAGATCGTAAAACTAATCCATATTAATTGAGCGGTTTAGTCCAAATTTTTTTGAAGAGACTCGATTGCTTTATATGATGAACAGACTGAATTAAGTCTTAAATATATATGTTACACTTAAATGTGTGTGTCTATATATATATATACAGTATGTGCAAAAGTCTTAGTTTTTTTTTGTTTTTTAAAGGTTAACATGATCTAATAACAGAGCAGTAATATTTGTGGTCCCACCCTAAGATTACATTTACACCAGATAACCAGTTCAAACAACCCAGGATCATGATAACATCAGCTTCAGAGAACAAATCACCTGCTTTCTATTTGTTCACCATGTTCAGATGACTGTAGAGATCTGGCCTGTCCACTAGGTGTCAGTAGATGACTGTCTGCTTGTGCTGTATCTGATTGTGACATCCAGATAACATGGACTCTCCATTTCAGAGGTGCTGCTGTCCATTCACTCAATACAGACTGTAATAAAAGGATCAAAATGAGAAGTATATTTAAACATCTCTGTCCAGAGTGTAGTTTTATAACCCATTCTCTGTAAAGGTCCACTGCTGCCTGAAATATGTGGATTAATGCAGTCAGTTATCAGAGATAAAGATCAAGATCTGGTTAATAATTCATAGATTATGGTGAAAAGACATGCCATAGACCTACTTTACCAAATGGTTATTTTTAGCTGTTCTTCTGGTGTTCTGAACCACACCTTCCTCTCTGGGTTTGTGCAGTACAGGACGTTGTGTCCTTGTGTTGTTCGAATCAGTGATCTGACTAGAGAAAAATGTTCAGGCTGTGGTGTACAGTACATTATGTGAAACCAGACAATTTGCTTCTTAAATCAGGTTATTGTCTTGGAAATAACCGATCAAATTTATGACCACTGTTGCATTACCATCATAACCATATTTATGATGCTGTCATATATGTTTAGCTGTCCTGGCAGTGAAAAAAAGTATAGTTGAGCTTAGTATACAGTGTCTCACAGAAGCGAGTACACCCCTCACATTTTTGTAAATATTTTATTATATCTTTTCATGTGACAACACTGAAGAAATGACACTTTGCTACAATGTAAAGTAGTGAGTGTACAGCTTGTATAACAGTGTAAATTTGCTGTCCCCTCAAAATAACAACACACAGCCATTAATGTCTAAACCGCTGGCCACAAAAGTGAGTGCACCCCTAAGTGAAAATGCCCAAACTGGGCTCAAAGTGTCAATATTTTGTGTGGCCACCATTATTTTTAGTTAAGATTTAAAAAAAAGAAAAAGAAAGAAATTAATACTGCCCCGCATTGTCATCAGCAGCTGCAGTCGCTGCAAGAGGGATTAAAGATTATGAGGCACGTTAATTTAAAAAAAAAAAAAATAATGATGTGCAAGAAGAAATCATTTATAATGGACTGCAATACTCCATAAAAATAAGAATTGTCCATTTCATGTTGACTTAACAGACAGACAGTCAGATTAGATAATGCAATACAGTTCATTTTAGAGCCAGACTGATTTATTGGACCGATTTAATCGGCCGATATGAGCCTGTCGCAGATATATTTGCATTGGCAAATATGCCACCGGTATGAACATTTTTGCGCGAGGGCAAGTGAAACATGAGCAGCACACGTAGCTATTAGTGTTTAAACTAAACTCATTTAAGCTATGCCAATTTACATTCATGAGCATGACGCGAAAGAGAACTCGCGTGCGCTGTGAGAAGATTTTTGTGCGCGCTCATCCGAAGCGCGCTCACGCTTATCTCAGGCAACACGCAAATACTGAGTTCTCTTTCAAGTCTTGCGCTTGAACGGACAAATTCACACAAAAATTATGTCGTCAGCATGCCAATTTTGGCGAGTATCCTAGCAAACGTAGTTTGGAATAGGACTGGAGAGTGAGTTTTGGAGGCGGAGCAATGAAGAGAGGGGTGGGTTTGTTTGGGTTGATTTCAAATATCAACAATGTTCAACAGCGTTTTTTGAAAATCTACCTATCCTACCTTTAAGTGAACGTATAACAGTCGAGAAATACAACACATGTATAACAGTATATGTATTGGATCGTGCATTATGTCGTAAAGGGACAGTTCACCTAAAAATGAAAATTCTGTCATATTTTACTCATCCTCAAGTTGTTCCAAACCTGTATAGATTTCTTTGTTCTGCTGAACATAAAAGAAGATATTTTGAAGAATGTTTTTTGACTTCCATAGCATTTTTTTTTTTTAATAGTCAGTGGTGCTGCACAACTGTTTGGTTACAAACATTCTTCAAAATATCTTCTTTTGTGTTCAGCAGAAGAAACAAATGGTTTGATGATGAATTTTAATTTTTGGGTGAACTATCTCTTTAAGTGAATCTTTTCTGTACTGCTGACTCGCCTGCCTAAAAAAACTACTAGTTGGTTTAAAAGAATGAAAGCTATTAGTGCCTGGTGCTGTTTTGAAATGGGGACTGGCGATGTTCCAGAAAAACATCATGTTCCCAGAATCGCGACTCACGTTGTTGTAGCAGTGGGTTCGTGCGCGCGGGTTCCGCCTCTGGATGGGTGAAAGTGTGTCACTGGGTTAAAGCGAGACGAGCTCGCGCACCGAGGGGCGGAGCCACTGACGGAAACACAAACTAGAGAACATTGAGTTCTGAGCGCTCGTGCGCAGCCTGGGAGTTCCGTTCCATTGTGAGTCAACGCTCGAGAGCTTCAGATGAACACTGAAGGATCTGAGCAAACACTGGATCTGATCTGCTCGACACACTGCAAGTTACACATAAAGCGGTCAAGCTGGAATTATTAGGCTACTGACAGACTGACTTATACATATCAAGAGTCTGAAGACTGAAAATGCAATCAACAAAGCAAGGTAAGACATGTCTTTATTATTGCTTATAATTCATGTTTTTAATCCATAATTTTATATATTACGTATTTAGCATGGTTAGGAACATTTCTCTTGTTATTTGAAGAAAGGAAAGATGTTTACAATTGCAATGTTTTTACCGCGCTATAGAGATGATATTATATATATATATATATATATATATATATAATATATACAAGATTTCCACTGTCACGAAAAACCGGCAAATATTAAGGAATAAGCATGTAATTTTCAGACATTTGAATAGATGTAGTTCCTCTCAAATGTTTTAAATAGCTGTTTTGAGAAGAGAAGAAGGTCCCTATAAAAAATGAAAATCATTTTATTCAAAATTTGATTTGTCATCTTCGCATAATAGTAACGTTATGTGTCGTTTGGGCCATTGCTGTTGATGTTTGATTAATTAATAGCATTTATTGTTGTTTAATCTACATTTAAGCCATGTTGTGAATGACTTTACTGATTTATGTGTAAAAATTATTTCAATATTTTACCTTTTGACATAGTATTGAAGCTTTAAGCTCCTTTTACTATATCACAAAGTAGATGTGCACTTCTATTCTGTTCAGTCTTGTGATTTAAAGCACCTTTGACATGCTTTCCATTGCTTGCATTACACTGCTGCAGCGGAGTGCACATCAAACAGTGTATGTGGGTTAGGAGTGCCCGTGACGTCACGCGCACACAGTACTCCAAGTACTAGAAGGCTCGAGCTCACATGGCTCTCGTAGCCTAGCCATGTGCATGTGTGTACGAGGAGACGGGGCTCTGCGGCTGATTGGTCGTGACGTGCCCAATGCGTAATCTCTGATTGGTCAAGGCGAGGCGGTTGCATAATTTAGCACACTGCCCTGACGCGAGACTCTCTGCAGTACCACGTGAGGGAGGCAGTAGACAGCTAGTGACCTAGATACGCTTCCCGTACAAAACACGAGAGGTCCACGTGTGGGTGGGTCTGAGAAACGAAGGGTTATTGCTGTTTGGGTAACCTCCCTTGTCCGTTTAAAAACCTCCAGCACATTTTTACTGTGTTTGTGAAGGCACAGCCGGTTAGTGTAGAATAAATACATTCATGCATCATGTTCTGATTGAACAGTTAACTATTAAATATAGTGTACATCTTTGCCCCAAAAATACAGCGATGGTATCAAATTGTTCTTTTGACATACTTTGATACTCTGTGATTACCATATACATATACCATGGTAGTGCTACAGTCTATAGTGTAATTAAACAATGCTATGCCGTTTCATTCATATAAAACTGCGTCATCATGAGCTGTCCAAAAAAAAGGAAGTTCATCCAAAATGTGCACCGCATAAGATTATATAATTCTAGAATTGCGTTAACAATAAAAGGTCATGTAAGCATTTTTGTGTGACTTCTTTATACCATTGATGTTAGTTTACATAATGCGGTTATCCAATACAGTAAGTGAATGAAGCTTATTTCTGCCGCAGAATGAAAAATAAAAAAGGTAACTGTGGCTTTTTATCTCACAATTCAAACTTTTTGTTCAGAGAAAATAATAAGATAATAAGATAATTTTTTTTTTTTTTTTATTGTGGCAGAAACAAAAAATCAGAATTCTAAGATGTAAACTTAGAATTCCAAGATATAATGTCAAATTCCAAGATGTAAACTTAGAATTCCGAGAAATAAAGTCAGAATTCCATGATGTAAAGTCAGAATTCCATGATGTAAACTCAGAATTCCGAGAAATAAAGTCAGAATTCTAAGAAATAGTCAGAATTCCATGATGTAAATTTAGAATTCCAAGATGTAAGGTCAGAATTCCGAGAAATAAAGTCAGAATTCCAAGATGTAAGCTCAGAATTCCGAGAAATAAAGTCAGAATTCCAAGATGTAAGCTCAGAATTCCTAGAAGTAAACTCAGAATTCCAAGATGTAAACTTAGAATTCCTAGAAGTAAACTCAGAATTCCAAGATGTAAACTTAGAATTCTAAGAAATAAAGTCAGAATTCCAAGATGTAAGCTCAGAATTCCTAGAAGTAAACTCAGAATTCCAAGATGTAAACTTAGAATTCCTAGAAGTAAACTCAGAATTCCAAGATGTAAACTTAGAATTCTAAGAAATAAAGTCAGAATTCCAAGATGTAAGCTCAGAATTCCTAGAAGTAAACTCAGAATTCCAAGATGTAAACTTAGAATTCTAATAAAGTCAGAATTCCAAGATGTAAACTTAGAATTCTAAGAAATAAAGTCAGAATTCCAAGATGTAAGCTCAGAATTCCAAGAAGTAAACTCAGAATTCCGAGAAATAAAGTCAGAATTCCAAGATGCAAAATCAGAATTCAGAGAAAAAGTCAAAATTGCGAGATGTAAACAGAATTCTGAGGTTAAAAAGTCAGAATTGCGAGATAAAAGTAGCAATTTACCTTTTTTATTCAGTGAGAGAAACAAGATTCTAAGATTCTAACAAGAACATCTCCATTAGACCAGTAGAACAAAATTTCCAAATTTTCTCTTTAATCTAGGAAATGCATATTTGCATATCAATGTGTGCATGTGCATTAGTACTGTGCATAACTGCTTATACTCTTTTAAATGTTTTTTTTTTTTTGAGTGTGCTTTTTCAAAAAAGTGTCTCTCTTTTTATTTCCAA
Organism: Elopichthys bambusa; assembly: GCA_037101425.1. Lineage (NCBI taxonomy): Eukaryota > Metazoa > Chordata > Actinopteri > Cypriniformes > Xenocyprididae > Elopichthys > Elopichthys bambusa. Next base: position 33,037,093 of record CM074439.1, on the reverse strand, counting down.
GGAGGCGTGATAGCCTACGTCTGCTCCTCAAGCTCCGCCCCCAGCCCAGAGTCATTCATGAGTGACAGCTCTAACAGCCGCTCCCCATCATCCTCCCCACCTCTGCCCACTAAGCCGAGCCGTATCACAGACCTGCCCACCGCTGGACTGCTGTCAAAGCGCCTTCACCCACGTGACAAGACCCTCGCTGCCAAGAGCAGCATCACCAGTGAGTTGAGATATACGCAGCAGAAGACTGCCAGGAAGTTGTGCTGACTCAGCTTCTATATAGGATTCAACTGTTATTTTGAATTAATTTTATTTACATGCATATTTTTCAGAGCTTAATGGAATGGTGCTACTGTGTAAAGTGTGTGGAGACGTAGCCTCAGGCTTCCACTACGGTGTTCATGCCTGTGAAGGCTGCAAGGTAAGGAAACGCTTCTCAGGATCAGCTAACACTTTGGGTCTGTTCCAAAACCTAGTGATCCACTCATGTACAGGTGAGGCAGCATTTTAAGGCATCACTGACACGCTCACATCGTGAAAGCAGATCCACAATGTAGAACCTTTTAGCCAAATTCTAGAGCTGATTTGCATGCATACTTTCAAATCAGGTCAAGTCAAACTTGGTTTACTTTTCAGAGAACACAATCCCAAAATGCACTGTTTAACCCTTTGTTTGTGCGTCGGTGCAATGTTTTTTTTTTATGCTTAGCTTAACAACATGCTAAAAAAAATGAGTTTCTGAGTTGCTGACTATGTAGAGAGTATCTCAGGATGCTCACTAGGATTTGGAACAGACCCGTAATATCACCAGACATGTTGTCAGTTTTATTTTAATGTCATTTAGGCACTATTATGATTTTTAGTATTTTTCTGAAATAGATTTTTACTGTTTTCAATTTAAAGGTTTAGTAATATTGTTGTGTTTTATCATTTTTAGTAGTTTTTGTTCTTTTTTTTTTAAATATGTTTTTATAGTTTTTATAAATTTTTAGTTTTTGTTGTTTTAGTACATTAAGTTAAACTACATGAAAATGTAACTAGCAACTAGCTGAAATAAAAAAGTTTATATTTTATTTTATTTCTGGTAACGCTATTTGTATTTCAAGTACCAAATTTTATTTTTTATGGTTTTAGTTTTATTTAACTATATGAAAGCTTGTTTCCGCCATGAAATAAAAAATGTAAAAAATGTAATTGCGACTTTTTATCACGCAATTCAGACTTTTTTTCTTGCAATTGTGAGTTTTTAATATAAAGTCAGAATTGCTAGTTATATAAATTATAAGAATTGCGTGACATAAAGTCGCAATTGCGTCTCATAAAGTCAGAATTGCGAGATATACATTTCTGAGAAAAAACGTCAAGTCTTTTTTCCCTCACAATTAGACATAACACAATTGCAACTTTGTATAATGCAATTCTGACTTTATAAGACGCAATTGTGAGTTTATATCTTGCAATTCTGAGAAAAAAGTCAGAATTGTGAAATTAAAAACTCGCATTTGCGAGAAAAATTCAGAATTGCGAGTTATCTCGCAATTTTGACTTTATAACTCGCAATTGTGAGGGGAAAAAAAGTCCCAATTACCTTTTTTTTTTATCATTTATTGGCGGAAACAAGCTTCCATTACATTAACCTTGGTTAACGTTAACTAAAACTATTAAAATTCACTGAAATAAAGCTGAAAATAAATAAAATATAAATATTAGATACAAAACTTGAGTTGACAAATGTTGACTTGGTAGCTAAGTACTAAATTAACTATTAATTAAAACGAAAACTGAAACAAGCTATATAGAATTATTTTAAAAAAACAAACTAATAAAAATGCACATAAAAAAATTACTAAAATTCAATTGAACTGATTATTTTTACAGGGCTTCTTCAGAAGAAGCATCCAGCAGAATATTCAGTATAAGAAATGCCTGAAGACGGAAAGCTGCACTATTGTGCGGATAAACCGCAACCGCTGCCAGCAGTGCCGCTTCAAGAAGTGTTTATCTGTCGGGATGTCTCGAGACGGTGAGTTACAAGCATATTCTTCTTCTTCCTTATGAGCTCAAGCTTTTGTGATGTTGACATTAGGACTTGCACAACTACTTTTATACCAGTCAAGCAGAAAAATTGTTCAACGTTTGTACTAGTGGAAGACCTAATGCATTGAATCATAAAGAGATGTTGATTTTGTTTTATTTGGGCTCTACTAGAACAGGTTTTACACGCTTGAATGTTTATTATTTTCCTCATATTCTCCATTGTTGCAGCTCCTCTCTTCCCAGTCTGTCAGTAACACTCTGTTTAGTTCCTGTCTCTATGAAGCCCCTCCTTCTGAAAAGCACGATGTGCTCTGATTGGTCAGCTGGAGCAGTGTGTTGTGATTGGTGTTTGGGAAATGTCCCGCCCCTTACCATAACCGCCAGTTTCAACGCACTACTAACAAACTCAACCAGGCCCCGCCCCTTTATTCTGCGCATTAATTATTTAAATGAGGAATATTATGACGTGTTTGTTTCCGGAAGAAAACTCAAGACTACAATGGAGGCGTTTCAGGGAGTTCAGAAACACTGACACTGATATAGAGAATAGAGGACTTTGGAACTTTAGACCTTTTTCATGCTCAAACCGCAACATTACACACTAAGAACTTGCAAAAAAGCATAATAGGACCCCCTTTAATAAACAATCTGTCTTTCAGCTGTGCGATTTGGACGCATCCCCAAGCGGGAGAAGCAGCGGATGCTCTTGGAGATGCAGACGGCCATGAATAACATGATGAACAACAGTCAGCTGCAGCACGTGCTTCACGGCGCTCAGACCGTCCCGTGCGCCATAGAGACTAGCCAGAGCGACTCCAGCTCCTCTTCTCTGTCGCCGCCGGATTCGCCTCGGTCCTCGTCGGATCTCTCCCGGGACTCGGAGTTAGTTGTTCCCATGGACACGGCGTCGTCCTGTTCATCGGACAGCGGAGAGGAAGACGCAGCAAACAACGGACGTGTTCCCCGCGAGGACCTGTTCACGTACAGCTCCGAAACGCTCAGCAGCAGCAGCAAGGAGGACGAGGAGCCGCAGCGGGAATGCTGGAACCGCTGGAACGACAACCAGAGGCGCTCTGACTGCGAGGGCGGCCTGCAAGGACCTTACAGGGAACATGTGACCCAGCAGTGCACCCGTCAGCCAGAAAACTTGCCTTACCACAGGAACAGCATCAACAAACTCCAGACGGGAGGAAACAGAGGACATCTGGTTAGTGACCTTCTGCTGTTTATACATCAATATTAGCAATAATAACTTAGGATCAGTGTTGTTATTGTTAACTAAAACTAAAGCTGAAACTATTAAAAATAGATTTTCTTAACCCGTATCCTTCTCCTAATTACACCGTGTGCTAACCAGACGCGACGCCAGCCATTTTAGCACAAATTCTGAAAGTGTATCTGGTCTAATTTGACTCTGTCTGTCTTCTCTCAGGTATGTCCCATGAGCGTTTCCCCCTTCGTGGACCCCTGCAAGCCCGGTCATGAAATCTGGGAGGAGTTCTCCAAGAGTTTCATCCCTGCTGTACGAGAAGTTGTGGAATTTGCCAAGCGGATCCCTGGCTTCCAGGACCTCTCCCAACACGACCAGGTTAACCTCCTCAAGGCGGGAACCTTTGAGGTAACGCAACACATGTCCTGACGCGTTTTGAACCGCAGAAGCCGTCCATCAGACCCCTAACGTTTCCCTCCGTTCAGGTTCTGATGGTGCGCTTCGTGCCTTTGTTTGACGTGAAAGAGCGGACAGTGACCTTCCTCAGCGGGAGGAAGTACAGCGTGGACCTGCTGCACTCCATGGGCGCCGGAGAGCTGCTCAACTGCATGTTCGAGTTCAGCGAGAAGCTCACGGCCCTGCAACTCAACGAGGAAGAAATGAGCCTCTTCTCCGCCGTGGTGCTGGTGTCTGCAGGTACGGCATTCACAAACACATCCAGATCATCATCATAAGCCTGCAGCTTTAAATCTTATTATTAAATTAATTTTAATTATTATATACATTATTTTAATTAATATAAATTATTTTAATATTTAATAATATTATAATAAATTAATTTTAAAATATTTATTTTGTAATGATTTAATTTACAATTCATAAATTATATATTTATTTTAAAAATAAAAATACATTTATAGACAACTTCTCTCGCTGCAATTTTTTTTGTTACAAAGCTATCATTGTGAACACAGCACAAAATATTATTATATAATATATATTATTATATTTATATTATTATAGGTTAGATGTAATTATATTTAACTATTTATTGACACAGATTGGTTTTGCTTTTAATAATTAAAAAATAATCTTAATAATTCTTATAAATTAACTGTATTATATAAATTAAATTTTTTTAAGGCCATCAAAAATGTAAACAGCACATAACAAAATTACTAAAATTGAAACTAAAATTAAAGTTAAAAATTAAAATATGAAAATAAAAACTAATTTAATTTTTTTTAAGTGCATATTAGACTTGACTTTTTAAAATGTAAATGAATATAAATTATTTTAAATAATATTTTTTAATGAATTTTATATATTTTTTTTATTTTTAAAAAATAATATTTAAAAAAATATTTAAAAAATAATAATAATATTTAAAAAATATTTAAATACATTTATAGACAAAAATATACATTTAACATAAACAGAGAATACATTTTTGCAATTAATTTATATCTATTTTTAAATTATAAATAGTTATAGGAAAAAATATAAATTTAATATAAATAAAGAAAAAATTTTCACTATTTATTATTTATTTGTAAAATCTATAAATACATTTATATGCAAAATATAAATTAATGTAAATAAATAATACATTAATGCTATTAATTTATTTATTGTTTATTATTAAATTATAAATACATTTGTAAACAAAATATACATTTAATATATAGAAAGAATACATTTTTGCTATTTATTATTCATAAATTATTTATTTGTATGTATAAAATGTATAAATACGTTTATAGACAAAATATACATTTATATAAGTAATATAAGTAATACATTTATGCATTTATAATTTTTTATAATTATAATTTAATATAAATATGATTTATAAATATTATTTAATATAGCTATTATATTTAATATAAATATTATTTATAATTTTTAAATTATAAATACATTTATAAACAACATTTTTGCTATTAATTTATTGTTTATAAATTATTTATTTTAAAATGTATGAATACATTTATAGACAAAATATAAATTTAATGCAAATAAATAATACATTTATGCTATTATTTATAAATTATTTTTAAGCACACAAATATTGGTTTTAAGCATGCAACTTGCATCTAACTTGAACATTTTTCTGCCTGCCTTTGCAGACCGATCGGCCATCGAGAACGTAAGTGGCGTGGAGGCCCTGCAGGAGACTCTGATCAGAGCTTTGAGGAACCTGATCATGAAGAACCACTCGAACGAAGCCGCCGTCTTCACCAAGCTGCTTCTGAAGCTGCCTGAACTGCGCTCTCTCAATAACATGCACTCCGAGGAGCTTCTAGCCTTCAAAATCCAACCTTAAAGCCAACGGTGCTTCCCTTTACTCTCTGTCTGACCAATCTGGGTTGTAAATCTTACTCTTGAATGTATTTACCAGGCTTTTTTTACTTCGTTTTGTGTATAAAGATGCTTTGAGTTGAAACTTTTGAAATGGTTTTAAAGCGATATTAGATATCATTGTGATTTGCTCATTACGCACAAGCAAAGGTTGTCTACGTTTCACACTTTTTGGTAAAACACTAGACTCTTCCTCAGCAGCATATCGTCTTTTCATTATGTGCAATAGCTGCTAACGCATGGCTATTCGTATAAGAGCAGCTTTACGTCGTATCTTGTCCATAAGAGTATGTCTTCTTTAAAATATTGATTATGTGTTGTGTGTGTGTGTGTGTATATATATATATATATATATATATATATATATATATATATATATATATATATATATATATATATATATATATACATATGTATATATGTGATGTCATTTTTTTCTGAATGTATGTCTGTTTCTAGCAGCATGTTGGCATAGTTTTAACCTGTATAACAGGGCAATGTTTTTGCACGAGGTGTCGAGGAACAGATGGGGTTGCGCGTGCATTCGGCTCCCCTGACACCATAATAACGGAGAGGATTTATGAGCGGAGTCTCTTTAAATTATGTTTTTATATAGACCACGTACAGAGAGGTATTCTAAGTCTTCCATTATGCAGCGGGAAAAATGTATAGTGAGCGAGAACAAAAGTATGCTTCGTGCACAAGTGAAAAAGATGGAGTTTATTTATGGATCTTTGTATAGATTGCCTTATCACTCTTTGCCACATCTACGGACATGGGGAACATGTTTTTGTTTTTCTTCTCCGGTGATAATTGCAGAGCAGGAAAACCATGTTAAAATCCCAGTTATTTTGGGATGCACTGTTCCCGTTTTACTCTATGCATATGGAAACAGCTTGACAACATGGACATTTCTCAGCCTATAGCCAATAGGCATTGATGTACAACTCCCTTGTTCAGCTCTGGTGTGTCCATGTTTTTTGTTTCCTTATAAACGACAGTGCAGTATGTATAGTTGTGTATATCTATTTGAAATATATCATTATAAAGTAAATCAATAAATATTTACTTGTCATTTGTTGTCATGCCTCTTTATTGCACTTCATATCTTTACCCTGATCATAACCCTTTTTTCCCCAGTGATATTCCTTCCTAAAGCTTTTCTCTTTTTTTGTAATGTCTCTCAGCCATCTCTCTTTCTACAGTCTTCAAATCTCCCTCTTGCTCACTTCTTACTCCTCCCCTATCATGAGTGGACAGTGTTGACTGGCTCACTCTCGCTGCGTCCGAAACCGAATACTACTCTACTATATAGTACGCTAAAAACAGTATGCGAACAGAGTAGTATGTCCGAATTCATAGTATTTGGAAAACAGTACACGAAAAATACCCGGATGACTTACTACTTCCAGCGAGATGCTGAAGTGCGCATATGATGGACATTTTACTATCCCATGAGGCCACGGGAGTTGAAGGGACGTAACTGACGCTGGTAGGTCATGTGACGGTAACAACATGGCGGATGTAGTACATCCGAATTCATTCATACTACACACATTCATACTATATAGAATGTAATTTTTTCAACAGTCGTGAAGTAAATGTCAATTCAAATGTAGTACCTACTCAACAGTACGTGATTTTGAACGCAGCCACTATCTCCGCCCTTATCGTAAGGACACGCCCCCTACTGCTGATTGGCTCACTCTCTCTCCTCCCCTATCACGAGTGGACACACCCCCTACTGGCTCACTCTATCTCTTCCCCCATCATGAGTGGACATGCCCCCTACTGCTGTTTGGCTCACTCTATCTCCTCCCTCAAAAATCGGTATGTTATTAAATAACAGTACAAATCAATCTCTCACAGCCCTGTCAAAAATTCAATATGGTGCCACCCTAACTAAGATCTATATATAGTATGTGTATACTGCTTACTATGTTTTAAGAATAGCATATAAAAAGTACAGATTATGCAACAATAAATGTCTCAATTATAAACAGTAGAATGCTACATAATTGTAACATGATACCATAAAAAATTCAGTTTTGCTGTTTTAATCGCAGTTGGGTCAATAATTAGTTAAAAAAATTATCATAATAAATGGTTGATGTTCCAGTTTATTCATCATATTTGAGCGCATTGCATTGTGGGATACATCACCCATCATACTAAGCTCTGGTTGTGTAATGCACAATCTAAATTTAGTTGGTCATTTGGGTATTTAATGCAATTCCAAAATTTGCATATTGTGCAATTAATTCTAAAAGTGCTTATTCAGGAAAACACAGGACAGGGAACATAATCAAGAAACACACGCGTGTAAAGTGCGTCAGTCTTCCTGAGATCCAAGTGAAATATGAGATGAAGAGCTAAAAAAAAACGTTATGCATAAAAAAAAAAAAAATTTCATTTGTTAGCATTAGTTAAATTAGTAAACATGAATTAACAATGAACATATATAGATATACATATATATATATATATACATACACACATACTGTATATCCATATGTGTATTGTTAGTTAATTTTAGCTAATGCATTAACTACTGTTAATAAGTGAAACCTTACTGTGAAGTGTTACCAAAAAAAAAAAAACAATAAAAATAGAGGTCCAATAGTCTGACACCACTAGTTAAAAAGCAATGCTTAAAGCTTTACTTAATATAAACTGTAATGACAAATTTTGTAGTCTTACATTTGATTAGTGTCCTAGAAATAGCGCAGAATACTAAATATTTATTTTTTGTTTTAAACTTTATTTTATTCACAGGATTAAGAGGGAAAATCCCAGAGTTTTAATGTGTCCTCAAGACTTTTGGACCCCACTGAACATGCATAAAATATAGAAAGACAAACAATGGTATTATAAATACACACACACACACAAATACACACACACATCACATATAAATGCTCTGAATTTTGTTAAATGTACCTCTGTCTATTTTAACACGTCCTGAGTGGAAGCAATAAATTGTCTAGAATTTATTTAGTTAGGAAAAACCAAACTGCTTTTTTTTTTATATTAAAACTATATATTAATTCAAATGTATGTTTTGTCAAAAAAAAAAATGACCAGAAAAGGTAGGGAAGATCACACACATTAAAGTGCACAGATTCACATGAGGTAAATCATCTGTGTGTGTGCATTGACTATTGCGATCTACTAAAATATCAGCATGTGTTCTTCAGATGCTCATAATCAGCTTATGATTCAAGGTCGTCTTTGCATGTGTCACGTTTGACCTGAGAGGCTGTTGTGATGCAGAGCGCTGCATCTCCAGACATGACAGCTGTCAATCACCGATGTGCTGCAGGTCACGGGGTTTGAGTTCGTCTCATTCCTGTTCCTGAATCCAGCTCGCTTCTGCAGTTCACACAGATCAGAGAGGACATTCACAGTGCTGGACAGTAACAAAGTAGTTTATTACAGTATTTTTCTTTTAGGAAACCTTTTTTACTTCACTGCATCGCAAAGCAATATCATACTTTATACTCCATTTCATAAGCACATAGCTTAGAAATACCCAAGCCGAGACATGATATCGATGTCCGATTCATGAACGAACCGATTCTTTCCAATGAACCTGTTGAATTGGTTCACAAATAACACTAAACAACTCACTGATTCAATAATCCGGTCAAAACCAGCTTGAATGGCGCGAAAAGCAAGTTACTAATGCCAGATTTTAGTATAGATTATTGCAAATAAAAATCATATTTAGGTCATGACTGTCAGTAATTTGTGAACTAACTGTTCAAAAGTTTGAACCAAAAAAAACAGTAATATTGTGAAATATTATTAAAATTTCAAATAGATGTTTTCTATGTGAATATATATTAAACTGTATTTTATTCCTGTGATCAAAGCTGAATTTTCAGCATCATTACTCCAGTCTTCAGTGTCACATGATCCTTCAGAAATCATTCTAATATGATGATTTGCTGCTCAAGAAACATTTCTGATTATTATCAATGTTGAAAACAGTTGTGCTGCTTCAAATTTTTGTGGAAACTGTGATACATTTTATTGTTCAGAATTCTTTGATGAATAAAAAGTTCAAAAGAACAATTTATTTGAAACTGAATCTTTTGTAACTTGATAATTCTCTTTACTGTCACTTTTGATCAATTTAATGCTACCTTGCTGTATAAAAGTATTCATTTAAAAAATAAATAAATAAATAAATAAAAATCTCACTGACCCCAAACTTTTGAATGGTAGTGTATAATATGTTTTGGTAATAAAATAAAATAAAATGTTTGCTTATTGCATATACAGTATAAATATGCAATACATATTAAATGTTGCACTAATCTTTCTTATTACTTCTGATAATGATTAGTACTGGCTAGAATAAATAATAAACATGGTTCATTTTTACTTTTAATACTTAATTACATTAAAAATCAATTGCTTTTGTTCTTTTACTCATGTAATATTGAAAATTAGTACTTAAAGGATTACTTTCAAATGAAAATTACCCCAAGCTTTACTCACCTTTACTCACCCTCAAGCCATCCTAGGTGTATATGACTTTCTTCTTTCTGATGAACACAATCAGAGTTATATTAATAAATATCCTGATGCATCTGAGCTTTATAATGGCAGTAAACGGGTATAAAGTTCAATAAAATGTCTCCATCCATTATAAACATACTCTACGCGGCTCTAGGAGGTTAATAAAAGTGATGCATTTGTGTAAGAAAAATACCTCATAACTTGTTATATAAGGATATTTTTCTTACACAAATGCATCACTTCTAGAGCCGTGTGGAGTGCATTTATAATGGATGGAGACATTTTATTGAGCTTTATACTCGTTGGTCCCGTTCACTGCCATTATAAAGCTCAGATGCACCAGGATATTTATTAATATTTCTCCGATTGTGTTCATCAGAAAGAAGAAAGTCATATACACCTAGGATGGCTTGAGGGTGAGTAAAGGTGAGTAAAGCTTGGGGTAATTTTCATTTGAACGTGAATTAATCTTTTAATACTTAAACCGGAATCATATTTATTAGGGTATTTGTACTTTTACTCAAGTATTTGATTTGTGTGCTTTATCCACCACTGGAAATTCAACAGAAAACAACTTCATTTTGTCAACAGTGTCAGAATTACCTGCTCAGAGCAGCACTATAATAGCCGTTCTTCCCCAGCACGTCCTCCACCATACTCTGAAACAAAAAAAACTGACAGCTTATAGAACATACTGGACATAATGGTAAATTCATTCAATTAATTCAAACTTTTAAACATGGAAATCATATAATTAGATTTCTATAATGACCATTAGGTCAACATAAGAGTGAATTTGAACTCATCTCACTACTTTGGTTTGAGTTTAGTTCATTCTTGTCACTGAAAATGTATTCATAAATATTCCAGATAATTTTTTCTTTCTATAATTAAAATGTTTCAAACTAAGCAAGGTGTGTGTTGCGGTAGAGACGAGGCGTTTACGGACTTCAATAAACAGGGTATTTATTATCACAAAGGAAGCAGAGACGCATACACACATATAAACTAACAATAAGAACGGACCGGGAGTGCAAGGAGTGAGTCCAACTTAAAGAGAGTGCTGACGATGACAACAGGTGCAGGAATGGCGGGAAGGCTGATGAGGGAAGTGCAAACAGGTGATGAACAGGGAGGATTCTGGGAAAAGGAGTTTGGGACAGGCGTGGATGTAACATTACCTCCCCCTCCCCGGTAGGCGCGTCCTCGCGCCGTAACAATGGGGGAGGGGGGAGGCCGCCCTGGAGGTGGTGCAGACGGGTGCGGAGGTCTCCAGTGCGGGTCTAGGAGCTCGGGCCATCATGGCGGGTCAGGGGCCTCGGGATGCCATTAATGGTCAGGGGCCGTGAGCGGCCATGGTGGTTTCTGAGCCCCACCCACATGTGTGATGCTCACATGTTCCCCACCCACGGGTACATGGCCCCACCCAAAAATTGTTTTGGGAGATTTAGGGGGGGCTGGAAGGGTTTGTGGCATGGAGTGGGCTCGGGGGCTGCTGGAGCGGACTCGTGGAAGGCTGGAGCTACTGGCTCCGTCCAAAAGTCAATAAGCCAGTCATTCATTTTACTCACTGAAGACTTGGGCTTCTCAGCGGCAGAATTCACTGGAGACTTGTGCTGCTCAGTGGCAAAATTCGTTGGAGACTTGTGCTGCTCAGTGGCAAAATTCGTTGGAGACTTGTGCTGCTTGGAGGCAGAATTCAATGGAGACTTGGGTTACTGGGAGGCAGAATTCACCGGAGACTTGTGCTGCTCAGAGGCAGAATTCGTTGGAGACTTGTGCTGCTCAGAGGCAGAATTCGTTGGAGACTTGGGCTGCTCGGAGGCAGAATTCGCTGAAGACTGGGACTGTTCGGAGACAGAAAATGCTGGAGACTGGGGTTGCTTGGCGGCCTTCTTCTTCGGCCATCTGGGCCTAGCGGTGGACTTTTCTTTGGCCGGCTTGGGGTTTGGGTCAGGCAGGACCACCCGGGAAAACCCACTGGAGGGGTAGGTGGAGAAAACTGGCGGTTGGCGAACTGGCCAGGCCGCCTGTATTTCTGCGGGGACTAGACGAGGAGAACACGACTCTTTTTGAACCTCTTCAATTCAAAAGGAGAATCAGATTAGTAGTCTCGACTAGGGAAAAAAAACATGCAGGTTCACTAAAGCGAATCGTGTCCTCGTCCAGACCCGCCAGAAAACAAGCGTTAAGTGGGGCATCCGGCCAGTTCACCAAGTAAGCAAGCTCAGAAAATTCCTCCACATACCTCTCCAGTGGGCAACCATCCTGCTGAAATCCCCAAAGACGATCCACCTCTGAAGTGAACGCCTTGCTGGGAGGCAGGCGCTGGCAGTTCTCCGAGGGCAATGGAACGAGGAAGATACCCATTTTTGTTTGCGAAAGTCCAGCGGTTGGGTCCGTTCTTCTGTTACAAGGTGTGTGTTGTGGTAGAGACGAGGCGTTTACGGACTTCAATAAACAGGGTATTTATTATCACAAAGGAAGCAGAGAAGCATACACACATATAAACTAACAATAAGAACGGACCGGGAGTGCAAGGAGTGAGTCCAACTTAAAGGGAGTGCTGACGATGACAACAGGTAATCCAGGGATGGTGGGAAGGCTGATGAGGGAAGTGCTAACAGGTGATGAACAGGGGGGATTCTGGGAAACTCTGGGAGTTTGGGACAGGCATGGATGTAACAGTTTTCTTGGGCATATTAATTTAATTGATAATTAGCTTTTCATGTGTCCTCCTCAATATTACATTCCATCTTGTCTTTTTATTTCTTTGTCTTTTAAAGTCACCATGAAATCAAAATTGATAATTCTTATTTTTATGGAATATTGCCGTGTTTATAAAAATGTATCTGTACAAATCATTTTTTTAAATTCATGTGTCTTTTTAAATTCATGAATCTTTAATCAAAATATCTTCCCCTTCTCTTCTCTGATGACGAGGGCAGGGCAACCTGTCACTCACATGAGATCCACCAATAGCAAACCACAATCATCCAATCAAGCCCCACCCTACATTTGTTCTTGTTTGAGAAGCCATTTCACTCAGATATACGTCATGAAATGAAAGGAAGTGACATCAGTTTGGAGGGAAAACAACAGCACAAATGTCAATAAGTATCACTAATTGGATCTGATTGATTTCTCAAGGACATTTCATCTTGGTTAATGAAATTACAGAGATCGGTATGATAATAAAATTGCATTCATTCATAAAAGCTAAAAATGTACTGCATAACAAGAAATTTTAAAATCCCACCTGTATTTCCTCATAGGTGAGCCCGTCTTGAAGACTGGAGTGACCGGATTCCCCTACAAAATAAATAAGACAAGCTCAGTGGAGTTTGTAATGCTTCAAATCAAATCAAATCAAGGAGAGAATTTGAGTTACACTTCCACGATTTTCAGCAGTGGATGGGTCTGAACTTAGAGACTGAATCATGGACCACCACTCCCTGCTGGCTGATGACATCTCCACCAGCTCCTGACTTCCTTGAAGAACCTGAAAGGTTTGAAATGAAAGGTCTGAAAAGCAGTTTTCAACTCAAGGCACACTGAAATGAATTCATTTTCCATTGAAGTTCACTATAACATCCACAAGAGGGAGCTGTTGCATCGTCTTCCCACATTAAGGTTCCCTTCAATTTTATCTCAGTGCCTGAAGTTTATAAACTTGTTGACTGCAACAATGTAAAGTCAAGACAACATAAAAAAAATTAAAAAATGAGTGTTGTAGCATTAAAGAAGATGAAGCACCTTATTGAGCTCCACCTTCAAATTGTACGGATCACTTCCGTACGTGAACAGCGGCTTCTTAAAGCGCTCGATTGCCCGCTGCTTGAAGCTGTTTTGTGGAGCTGGTGGGAGCTAAAAACAGACAATATGAATCAAAGAGATTGAAACATTCTGGAAAATGCCTGAAAACAGACTCCAAATTACCTGAGTTATGAATATAATCTTATGCAGAAGTTCAAGAAGCCTTTGATTGGGATCATCGATTTGTCGAACTTTCCTCTGAGATAAACAAATTCCTGCTGATGCTGTGAAACGAGCAACGCAATTTTAAATCCATATTATTTCTACATTTTCTGTGACGTGAGAACACTGTTACTTTTACAAATAATATATAAATCAAAGCAAAATTCAAAGAGCAGCTCATAATTGTGCACATTATCAGCAAAACTGAGATTTTTTACCTGGTCGTGCTTTTGACTTTTGACAATCCCCACTGCAGAACACAAACAGATTTATTTGAAAGAGAAATCTTCTGTGCAGCATTATGAATGTCTTTGATCAATTGAATGCCTTCTTGCTGAAAAACGTATGAATTTCTTTAAAAAATATATATATATTACTGAACTTTTGAAAGACAGTCAGCCTATCCATCCATCCATCGTTTCATTTATCCATCTATCATTCCATCCATCGTTTCATTTATCCATCTATCATTCCATCCATCCATCCATCCATCTATCGTTCCATCCATCCATCCATACATCCATCATTTCATTTATCCATCTATCATTCCATCCATCCATCCATACATCCATCATTTCATTTATCCATCTATCATTCCATCCATCCATCCATCCATCCATCTATCGTTCCATACATTCATCCATACATCCATCATTCTATTTATCCATCTATCATTCCATTCATCGTTTCATTTATCCATCTATCATTCCATCCATCGTTTCATTTATCCATCTATCATTCCATCCATCATTTCATTTATCCATCTATCATTCCATCCATCCATCCATCTATCGTTCCATCCATCCATACATACATCCATCATTTCATTTATCCATCTATCATTCCATTCATCGTTTCATTTATCCATCTATCATTCCATCCATCGTTTCATTTATCCATCTATCATTCCATCCATCCATCCATCCATCCATCTATCGTTCCATCCATCCATCCATACATCCATCATTTCATTTATCCATCTATCATTCCATCCATCCATCCATCCATCTATCGTTCCATCCATACATCCATCCATCCATCATTCCATTCATCCATCTATCCATTGTTTCATAAATTCATCAATCCATCTATCATTCCATTCATCCATCTATCCATTGTTTCATAAATCCATCCATCCATCTATCGTTCCATCCATACATACATCCATCCATCATTCCATCCATCCATCCATCCATTATTCCATTCATCCAACCATCCATCATTCCATTCATCCATCCATCCATCATTCCATCCATCATTCCATTCATCCATCTATCCATCGTTTCATCAATCCAGCCATCCATCGTTCCATCCATCCATCCATACATCCATCATTCCATCCATCCATCCATCCATCCATCCATTATTCCATTCATCCAACCATCCATCATTCCATTCATCCATCCATCCATAATTCCATTCATCCATCCATCGTTCCATCCATCCATCTATCAGTACACCCATCCATTGTTCCATTCATCCATCCACCAATCCATCCATCATTCCACCATCTATCGTTCCATCCATCCATCTATCGTTCCATCCATCCATCTATCATTCCATCCATTGTTTCATCCATTCATTAATTCATCCATCCATCATTCCATCATTCTATCCATCCATCCATCCATCCATCCATCCATCCATTCATCATCAATCATTCCATCATCTATCGTTAAATCCATCCATCCATCATTCCATTCATCCATCCATCCATCTATCCATCCAACCATCTATCATTACATCCATCCATCCATAATTCTATTCAGCTATCGTTCCATCCATCCATCTATCATTCCATTCATCCATCTATCATTCCATCCATTGTTTCATCCATTCGTTAATTCATCCATCCATCATTCCATCATTCTATCCATCCATCCATCCATCCATTCATCATCAATCATTCCATCATCTATCGTTAAATCCATCCATCCATCATTCCATCCATCCATCCATCCATCTATCCATCCAACCATCTATCATTACATCCATCCATCCATAATTCTATTCAGCTATCGTTCCATCCATCCATCTACCATTCCATCCATCCATTCATCCATCCATCCATACATAGATGGTACATAGATGGATAGACAGACAGATAAAACAATAAAAAGAATGACAGACAGACAGACAGACAGATAGATAGATAGATAGATAGATAGATAGATAGATAGATAGATAGATAGATAGATAGAAAATAAACACTCCTCTAAGCAACTGTATAAAAATAAAAAAACTCACCTGAGCAGTTCATCAGAACCCTTCACAATGCACTGCGACATGTCTACACATTTTAAATAAAGAAAAAGCACCTTATTCCTAAATTGACCAAATAAAGTATTTCTCTCTTACAATAGATTTATAGCATAGATGACTGATGAGGCTTTTCAAGAGATCAGGCTAACATACTGTTTGACACATGCAGTGCTGTTTTACTCATAAAAATGTGTCAGAAACATACTTTAAGCAAATGCAGACATTTGGCCGAACATGTTTTTAAACCCGTTGGGCATGCTTACGGTCAAGTCAAATGTATTTGTCTAGCACTTTTCACAATAAACATTGTTTCAAAGCAGCTTTACAGAAAATGATGATGTTAATGCAATTTGTCACCTTGACTTTGCTTCTGTTCTGCTCCACTTGCTAAAACAGATGTAGAAGTTTCAAAACTCTGAGTCTGTGATTGATCTTGACCATCTTGTTCTTTGAGGCCAACGCTCTGAATTAAAACCAAAATACACAGAAAATTCAGCTGGAATCATTTTCAAAAGAGAAAAAACAGATAATAATACTGAAGAAAGTTCAAACCTGATGCAGTGGGATGCACATCCTGGTCCTGTTGCTCTCCAGGAAATACTTCTGCGCTCTCTTCCTGTCTCGCTCTGCCCTTCTCTCTAGTGAATTATGGGATGCACAGAGACTGTCCACAAATTTCATCATTATATCAGAAATTCTGGAACTGACCTCGATGATGTCAGGACGCTCGTCTGCGTTTGGAGTCAAGCACCTGATCAAAAGCCAGCAAGAACATGTCCTGTAATCTTCTGAAAACTAAAATCTGTAAACTAAACTGAAAACTAAAAATGAACAAATGTGAATGAAGAATAGTTATAATACTTTCAGGAAATATGACTTATTTATGATGAAGACCACATTTCCCACAATTCTCTGTGAAAAACAGCTAATGCATCAATTATAGATCTAATGTACAAACTTTGCTCCTCTTTTTTTTTTTTTTTTACAGAGAAATAAATATGAAATTGTCCAACACCTTTATGTTATTCTTTAATTTAATTATTCTTTAATTGTTTTCTATTTTAATATATTAATATTAATATATTTATTTAAATAATATCTTTTTTTTTATATATATATATATATGACAAAAGATTTCTATTTCAAATAAATGCTGTTCTTTTGAACTTTCTATTCATCAAAGAATCTTGAAAAAACAAGATTCAACAAGATTCAACAAGATTCAAAATTTCAACATCAATAAGATCCATTATTAATAACTGAGTACCAATAATAATTAATCACCAAATCAGCACATTAGAATGATTTCTGAAGGATCATGTGACACTGAAGACTGGAGTAATGACGCTGAAAATTCAGCTTTTCATTTTTACAATTTTACTGTTTTTAGTGTATTTTTAATAAAAAAAAAATGCAGGTCATAATTAAGGTTTCTCCAGAGTAAGAGGATCTGAAAGCAGCAGGATTCGTACCATTTAATCATGTCAGTCACTCTCTCAGAGATGGTTTTGTCTTCCACTGGATCATAGACCGCTTCCACAATCTAAACACATGAAGAAGATGGAGGAATATCAGTTAAAAACAACTTGACGAATATTATGAATGGAAAAAAAGCATGATTTAAATCATAAACAGAGCACAAAAAAAATCTTTTAAAATGTCTGAACAATTCTTTTACAATGCATTTTCGGATGTATTTCTTTCACTATATGGTAAAACTGACACCTTGGTAGCGAGGGAGAGCATGTTTGCACTGTAGAACGGAGGCGTGAGGGTGACCGTCTGATAGAGGATGCAGCCCACGGCCCAAACATCTGCCTTCTCACCGTACGGCTCGTTTTTCACAATCTCTGGACTAACACACACAAAACAGAAAATATGCTTCACCTCAAACTCCAACAAATGCTCACCTGATCATACGAGGTATTTGAGAACTGTAAATAAAAGATTTCAGTAGAGTACCAGCAGTACAGTATTGTCCCGACCACTGACGTCAGCTTACTGTTCTCCTGTTTCTGTTTAGCAAGACCAAAGTCAGCTGGAAAAAAGATTAGATTAGTTATTATGTGTACAAATGTAAAGCGACATGCCTAAAACACACACACACACACACACACATATGTATGTATTCTTTCCCATATAATGCTCTGGACAGGTAAACGGTCAAATCAACTCACTAATAGTGACTTTATCTCTCTCTCCGAGCATGATGTTATTTGGCGTGAGATCTCGGTGGATGATCCGTTTCTCCTTGTGTAAGTATCTCAAAGCCAGACAGATCTGTGGAAGTTTCAGTATTGACTTAATTGATAATTTTTATTTAATATTTTCCTTGTTCTGTGTAAGTGTTCGAGTTCCTAACCTGTATGAAAATGTTCCAGACTCTCTCCTCGGTGAACGTCTGTCCTTTCTCTTTGAGGGTGCTGAAATGTTCAGCCAGCGGAGCTCCTTCTATGAGCTCCATCACGATGTAGAGTTTGTCAGCTGAGACCAGGACAAAAATGGACAGTTATAAATGTATATATATATATATATATATATATATATATATAATACACATGCTTTGGGGGCCCAAAAGCCGCAATGAAAAACTGAAGCAGTTTCACAGACTTTTGGACCCCACTGTGCAGCTTAAATTCATTATATGCATATCATAAATATAATACAATTTATATATAAATGTCAGAAGAGTATGTACCTTCTAAAAATGTTTTGAAGTATTTTACAATGTTTGGATGACACATCTGAAAGAAATTAAGAATGACAAACGACAGCTTTCAGCTTTGTGTGAGAATATCAGGGTCATATTTCACTCTAATATCAAAAGATTTGTCTAATGAATATTATGCATATTAAATTATTGTGATATTATTTACATAATAATCATCCTTTAAACACACCATATTTTTTTATTAAAATCTGTGGAAATTATATATAACTACTATTTGTATATAAATACTTTGCAGTTAAAACTATTTGAGACAGTTATGAGAACTGAGGGGAGGGGAAGACATGCTTTTCTTCTGGGAACGAACACGTCACAATAGAGACAGGAACTAAACAGAGCGTTACTGACAGACTGGGAAGAGAGGAGCTGCAACAATGGAGAATATGGGAAAATGTATGTGTTTTTGAACATTCAAGCCCGCAAAAACAAAAGTCTTGGTAAAAGAGCATAATATGGCCTCCTTAAATGTATGATCTGTGACTTTCATCACCACGACCATTAGGGGACGTCTGAGCAGTTTCTGAATGAGAATGCATTATTTACCTGTTCTTTAATGATGGTCAGCTCTGACACAATCTTCTCAACGCTGCTGTCTCTAGATCGCTTGTCCTTGCCAAAGGCCGGATTGTGAAAGTTGACCTCCTTCAGTGCCAGAACGTTCTGTCCGCTCTGCTTACGGACCTTCGAGTGGGAGCAAAAACAACTGTGAATGGTTAAATTACAAATACCCACAGATTGCACAGATCAACTTCACCTTAAAGACGCTGCCAAAGGCACCGCTGCCCAGATGGTCCAAAACTGCATAACCATTGATCACTCTCAAAGGAGGTCGGTTCTGGTTCACCGTCTCTATGCTTTCCCTGAGAACATCTAACTCCTCCTCCTTACACATAAACACAGTCATAATGTAAACATGCCAGAGAGAAAATATTAGAGAGAGTATTTTAGCACAAAGATCTTCAGTATCTTACCGTTAAGAGTGCAATTTTCTCCTGCAGTGGTTCATATGCAGTAATGTCTCTTACATAGTGCCCGACATCGATAAACATCTCAAACAACTCCGGAGGAAACAGTCTGGAACAAACAAACAGCATTAAATTTAGAATATAGAAAAATATAAATCATAAATAAAAATAAATATAGAATTAATTAATAAAAAATACCTTTTACCTTTTAAAGTGATGTCTATTGCGTTCCATACTAAAAAGGAATCGTAGGGCCCTAAAAGCATAACACTTCAAAAAATAAGGAGCAACATTAATATCTGCATTTCAGGCGTACTTATGGGAAATAAAGAGAAAATTTTAAGTTGCAAGTGTAACGCTGCAATTAGAAGATGCTTATTAGTTCCTCACAGAACCATAATCCATCTTTGCATACTGTATTGTAAATTCAGTAGAGTTTATTCACTAGATGGACATACCTGTAGAGATTTAGCTTGAGGTTCTTTAAAGCTTTGTGGCAAAATCAGTTTGCCAATTATGTACACACCGTTCTCCTAAAACAGAATCAATGCATGTAGAGTATATACATATGAGATGAATGCAAACTGATGTCTTTGATTCATGAGAGAAGCATCTGACAGAGAAAGAGAAGTGGACTACCTGCACCACATTATGTGCTGTCGTATCATCCAAAACAAGCTCAGTGATCGCTGCACAGCATGCTGGGAACAGGGACAGGAGTTATTGCTTTCATTAATTGTGGATTAATCCCAGAGTTCAAGACAATGCCGAATACAACACTTTACATTAAGGTCTCATTAGTTGACAATACAAAAAAATATTGATTTTTCGATATGTATAGATACTGAAACGGTTCCAATACTAATTTTCAGCAGTATCGATACACTGATACCATCGATACACTCTCTCATCTGTCAGACAGCGAGTTGGTTGTTATTAAAATAGAGTATTTTGATGCGGGATAGCGGGTATTACGCATTATTTTACTCATTCCCGCAGGTTTCACGCTCAAATCCAAAGTGCGCACTCATAAAGCCGCTTCTCAAACAGCTTGTGAGTACCAAATTGAGTTCTTTTTCATGGCTTATTGCGCTTATACGGTCAAATACACACAAAATTCGGTCAAAATGCCCATCTTGGCCCGTGTTTACGTAAACACAGTCTGTTAGGTCTAAAGTGAATGTAAACAGTTGGGAAAGAACTGAAGGCTGAACACCGTTACTGACAATCCACATTTTGACTGCGTGAGATTCTCCAGCTTTGTTGTTGTTGAGCAATCAAAGCGTGAGCTGTTAAAGCTCCGCCCTCTTCTGGAAAGGGGGCCGGGAGCAGCAGCTCATTTGCATTTAAAGGGACACACACAAAAACTGTGTGTTTTTGCTCACACCCAAATAGGGGCAAATTTGACAAGGTATAATAAAATGATCTGTGGGGTATTTTGAGCTGAAACTTCACAGACACATTCTGGGGACACCAGAGACTTATATCACATCTTGTGGAAAGGGGCACTGTAGGTCCACTTTAAGGTCTATAGTTGCTCAGCTCCTTGCATTCTCATTATAGTTTCCATTAGAGAGGCATAATAGTTAAGATGCATATTACATCCAGTGATGCAATCTGTGCATCTCAATACGCTCGACATGGTGTCTACATAATGTTTAATCATTTGCTGCATGTTAAACTCCATATTTTAGGATGTCATAAAGGATAGCATATATTTTATACCTTTTTATATAGTCTATAAGATCTACGGAAGCTTGTTTCTGCCACAGAATAAAAAGATAAAAAAGGTAATTGTGACTTTTGATCTCACAATTATTTTTTTTCCCTCACAATTTCAATTTTACATCTTGAATTCTGGCATTTTTTCTTACAACTGTGACATTTAAACTCACAATTGCGTTATGAGCTAACTCATTATTTTCTCAGAATTGCGAGCTTATATATCACAATTCTGCCTTTATAACTTGCAATTGCGTGAAAGTCAGATTTGTGAAATAAAGTCGCAATTACCTTTTTTATTTTTTAATTCTGTGACGCAATCAAGCTTTCACAAAGATCTATTAAGCCCTGAATATTATTTTATTTGATCACAAGACCAATAGTAAGCACTCCTAAATAAACAATTCACTTCTGTGTTTCCTGTGCATCCTCACCTGCCTGCAGATTGATGGTGTTCTCCGCTGTCTCTTGAGGGCTCACCTCCACTGACATGTGCTGTCTGTGTATCCTGCCTGCCGCATTGGCACTGGACAGCGTGTCTATGGTGGAGCGATCAGACACGTACACTCGTTCTCTGGAACAAAATGTTTTGCATGACTTAAAGTGCATTTAAAACTCAACCAAACATGACCCGACTGCATTGAGACCCACCCGTGCAAGATGCGTAGCAGTTGTTGCACGCCGCCCCACGCCCGGATCTCAGTGCTGGTGTCCGGATCCTGACACAGCTGCACAAGCACCCAGACCGTGCTCCACAGCAGCTTCACGTGCTCCGAGTGCAGGAGGCTGAGCAGCACCGGCACCCCGTCACACTGACGCACCTGCTCCCTGATGCACTGCACGGAGCACAGCAACCTCAGCAGTTCTGCGCTCAACCTGATGACAAATAATATTGAAATGAGTGTGTGACTTCTGTGCCACTAGAGGCATCAGTGCACCACACAAAATTGTGATGTTTTTTTGAACCAGTGTTGTTTTAGTCGAGCTGCCCAAGCAATTACCTTGACAATACATATTATATAATATATTATATTACAAGGTGTGCAATTTTTTTTATGGAAACGCACAGCTAAAGTAGTTCCAGTCAGGTTTTGACCGCACATATCACGTAGCCAAATGATTTCAGTTATTTCAGAAGGTCCTTACAAGCCTATAACAGCAAAAGAAACAAAACCCACAATGACACTAACCAAGCAAATATAGCAAATAGAAATGTGTCGTCAGCGCTGCTCTGACGATTTTATCAGTAAAATAGTTTAGCAACTTAAAAGCTGCATGATATTTCTCACTAGAGAGGTAATAACGTCGCTGTTCTTGAAGCAGATAAACTTACAGTTTCGCTATTAGTAGAGACGCTGCTCTACTAACATTGTCACAGAATCAGGTAATTTACACACGCTAATCTCTCTCTCTCTCTAATAGTTGCATTAATAACTGCATTAATCTGCATATCAATGGCTCAAGCCTCTATTACTAACTCAGTAGCTCTAAAATGACATTTTGGAATTTGCACCGGAGGCGTGAAATTAGTCCGACACACAAGAGCGTTTGTTTTAAAGACAAAACCTGACAAGTGCCTTGAAATACAACATCTGAACAATGTCTTGAGGTGTGGTAACCATAGTATATAATAACGTATCTGGAGGCTAATAAAATTCAAATCAATGTGGGTCTGCTTTATCTTACAGCAGTATGTAAATTGCAAGAAGTAATGTGCAAATAACAATAATTACATAAAGGTAAATAAAAGTCACAAATTCAATGCAGGAATGCTCATGCAATTAGCTCATGCAGTCAAAACAACATTCATCAGCACACAGAAAACTGCAAACGATAAATAGTTATTGAAAAACACCAGAAGTTGTCAAACTTACCTTTTCGATAACATGTCATATTCTTGTAACACAACTAGAATATGCTCCACAACAGACAGCTCTCCGATCTTCTCTTTGCATTCTTGACTAAATGAGAAATTGGATACTTGATTAAACACATCATGCTAATGTGATTAGGAAAAAATGTACTCTTGATAATATACAAGTACCTTTCAGCGAGTGAGGTGAGAGCCAGGAGAGCCCCTAATACTACACTACTGTCCCGCGTAGAGAGCAGCTTCACGAGGGTCTGTGCAAAATAAAAAATGGTGGCCCAAATACAATAACCTCAGTTTTATGATTATTAAATTTCAGAAAGTTGTTATGTAAACAGATGCTGGCATTTAATGAGTCAAAGGGAAGAGCAGAAGAGAAGAAAACAGATCATCAGCATAACAATGGTAGCTGAGACCATGACAACAGATAATATGACAAATAAATATGGAAAAGAAGAGGTCCAAGGACAGAGCCTTGAGGGACACCATGAGATAGAGAACAAGTGGAAGATTTGAAGGATTGTCTATCAGTGAGATAGGATGTAAAGCTGAGGCTTATAGCTGAGAGACACATACCTTATGTGCGCCACAATGAATAATCCACTTTCTTTGTTCCTCAACAGAAGACAACTTCTGAATCATATCTGCAGGGCAAATGATGGGGAAAACAAGTTTAACAAACATATTATTCTTCTTGCGGCTCGTTTCCAAGCTGTACATACTGCAGCATGTCTGTCTCACATGTCATTGCAACCAGCTGCTCAATTTCCAACGTTTGTTCTCTGCATTCTAGATACACAGTGGCAACCAACTCCATGTGCTGAAAAACATCCAACGAGACCCAATGAATTTCCACATGCTGCTCTGCATTTTCAGCATATGAACATTGTGAAATTCTTTACCTTAGCGAGCTGTCCAGCACCTTGCAGTTCAAAGAAGACTTTCTATAGGAGGAAACATACATTTATACAGCAAATGAAAGAACAGAATGTTTACTTGGAATTACTATTTGCATCCAGGTGTAAATAGCACTGACAATATTATAAGTTTATGTAATATAATATAATATAAATGTATAAAATAAAATAATAATAGGGTCATTCCATGTCAAATCAACCAAATTTCAGAAACTTCCCCGACTCACAATTTTTTGTTTTGTTAATATCTTTTTCTGTAGAAAGACAAACAATAGCGATGAAAGCCAAAATATTAAATATCACGGATGAAATAATGTTTAAACTAGAAATGTATCTTGTTTTTTGTTTTTTTGCTATCAAAACAATTGCATACCCATCATACCTGTCTGAGTGCCATAAATATTGTTTTTCCAAAGTCTGCATGCCCGTAAGAAATCTCAATATAACTTTGGATACTGGTTATTAACAAACTTTTCTTTTGAAAACTTCATTTTCAAGGCCCTAAATGGCTCAATCTCATAGATATGGGGATCTCAGTTTGGGTCCATTTTAAAATTGTTGAATTTTATCCAATTTCAACGGTCGAAAACCAAATTTGAGTCACTTTGCATACAGCTGATACTTATTGCATTTTAAAGGGAATGTCAGAAGAATATATATTGTTGAAACTAGAAATGTATCTTGTTTCCCTCTATCAAAACAACTGGATAGAAAAAAAAAGAAGATCAAAATAAAAAATTTTAGCCGGTGACCTCTGGTTAAGTGGACACGAAATGACTCAAATACATTTTTATATTAAACAGAGATTTTAGACCTCACCTGGTGAAGAGGATCCCTGATCAACAATCTCAAGCAGTTCAGAACTCTTAAAATGTTGTCTGAGGAGGACTTTTTCAGCCAGTTGCTAAAAAACAAAAAAACAAGACTAGTCTACGGTGATCCATAAACACACTAGCTGGTATACATCAGCAGCATCATGCTCATGAATACAGACCTACAACCGAGTCTATTATTGATCAAGGCAGTGAAGGAGCCCAGGAACAGTGTGTGATGTGGCTGGTCACTAAAACATCTCTGATTTCTGTAAGTCACACTGTTAACAACATTGGAAAATTGGTTACAAAATGCAGCAGAATAAAAGCAAAATTACCAGATAACATGAGAAACTATGCACCTGAAGTTATCCAGCTCAGATGCTTCATTGTTTGTGCCGTTTTTCTGGTGGTCGGGAATGTTTGAGGAGTTTTGACGCTTCCATCCCTTGGATTGACTCAAAGATGAAGCCTGAGATGGGGAGCAGAGATGATACTGTGAGACTCACATCAATTCAGAGAGAAAAAAAAAAAGAGAGATGAGTTATCTGGACATTTTGTGGTTCTGTAGGCAAAAATTAAAATGTTACCTGTTTGGATATTGGAGCTGTGATCAGTGATAAAAGTCTCTTGAGATCAAGAAGCTCCCTAAAAATGATTTTAAAAAGACACTTATAAATATCAGCAGAAAAACTAAATTCTCATCAGTTATAGTTTCGGTGATGGCTTACTTGTCTTTAGGTTTTGGATGTGATCTGTTTGGTCCTCTAGACTTTCTGTCTTGGAGAGGCATGGCACAATCTTGATTACTCTCATGTCTGCAGCTCAGACAGATGAGAAAAATTATGAGAAATACTGCATGAGATTACATTGCACGATGGGCAACATGCATTTAAACTGTGTAAACATAAAACGCACTATGTCAAAGTTATTTGAATATGCCACATTAACTGCAGCAGCTGGTGCCAGTATGACCACGAACCAAAATAGCCACATTCATGAGATTACTTAGATAATTCATGTCATGTCATATTGACTCTGTTTGGTGGCAATCACATGAATTTCCAAGGAGGAGTATTAAAAAGCACATTCGCTTTTCACAAACCCCTGAATAGCTGACTTCCTGTTGGGTGGAGCATATGACTTCGAAAGTTGTTTGACTCAACAAGATCTATATGAGTACCAAGTTTCGTACATATACATGCAAGTGTGCATGATATATGGACCAAGACTTAGCAGTGTTAGCAGTGTTGCCAAGTCTGTGGTTTTTCATGTCCGCGGGTTGAATCGACCTAAAATAACGTGATATTAAGTCCCTGGAATGCGAATTTTACCAGGGGAGCCGCTCAAAAAAACGTGAATTTTATCCCCCTGAAATGCGATTGGGCTAGTTTTGGGCTAGTTTTGAGGGGCGGGTTTTGTTGTGAAAACCTGGAACCTTGCCGGTTAGCAGCTTTGGCCCGGTCCTAATGGCCGATGAATATGATGTGTGCGCAAAATTTTAGGAGATTTTGAGGGGGGCCCCAAAACCCCCTGAACAATTGAAAAAAAAAAAATAATAATAATAATTTTTGGGAAAACAATAGAGCCCTTCGCCCCTGGGACCTAATAACTTCACATACAGTGGCTTCAAAAACAACATTTAAAAATATTTTTTTCTCAGTGTCTTTAAATCACCCAGCAGACAAAAATATGTTCGCAGAACATTTTGCTAACGTTCCTATTAAGTAATGAAAACCTTATTTCTAAATGTTTTCGAACGTTAAAGGAACACGAAAATTCTATTTAATCTTTTTGCAAACATTGTGGGAATATTACTTTTGAATTATCTGTAAACATTCTGAAACAAGTAGTAACATTTACTTTGTTCGCTGTTATGGTGCATTCAAGTCCTACTGGGAAGTTCGTATTTACGACTTGGGAAGTCGTATTTACGACGTCAGGTGCGTTCAAGTCACTTTCGATGAAGCAAGATGGTGGTGTACCTTCTCTTAATTAACTACACAAAAATACAGCAAGGTTTTTAAACTCTAACGTTACTAGAAAATGAAGAACAGTGAATGTGTTTTGCTTTTCTTTATGTTTTTAATTAATTTATGAAGCCACTGTAAACTTTATCGCTACATATTATATTGTTAGATTACAATGCTTTCACATTTTGTGCAGGCAATTAGCTTATTTTGTTGTAAATAAAAAAGCCTGACAATGTCACTGCTAAATACTATAAGTATTGTGGTATTCCATCATGTTTCTCAGCGACACGTCCCCAACTCGTAAACTCGGGGCTTAAAGAAAAATCCCGATCCTCCCACTCGTATTTACGACTTTCATGTGCATTCAACTCGTAAACACGATCTTTCCGACATGACTCACCATTTGAAGTCATCAGTTCTCCTCAAGTTCACACAGGTGTCCTTACAGACGTTGTTTAACAACATTTCTGTCACTTTTATAATTTCAAAGACACTTTTGAAATTCAAAAACTTTTTTTTTTTTAATATTCTACTTGAAAAGTGTCAGTATGCTAACTTCGTTTAAAAAAAAACGCAATATCAAACGCAATAACATTCAGTGACTGAGGTATTCAAATACTTTTTGAGGCCACTGACCGTATGATCGAAATTTAACGGCTTTATATCTTGTATTTGAATGTATTTTCTCACCTGTGTGGATCAGGAATATTAAGGACAGTTTAATCGCATGGCTGAAGGTCGTCATATATTTCTCTGTATTTTGAGAAGACAACACAGAGAAGCTCGATTCAGGAATGTGAAGACACACAGCGACCAATGAGACGACGCGATGTTGAGGCGTCTGCGGTTACCAAGATACTGAAAAGTAAACACACGCGCTAGCTCGAGTTTCGCTTTTTCCACTCATCTTGGGGCATTATCACAAATTAAAGTCACAACAAGCGTTGCAATAAAATGGCATTATTGTTTACATACAAATATTTTGAAAAACGAGAATATAATGGAAAAAAAAAAATCGAATATAAAACTAAAGATTCTGTCTATGAAAATGACACAGTAAGCAGTTCAACTCTAGTGCAGTGCCTAAAAGCATACAGCAATTTACACATACTCTAGTGTATTTAAACATATATGGAATGAATCCTTGTTTAAAGCACATTTTTCAAACAATATTCACGTTTAACAATGTTCTGTGTTTGTTAGTAGCAACTTTTTGCTCACAAAGCTCATCACATCACATTCATCAACACATTGGGCCTCTTTCACTATTAAGAAACTGTTCGTAAAAACATTTTAGCACAAAGTGCTGCCACAATTTACAAATGTTTTTATGAGCAATTTGTACACAGACATTCATTGTGCTTGCCTTTTATCAATTTGATCTGAAGTTTAGTGCCACATTTGAATAATAGTTTCAGCAGAAAACAGTGAGACTCTGTATAGCTTTTGTTACCAGAAACAAAAATAGACCTCAGAGTGCAAACTATTATAAGAGATGTGAACATTGTGTGCAGTTACATGGATAAGAAGTTTAGTCTAGCTATATTATATATTATAGTTATATTTCCTGAGCTTTTTGGACAAGCTTTGAAAACCTTATATATATGAGAATTTTCTAAACCACCATTAATTCAAACAAGGACAAGACATGTTACCATCTATACATCTTTTTATTTGAATATATATATATATATTTCACATTACAGTAATGAGAATGACATTGCATTGCAGTAATGAAAGTAAAGGTAAAAATCTGCTTGATTTTCATAAAGAAATTAACTCACAATTCTAAAAAAAAAAATTGATTCTGGATGTGATGTATTAATGATTAATGATGTATTAAACACAAATATGCATATCACACAAATACTGGATGAATAGCACTTCTCTAATTAAATAGGGGGATTTACCAACTTTATATCTTTCCACACCGTGACATATGTGGGACTCACAAGTGATGTGACTGAAAATGTCAACTGAAATGTAAGTGTGACTTACTTTACAGATCATAACTGTTGAAAAATGACATTTAATAGCCTAATAAAACTTCAGTTAAAGTGTCTGCAGAGGCACTAAATGTATAGGACTCAAAGAATAGTATAAAATATGTCAATAGATAAAAAAAATAATAAAAAAAGGAATTCACCACCAATGGTGGACAATAGCGATGTTTTTATTTTTATTTTTTCAAGTACATTTTTCAAGTAGCCTATCTATGGAAGCTTGTCTCCGCCACTGAATAAAAAATAAAAAACTTTTTATCTAACAATTCTGACTGTTTTTCTAGCAATTGCAAGTTTATATCTCACAATTCGGACTTTAAAATTTGCAATTGCGTGCTATAATGTCAGAATTGTAAACTCACAATTGCGTGTTATAAAGTCTGAATTGCGAAATATAAACTCACAATTGCGTGTCATAAAGTCAAAAATGCGAGATATAAACGCAATTGTGTGTTATAAAGTCAGAATTATGAGACAAACTCGCAATTTGGAGAAAAAAGTCAGATTTGCGAAATATAAACTCGCAATTGTGTTATAAAGTCAGAATTATAAACTCGGAATCGTGTGTTATAAAGTCAGAATTGCGGGACATAAACTCACAATTCGGAGAAAAAAGTAAGAATTGAGATATATAAACGTACAATTGCATGTTATAAAGTCAGAATTGCTAGATATAAACTTACAATTCAGAGGAAAAAGTCAGAATTGCAAGATATAAACTGGCAATTGCATGCTATAAAGTCAGAATTGCGAGATATAAACTCACAATTCGGAGAAAAAAATTCAGAATTGCGAGATATAAACTTACAATTCAGAGAAAAAAAGTCAGAATTGCAAGATATAAACTCGCAATTGCGTGTTATTAAGTCAGAATTGCGAGATATAAACTCACAATTCGGAGAAAAAAAGTCAGAATTGCGAGATATAAACTCACAATTCGAAGAAAAAAAGTCAGAATTGCGAGATATAAACTCACAATTCGAAGAAAAAAAGTCAGAATTGCGAGATATAAACTCACAATTCGGAGAAAAAAAGTCAGAATTGCGAGATATAAACTCACAATTCGGAGAAAAAAAGTCAGAATTGCGAGATATAAACTCACAATTCGAAGAAAAAAAGTCAGAATTGCGAGATATAAACTCACAATTCGGAGAAAAAAAGTCAGAATTGCGAGATATAAACTCACAATTCGAAGAAAAAAGTCAGAATTGCGAGATATAAACTCACAATTCGAAGAAAAAAAGTCAGAATTGCGAGATATAAACTCACAATTCGGAGAAAAAAGTAAGAATTGAGATATATAAACGTACAATTGCATGTTATAAAGTCAGAATTGCTAGATATAAACTTACAATTCAGAGGAAAAAGTCAGAATTGCAAGATATAAACTGGCAATTGCATGCTATAAAGTCAGAATTGCGAGATATAAACTCACAATTCGGAGAAAAAAATTCAGAATTGCGAGATATAAACTTACAATTCAGAGAAAAAAAGTCAGAATTGCAAGATATAAACTCGCAATTGCGTGTTATTAAGTCAGAATTGCGAGATATAAACTCACAATTCGGAGAAAAAAAGTCAGAATTGCGAGATATAAACTCACAATTCGAAGAAAAAAAGTCAGAATTGCGAGATATAAACTCACAATTCGGAGAAAAAAAGTCAGAATTGCGAGATATAAACTCACAATTCGGAGAAAAAAAGTCAGAATTGCGAGATATAAACTCACAATTCGAAGAAAAAAAGTCAGAATTGCGAGATATAAACTCACAATTCGGAGAAAAAAAGTCAGAATTGCGAGATATAAACTCACAATTCGAAGAAAAAAGTCAGAATTGCGAGATATAAACTCACAATTCGGAGAAAAAAAGTCAGAATTGCGAGATATAAACTCACAATTCGAAGAAAAAAGTCAGAATTGCGAGATATAAACTCACAATTCGAAGAAAAAAAGTCAGAATTGCGAGATATAAACTCACAATTCGAAGAAAAAAAGTCAGAATTGCGAGATATAAACTCACAATTTGGAGAAAATTTTTTCAAATTTTCAAAAGTAATTTTGTTTTGAGAAACTTTTACATTCCAAAGCATATTGTACTTTTTACTCCACTACATTTAATAAAAACGTCCTTCATCATTATTTTGAACCAAAGAAATCGCCAAGATGGCGGTGTCCGATTACTTAACGAGCCGATTCTTTTCAAATAACCTGTTGAATCGGTTTCGCAAAATCGAAGAGCTGAACGATTAATTTGTGAATTTGGAGCTTGAGTGCACGCGCGATTAATGGCGCGAAAAAGTAAGTCACTAATGGCTAATTTTACAGTCCCTCCAGGAATCCGCGATTCTGTGATCGCTGAATTTGCGGCGAAATCAAGCAAACGCCGCAAAATTCGGAGGAGCTTGCAATTTTTCTAAATTGGCGCAGATTTTCTGCAGATTTTAGGCCTGAACGCGTCGTGTGACGTCATCACAACATTCAGCCAAAGGAAAGCACACTTCGAAGTAGGCTATGTGCGCTAAACTTGAATCGATCGATAAACAACTGTTTGCGCCGTTGCTTCGGCAATGCATCTGCCAGTCAGTCATTCACCGTAACAACCCTCCGCGCAACTCACACACACACACACACACACAAAAACAGTGACATCATTTCCACCAATCGGTTCAGTTTGGACGAGTAGCAAGATGGAACAATTGAAGTAGACACTGAATGAAAATGTATTCGGTAATATAGCGGGTTCCAGGGTTACCTCTGTAAAAACTGCAGGCAGTTTACCTTTCTGACACTGCTTGTGTACTTATTGTTTACTTTCCAACTTTATAGTTATGTTCTTTTGCACTTTAATCTGTTTGAAACATTTGTTTACTTTACACATTTTGTGTGTTCTTCAAAAGTAGGCCACTGTTATATTTAAGGTTCTTTTTGTTGTATTATAAAAATACTAATACTAGCTGCAGAAAAAAGCTTTGTGAAATCTCAAATTTGTATTTCTATTATCAACAAAATAACTACTGTATATTTATACCTTCTTTTACAAACTTTGACATTTTATATTAAAATTCTGCCAATATGCAAAAACAAAATAAAGCACTAATATTGAAACTTTTTATGCTAATCATTAAGATCCATGTTTGTTTACACTAAGATTTGCATTAGTGTATTCGGATGCAGTAAGAGTTTTGCATTTGGTTAAACTTTAGCTGCATCTGTGTCTGCTCTAACACGCCTAACAGTCTCATAACCTTACAGTGCAAAGCTACAGGTCTCTTAATCATCCTATTCATTGAACTGTGCTCAATGTGACTATTCTCAAAGAACGTCTATTTGATCGTACTTAATCTGAGAAGACCCTAGGAAGCAAACTTTTGTAGTAAGTAAGGCAGTTTTCATATTAGTGACCTTCCCTTTGTGTCGAAACAACAATTTATTTCAAATAATGTATTTGGACATGTTAAAAATAGTTTTTTAGAAATAATGCGTGATCGTGCACAGGAAGTTGCATTTACAAAAAGTAAATAATAAATTGAAATAAAAATAAACCATGCCATTTGGTTTTGTTATCTAATGCAATGACTTTCTGCCATTTTTAGGTGTGACTTAATACATTTTTAGGGCATTATGGCTGTTGCTTTTAAGAAAAATGTTTACTGATCGCAACATGCACAGGAAGTTGCATTGAAAAAGTTAAATAAATAAATAATCCGAGTCATTTTATTAGATAACAAAACCCAGTGGCATGGTTTACATTGCAAAAAAAATTATTTTCTTGCTTAGAGTTTTTATCTTGTTTCTAGTCCAAATATCTAAATATTCTTAAATCAAGAAGCATTTTCTAGACAAGTAAAAATTATTGTCTTGTTTTCAGAAAAAAGTCAAGAATTTTACCTTACTGAAACGAGCAAAATAATCTGCCAATGGGGTAAGCAAATAATCTTATTTCAAACTGAAAACAAGATTATTTTGCTTGTTTCAGTAAGAAAAGAAAGAGAAGAAAGGCATTTTTTATTTTATTTTGTTGCATGATTATAAATTTCCTGTGCATGATCAGTACCCATAGTGCCCTAATTAAAAGTATTCGACATGAAAGTATGCAGTCTTAGTTTCAGACATTTTTTATGTTAAGTGTGACATTTTTAAGCCACAGTATCAATAAGTAAAAATACTTGTAAATCTCATTTTGCTTTTTTTCAGAGTGCTTTCACATGCAAAATGGTAAACCACTTAGTCATTTTAGCCGTCTACATTGTGACGTTTCTAATCGGCCTGCCGGCCAATCTAGTGGCCATATGCACCTTTATTAAGAAACTCAGTGACAAACCCAATCCGAATGACATCCTGCTCTTCAACTTGACGGCTTCCGACTTGGTCTTCCTGTTCTTTCTGCCTTTCAAGATGTATGAAGCTGCCGTTGGCATGAAATGGTACTTATCCCAGACCCTGTGTTCAATCGCCTCCTTCTTCTTTTTCACCACGATTTACACCAGCTCCCTGTTGCTCATGGCTATAGCCGTGGATCGCTACTTAGGACTGGCTTTTCCGATCAAATACAGACTGTTGCGCAAGCCGCTTTACGCCGCGGCAGGAAGCGTCATCATCTGGTTGGTCAGTGTTGGCCATTGCACCATCATATTCATCATTGTCCATATGCCATTGCCAAACGGTACCAAAACCAAACCTGTCTGCTATGAGCAATTCACAGAGAATCAAAAAAAGATCTTATTACCAGTCCGTCTTGAATTTTTTGTGGTTATTTACATACTACCGCTTTTAGTTTCCATCTTCTGCTATATTAACTGCATCTACATCCTGTACAGCAGGCCTCACATAGCCAAAGTGAAAAAGCAAAGGGCCATTGGCATGGCATTGTGCACGCTGATCATCTTTTTACTCTGTTTTCTGCCCTACAACATGTCCCATCTGGTGGGTTTCAGCAGCAACGAAAGCCCGTGGTGGAGGTACTACACGCTCTTGCCCAGCACGCTCAACACCTGCCTGGATCCGTTCGTCTTCTACTTCTCCTCCTCCACTTTCCGTGAAAGCAAAACCATTGCTTTACTCAAGACCTGGTGTTGTAGACACAAGAGAACTAGAAAGTGTGAAACTGAACTGAATATAGTATCAAAATAAACAGTTTTTGTCATTTGCATGTCATGGCTTCATGCAAGTCACAAGGTTTAGGCTGTGTGTCCACCAAAGCGATTTTATTCCCCGAGTCTAGTGTATTTTTCGAATTGTTTTGCAATGGGAGTGCTGCATTTTTAAAATGCCAGGAGGGTAACGAGGCGTTGAGCATCTCTGCGTTTTTTACCAGTTGCCGAGAGTTGAAAAAATGTTATTAGGCCGCGTGTCCTCCAAAGCGTTTTCAGCCAGCCATTTTATTTCATTTTTTTCAGTTGATATGCTTTGCTTGCTATGATACGGAATATCCGCGGAAGTGTTGATGTCGATACAGTGTAAAGTATTTGCTCTGGCTCTTGTTTTAAATCTTTTTTTTCTGTTATTATGCTTGTTGTTGTCATCTGTTGACATTGTACAAGCAGAAATGTGGCGGTTGGTTGGTGTTGCATTTGTCCCGCCTCTCCTCCACTGTGATTGGACGGCTGGGTAAAAAAGTGACAGTGATGAGCGCTGCGTTTTACCAAAGTCTCTTTAAGACAAGTCATTTCACTCGGCGGCCATCTTTGAAACGCCTCTCGGGCATTGGAGTACAGCTCCTATCTCTTTGAATGGGGAAACATCAAATTCTCCAAAGCTGCTCGCCAAGCTTTCGATTAAATTTTATATTTGAAATCACCAATAAAATCTGGCAACAATTGTCTCATAATTTTTGTTTCCGCCATATTGTGCGTTGCACTTGCTCCCGCTCAAAACAATACGAGTGACGCGTCTTGTGTTATACTATAGTCTTTGATTTTACCCAAAGTTGAACATTCTTCAAGTCTTGGCGACCGGTAAAAAACACTGAGCACTCAGCATTCGTCATGCGTCACGCTGCTGCCGTTTTAAAAACTCTGCTCTCGCATTGAAAACAATTGGAAAAATACGCTAGCCTCGGAAAAAATGCTTTGATGGACGCAGGCAGTGGAATGGAGAAAACAGCAAGGTCTCGAGACTTTTAAAAGTTGAATGTATTTTAACTTGAGCGCCACATATTTAGAAAACAGCCACTTATTAAACTTTGGGTAAAACGCAGCGCTCATCATTGTTACTTTGCACCAGCCGTCCAATCACAGTGGAAGAGGGGCGGGACAAATACAACACCGACCAACCGCCACATTCTGCTTGTACAACGTCAACAGATGACAACAACAAGCATAATAACAGAACAAAATAATGTAAAACAAGAGCCAGAGCAAATACTTTACATTATATCGTTATACTTTTAGGAGCACAAAGATATTTGTCTCCTCTGGAGCTTCAGAAAAGATCTCAACTTTGGCTGTATAACCTTTTTTTTTGATAAACTTTTCTTTTCTATAGCTTATTTTGTCAAACAAAATAAATAAACAGAATGAATTCAGATGATGAGAATAGTCTGAGATTTTATTTGAGATTCTCTGTGCATGAACAATGATATGGTTTTATTCTGCATTGCATCCGTTTTTATCTTAAATGTGCATGACTGGGATAAAAATTAAAGAAATCGGGAAAACCTGCAGAGGAAGAAGTGTCTTTAAGGCAACTTTTTGTTAATGCTTTTTAAATGGAATCGGATAACCGAACACCTGTATATATATACATGTTTAGACACAGTGTTTGCTTCTCTTTTGTTTTAGCGAGGGCCGGCCACTCTTCGGCATTCATGCATCCTGTAGGCACACATGTAAAATATACCTGCAACACAAAACACACACGTTCCATGAGATCAACAGCACATGTTGGAAATCAGACAAAAAAAACAAACAAAAAAAAAGTTACTGACCTGCAAAAAAGGTCATGAGCAGAGCAACCCAGCCCAGAATATAGGACCATGAGAAACGCCAATCACCAAAACGCTTCCCGAGGAAGTTCACCGTCACACCGGTGTAGATTGCCATAGCAAGCAGAACGAAGAGTGCTGGAGGAGAAATAAATGAGACAAACCAGTTTAGATGACTTCTGTCAGTTCACACGAGTCGGCCGATAGGTCACTGGAAGGGAAAGACTTACTGGAAATAAAAAACATGATTCCTGCAGCGAAGGAACGATTGAATCTCTCAAAGGCGGAGAAGTGAGCGAAGGAGAGGATGCCTGCGATGATTCCCGCAAAACATGACATCGCCGAGAGGATCATGAAGGCCCGGGTTGCATTCCAGTAAGCTGTAATGTGAGAGATGGACACATCAGCTTAGACTGATGGAGGAACATGGACTTTTCCCACAATGTTTTTCACCAAACGTCCCAACGTTGGGGAAACTGCAGCGAGGGAGCAACCTTTTTATAGGCCTACACTGCAACCTTAATGGATGGAAGGTGGAGAAATAATGCCTTAGTTTGTTTAGTCCAACTTACTTTAATTTTTCTGTTAAGAATTGACCATATGCACAATTTCTTCCTGGTTGTCGTTAAGCCAGCTTGGGCATTTCCGGTGAACTGTTAGCTGTCATTCTGTACTTGCTGTATGAACTTTTAATGTTGTATTTATATTGCCTAATTTGCCAATAAATCAGTTTTATTGATTGTAATAAAGAGCTAAGCTAATGGGAATGTTTGAACAAGACACACGGTGTCTGTAATTGGACATGCACACTTTTTTTTCCAGCACTTCAGGTGTTATTTTTAATGTGATGACCAAAAACATTATTTGTTCATCCTTCTGAGATTATCCCCATTTGTAAAACCGAACATTTGAAGATGTAGGAAATCCAACATTTGATAGATAATAAGAGTATAACCATCAGATGGCAGCAGAGGACCATTTATTGGCTCATATTAGCCATGTAATAGTTTCGCTTTTGAATAAATATCAAACATTATAAAATCACTAGGTTTAAAAATACATTTTGTCAAAGTGAAGTATGAAGTACTCACAAAATCTCATGAAAAACAATAACTTTTCTTGTGAATGAATTACACAGAAAGCGAACTCTCTTTATAATCACTGAAGCTGTCGGTCAGTGCAGCGCAAGATTAATGATTTCGGTACGTTCGTGAAAACTTACTTTTTATTCACGAATTAATCTAACTAAAGTGCACAATAAATCTTTAATTTACAGTGTGAAAGTGTGAAAACTCATGGTCGACTTGAATCATGCTCAGGAGGAACACTGAGACACATCTTTTTCTTCTTTTTTTGTCGTCTTACATTTGAATAACTAAATTAACGCTTAGCCTGACTATTTAAGTGACTATATTCTGATTATAAACTAAAGTATTACACTATTGATGCTGTTAAAGCACACCAACAAGTGACATTTATATTATTGTAGAAGTTCTTAAGAATGTTCCGTGCATACGGTCAATTTAAAGGGGCTATATGTAGAATTCAGAAACCCTTGTTATTAGCAACACCGCTGGCCGTTATGTGAACTGCAGCCAGCAACTTATTGCTTGTGCTCACAAATGATTTAACACACAAGAGACTGAACATGATTCAAGACCCAATATACACATGGCAAAGTTCTTTTTCAGTCTTTGCTTAGAAGTAAAAAAATAAGTTGGAAATACCTTTGCAGCGATTATACTTTTAACGAACATTCAAACGCCGTCCACTCTGCTGAGAGCGACGTTTATATGAATATGTAAATATGTGCTGCGCGCTTTCCTCTCAATAACAAAATAAACACAACAAAAATGAAAACAGCAGTTCAGAAAGCATCTGATCTTATCGATGTGAATATGTTTGCACCAGCTCTGCAATTGACCGTTCGCAAAGACCCGCCCCCTTTAGTTACTGTTGTTATGTCCAACAAGCCATGCCGCTCTCACACCACACATCATGTTCTCACGCAGTGAAAAATACATTGCGAGGCAACGGCGACACTAATAGCGCGTCGACAGACAAGACAGAGCAGATTACTTTTGATATGAAACAAAGTCTCAAATTTTAAAAATTTAAACAATAAATACAGTTTTGTGGCTCTTTAATGTGTCGTGACAGATCGCCGTAGCGCCTCAGTTCAAGCAGCTCGTGAATTGATCATCTCTTCCTACTAGTTCATTTATAGCATCAAATAAACATGAATGAACATCAGAAGGAATGCTGTTTCAACCACGGAAAGATGTCAGTACACACCATTTTTCAAGTTCAAGTCCACCGACGTTAATCTACTAACTCCCCTGACTGCTTTGTCGGACAAAATGGCAGATTCAGCGTTTTGATTGGTTAGATCGCCTGTCAATCAAACCCCCTGCGAAGGGTCAGTTCACCTGCATCATGTCTACAAATGAGGTCATCAATCGATAGTTTGGTTATAAAGTATATTTGTGTCATGGTTATAGACTCTTATTTTGATATTCTGTTCCGTTTCCTTTAGTCCTTGTTTCCCTGCTCTGTTTAGTTTCGGTTTCCTATGTTTATGTGGTTAATTATCATCAGCTGTATCTTATTTAGTTCCTGATTATCCCCTGCACATATACTCCCTGTTCTGTTTAGCCCTTTCTTGGTTGTTTTATGCAATGTGGTTGTGTTACTCCCATGTTCCATATTAAAGTCTATTCAAGATTCAGAGCGTTACAATTTGAGACTATTTCTGCATTATCCATTGTATAAGCATTCATTTCATGTCACTGAACGGACGGAAGCGTGGCTCTCATGAGTGTATACGTCACTTTTTTTTCTTTTTTTTTCACGCAAAAAATGTCCCAAGTCCTTCGCATACAAATCAGTCTACAGGCCTTCATAGACAAACTAGGGTGTCAGGGAAGGTCTTGTTTAGGAAACATGTTTGAAAACAGTCAGTGACACTATGATGGCCTGTCAAAACACTCACCAATACTGTCGGTCTGCGTGTAGCATTTGCCAGACATGCAGTATCTCCACAGGCCCTGGTGAGCGAAGCTCCCAGACAATCTGTACTGCATCCAGTAGTCCGTCGCAGTGGAGACCACCAACAGGATGTTGGCCACGATGGCACAGAACAAACCCCCTCCCATAAAGCTGTACATCCTGAGGAACACTGTGGCGGCGGAGAGCTAAAAACACTAAGAGCACAGAGGAGACGCATTACTGTCAATTACACACACATGCTCATTATGCAGCATATATACAGGCGAAAACCATCTTTCCATATTTCATGGTTACACTTTGTTTCAACAGTCCACTTTAGACATTCTACTAACTATAAGTAACGTTGCACCTACATGTCAAAATTAATCTGTGCAAGTTAATACACAGAAAAAAGTTGTTTGTCGTGGTAATCTTCAATCAAAATCTGAAAAGTTACTTCTGGTCCTTCTCTGGTGACGTCAGTATGACGGCTTGGGTTGAAAACGCTTAAACCACTCCCCTCCAACCGTTAGTCTGCTATGAGCGAGAGATGGAGAGGAGGAGTGCTAAAGTAGAACCCAATAGAGTACGTCAGGGATGACGTGTTTTTGTAGGCCAGCCTGGAAGTTAGCGGCGCACGGGTTCCCTCGATCGAAAGCCTATGCATTTTCCCCATAGACTTTTGGAAAATCGCAAAAAATAAGCTCTGTGTTTAACAAAGACACTTATTGACACACGTTTTGTCTATCAAGATAATCTTTACAAGTTAACACAACATTTTGAAGCCTAAATAAAGTCGTCAGATATAAAAAGCTAACAGAAGGCTATAATGGTCACACCATGGTCACGGATCAATGTCACCACCACCAAGCTTTCTCAAACTTTATTTAAAAAACATGCTCGCTGATTATGATCTGCGCTGTGTATGAATACTTATCCACTTTTTCATGAAGTGGCTATTTTCTTCATGAAATGTAAATCTAGTGTGCATTGATCATTCTATATTTAACTCCTCAAATAGCCAGATTAATATCACAGGGTGTACGTGCGTTTCCTGTGCTTTCACAGCCAACATCAGAGTTTGCACAAGCAAAACAGCATCAGCCTCTCATAGGTCAGAGCAGGAGATGATATTAATCACTTTTCCGGAAGACGCCATTTGGCAAAGTAGTAATACTGCAATACCACAAAACAGTATGTAAACAATAGAGCAGGAAACCAAACATGTAAAAACAGCACAGGGACAACAAACAGTGTGTCAACCAAAATTACCAGCTACCATTATGATCATCAAAAAAATGTGACAAGAGGCTGTGTTAGACCCAAAACAAGCTCAAGTACATGAATAAAGGTGCTATACAAGCTCAATTTCACACATTATTGCTTTGCAAAGTACATAAGTGCAATCACTCTGCATTGCCA
Organism: Elopichthys bambusa; assembly: GCA_037101425.1. NCBI lineage: Eukaryota > Metazoa > Chordata > Actinopteri > Cypriniformes > Xenocyprididae > Elopichthys > Elopichthys bambusa. The sequence goes on along the minus strand of CM074439.1, from coordinate 32,996,407 downwards.
CAGAGGGCGCCAAAACATAAACAGTCTTACAGTTACCAGTCCTCTTTCATGGCAGAGTAACTGTGAAGAGAGTCTTATCAATATGTTTAAACCCTGTATTTAACCTTTTGGTGCTCCTCGCATGGAAGTGAAAAACTTCTTTTTTTTATTTCAATTAAACATACTTTATTGTAGTCCATTTATTACCTGTTAACCACTTTTTGAGCATAGACCTGAAAATGACATTTCTAAAGGCTGATTTATATTTCTGCATCATAACTACGTCGTAGCTGTGTGTAGCCTGACATGCACCTTTCCAAAAATCGTCAATTCTACGTGGACCACAAGTGCTGTGATTGGTCTGCTAGAACCTCTACCTGCATTTGTAATTACACATCGATGCGAACAACGACGCAGAAGTATAGATACAAACCAGCGCGTAGCCAACGGCACAGAGGCTATGGCGTAGTTCTGACGCAGAAGCATAAATCAGCCTTAATTGTCATAAATCTTGAATGCTTTGGAGCACAGACTCTCTTTTTAAAATTTATCTTTCAGATTTTTGGCTGAAGTGAAAAAGGTGAACTAAAAAGTTATAGAAGTTTAAGTTTATTGTTATGAAATATGTACAAAAATTCTATTTTAAATTTTTATATGGAATATATATTCCAAATCATGTTTTACTCAAATACTTCAAAGGCATAAATCTAAAGAAGTTGTGTGAAAATTTGAGGTTGATATCTCAAAAAATGAGCTTTCAGTAAGATTTAGCTTGGGCGCAGTACCAAACGCTTCCACTAGATTTCCACTTTGTTTCCATTGCGCTCATTTTACAAGTCTGTTCAGAGCGAGTGCCAAAACCTTTACCAAGTCTCGTACCATTCCGATGAAGTAAAAAATTCTAAAAAACCAAAATGTAACATTTTTCAGTCAAAATGACTGAAAAATGTTGAATAAATACAAAAATACATCTCTAAATGAATATGGCGAACATATAATTTACTCGATTATATAATTTATAATCGAGATGCAAAATGCAATTTTAAAAAAATGATTTTGCATTAAAGCATAAGTTCTGCATGTAACACGACTGATGCTTATGGTTATAAAACTTCCTGGAGATTAAATCTGCAAACACTAAACTTCAGCAGCACTTGTTCAATGTGCAAAAAACATTTAGGTTAACAGAGTATAAAAGTTGCACAAATGCATTTCAACACAACACATGAAGCTTGCATGAATTGCATACATTGCATTTTTTTTTAATGTATGAATAAATACAGTCTTCAAACAGAAGTTAAAAATATTTCACAGTTGAACCAACCAATGAATATATTAGGCCACATTAACAACCTGCAAAAATGATATTTGTACAAAAATGTGATGGTCAGAAGAAGTTTTCATTGCTTTCATTTAATCCTGGAAACAAATATGTTTCGAAAAATAAATAATTAAACAAATAAATAAAGATTCAATGAATTATTTTAGGTGACTAATCAAATTTAGACAAATTTGCACTTGAGTAAAAGTACAAAAGTACTTCATTTTTAATGTAGTAGTTACTAGTTTTATATCATTTGGAATTGCTACAGCATTTGTGTTTTTTTGACAGTTAAAATTGAAAATATTTGTATTAAATTTTATATATATATAACGTTTTCACTTTGAGTAAGACTTTTATATTCAGAATACTAAAGCATATATCATTTTCAATAAAGACTAAATAAAACAAATGCTTTCAAAGAAGATTACATCCTTTTATCCATCAAATTCCAAGAGTTCACATGTGGTTTGCTCAGTTATCACTAGAAAATGCAAAAAAAACCATCACAAACCTGAATTAGTCAGTGACTCTCGTCTAAGGTGTCGGAGGGATTCTTACCTGAAGTCTTCAGGATAAATGAACCTGCTTAATTATTGACCTTCCCAGCAGGAAAGAGAGAGAAAGTGGGATCCCGCAGCGAGCGTAACGTCAAAAAGGACCCGCTAGGCCAAATTCCAAAAAGTTATCCTCTCTGCTTTTCTGTTGATGGTGGCAAAATCCTTTAAAACAAGCCATACAGAACAAATGCACTTGAGCTTGATGGTGTCGGAGGCACGTGACCGTTGGGTTTGGAGGGGGAAGGGTCTTTTTTACACTCTTTTTGTTGTTGTATTGGCCGTTCTGGAACTGTGATGTGCCGAGGCTTGCAGTACTGCTGCGGTCAATGCAACATGCTGAAGCGCACACTTTCATTCAGCCGACTGGATCCAGCGTTCATGTGGAGGTGACACACACTATGAGTGGACGCATGATGATGTCGCTTATGCACATTTTCAGTCACATCACTCGTGTCGATGACTCTTTTTTTGGCATCAACGCAATGACATTGATGTGATAATGAGAGTTTTTTTTTTTGTGCATGAGAAAAATATGATGCTATTCAATCAATCAATCAATCAATCAATCAATCAATCTTTATTACAGACTCAAGGTCCAAATAAAAATTTTTTAAAAAGACAATAGGACAACACATACAGCCCACAGCATCTACCACACACAGAGTTACAAAATACAACAATACCAATGTCTCCACAGCAATATGTAAGTAATGCAAGATTTGAACGTTTTAACAAGAAAACCTTCTCAGCACTGCAAAAAAAAAAAAAAAAGACTTTCATACTCCATATTTCTGTCTTGTTTTAGACCAAAAATATATTAAGTCTTATTTTCTGAAAAATGTATGAAAGTTATGCGAGTAAAAAAAAAAAAAAACAAATCTGCTACTGTGATCAGAAAAATGATTTTAGTTTATTTTTCGGACCCCTGTAACGAAAGGGAGTGGGGCGACGGAGTTGGGGATCAACGTGCAGGCTCTATTTAAACAAGAAGAGCGTAGTCGTACAGGCAGTAGGTCAAACACCAGCAAACAGTAACAAGAAGGCAAGGCATACACAGGCAATGGTCAAGGCAGGCAGCAAACGATCATAAACAAGGAATCAGTCCAGGGTCAAAAACACAAGCAAGACTAGGCAGGACAAGGAAACCAGGAGAACAAGGATAACAGGATAACATACGACTAAACAATACTCAGCAATGTGTGTGTTTGAGTGCAGCTTATAAAGTGTCACTGATGGGAAACAGGTGTGAGTGTGTGATTAGTTCCTAAATTGGAAATTGTGGGAAATGGAGTCCATATAATAAAATTGAACACAGACCCAGAGCACATGTTACAGTTCAGATGGGCTTTTAGGACCCCCATGGCAGAGCAGACGACCACAACCACAGATCAGGTAACACTGGAAACCAACATGGCTGAACGAGAGAAACTGAAACATGAAGCTCAGAGAGGTTAGCATTGGCCACTAGGGCCAAGACAATACAGGCAGGGAGCTCAGAAAAGGCCTCCTGGGCTCTGATTGAAGGCAGACAGGAAACTCAGCGACGACCTCCGTGGTCGTGTCAAGGCAGACAGGAAACTCAGGGACGACCTTTGTGATCGTGTCAAGGCAGATAGGAAACTCAGCGACGACCTCCGTGGTCGTGTCAAGGCAGACAGGAAACTCAGGGACGACCTCCGTGGTCGTGTCAAGGCAAACAGGAAACTCAGGGACGACCTTTGTGATCGTGTCAAGGCAGATAGGAAACTCAGGAACGACCTCTGTGGTCGTGTCAAGGCAGACAGGAAACTTGGGGACAACCACGAGGCTGGATTCTAGGACTGGGACAAACTCTGGACTGGACGCATGGACAGAGGTGGACTCAGGAATGGACTCATAGATTGAAGCAAGCTCAGGAGCAGATTCATGGACTGAAGTGGATTCATGGCCTGGAGCGGGCTAAGGTGTCGATTCATGGACTGGAGCAGGCTCTGGGACTGGAGTTGATGTGTGCGCAGCCCAGGGACGACCTCCGTGGTCGTGTCAAGGCAGATAGGAAACTCAGCGACGACCTCCGTGGTCGTGTCAAGGCAGACAGGAAACTCAGGGACGACCTTTGTGATCGTGTCAAGGCAGATAGGAAACTCAGCGACGACCTCCGTGGTCGTGTCAAGGCAAACAGGAAACTCAGGGACGACCTTTGTGATCGTGTCAAGGCAGATAGGAAACTCAGGAACGACCTCTGTGGTCGTGTCAAGGCAGACAGGAAACTTGGGGACGACCTCCGTGGTCGTGTCAAGGCAAACAGGAAACTCAGGGACGACCTTTGTGATCGTGTCAAGGCAGATAGGAAACTCAGGAACGACCTCTGTGGTCGTGTCAAGGCAGACAGGAAACTTGGGGACGACCACGAGGCTGGATTCTAGGACTGGGACAAACTCTGGACTGGACGCATGGACAGAGGTGGACTCAGGAATGGACTCATAGATTGAAGCAAGCTCAGGAGCAGATTCATGGACTGAAGTGGATTCATGGCCTGGAGCGGGCTAAGGTGTCGATTCATGGACTGGAGCAGGCTCTGGGACTGGAGTTGATGTGTGCGCAGCCCACACACACCAAATGGCAGTGGCCATAATGGCCAACGCTGCAATCTCTGGAAGGTCTGCTGAGACATGATGAGGTTCTAGAAGATCTGCTGGAACATGACGAAGCTTGGGAAGGTCTGCTGGAACATGGCGAAGCTCAGGAAGGTCTGCTGAGACATGACGAGGCTCTAGAAGATCTGCTGGAACATGACAAAGCTCGGGAAGGTCTGCTGAGACATGACAAGGCTCAGGAAGAACTGCTGAGACGTGACGAGGCTCTGGAATGGCTACAAATACAGGAACGGACTCTGATGCAGCCATCACATGAACAGGCTCTGGTGAGGGAATTACTGGGTTTGGAGGTGCGGAGAGTATCGAGGTTGCGATAATCAGAGTGGAAGGCATAGAACTTTGCAATGGTACAAGCTCCAACAGAATTGGAGATCCATGTGCAGGCTTTATTTAAACAAGAAGAGTGTAGTTGTACAGGCAGTACAAACAGTAACAAGAAGGCAAGGCAAAAGAGTAATCCAGTACACAGGCAATGGTCAAGGCAGGCAACAAACGATCATAAACAAGGAATCAGTCCAGGGTCGAAAACACAGGCAAGACTAAGCAAGACAAGGAAACCAGGAAAACAAGGATAACAGGATAACATAAAATGTGTGTGTGTTTGAGTCCAGCTTATAAAGTGTCACTGATGGAAAACAGGTGTGAGTGTGTGATTAGTTCCTAAATGGGGAATTGTGGGAAATGGAGTCCACATAATAAAATTGAACACAGACCCAGAGCACATGTTACAACCCGGTTGGCAGATATTTGGTCTTGTTTCAAGCATAAACTTACTTCATTTTGATCAATTGTTCAGAAAACAAAACTTAATTTCTGAAGTAATTCTGAAGTAAATGTAACTGATTTAAGAATGTTTAGATATTTGTGCTGTAAAACGATAAAACTACTGAGAAAGAACAATTTTTTTGCAGCGCAGCATATTTTTGTCTCATTGTTCAGAAGAAAATAAATTTGAAAGTTTGGAAGTATGGAGGAAAGTTTGTAAATAGGAAAGAAATTTTAAAAGGGAAGGAAAGAGAGATGTCTTTCCTAAAAAAAAAAAAATAAAAAAAAAAACCCTAGGAAAAATTAAAATAGATCCAAATGAGTCCATATAAGAGTATAGATCTATAAAATGAATAAAAACAGCAGCTCCAATCATTTGATTTTGGGAGAATTTGATGAAAAATGTTTGAGTTTATATTGAGATCTCAGAGTTTTCGTTGCAGACTTTGGCATCTTGACAAATTTGAGCAAAGTTTAAGACACTGTTGAGATTCTGAGTATTTCAGGAAAAACTGGAGGCTTTTGCAAAAGTTTCATAATAAAATAAATATGTTCTTATTAGCTGTGATTGTGTCACATCACGTAGGCCTACCTTACATGTAGCAAATTAGCTCAAAAGAAATATGAATAATTAATCATAACTAGTTATAATTAATTATAAATATTTGGATCAGTTAATAAAATTAACTTAACCTAATAAAATTAATATTACAGTCAATTAACCTGTTTGGCCAATGAACACTCAGTGTTAATTGTTTATTAATTCTAAGAAATGTACATTGCCAGGTTATGGGAAATAATCTTATTGTACAGTACTACTCAGAGCATGTAGTTAGGATCGGCATAATTAGGGACTCCAGTATATGAGCATGAAACACAGACAACTTTACGTGTGACATGAACAAGACTTTATTAACTAGACTAAACACTTAACTGAACAGTGATTTTAAAGGGTGAAGATGTCACACCCTCTTGAGGTGTCTGAGCCAATAAGGAGTTTTCCCTTCAGAGGGAAACTTTTACAAGTCTTTGTTCTGTAGCAAGATATTAGCATAAGACATTGGATTGGATGTTTGAGAGAAGAACCTTCTAGATTCTTATAATACTAACGTGTCACAGAGTTAGTAACATGTAACATAAATTACCAAATAGGAAACGAAAGTTTCCGTAGATACCAAACATGCTACCCATGTGATTTTAGTTAACTATAAATTTGCAACTTTGAAACATTAATACCAAAATAGTTCAAAAGAGAGAATTAATACATAGAATAAACCCTATAAAAGGAAAGTCATGAGATGGGAAAATTGGATACATGTTTATACATTTCTCAAGTGGTTATATGTAGAATATAGAGGATTAAGAGGGTTTATTTATCCTTCTCAGAAAGAATGAAGTAACTAGTCTCTGCAAAATTCTTTCTGATCATAAAAGTTCTTATCGGTTATCCGGTGTAGTTCTGCCTGTGTGTTAGTTACATTCACAGAACTTTGAGAGAGTGAGTTTCTGGATAATTCATTAAATATAATGAATAATTGTGTGTCTGATTCGTCCCGACGCTACATACAATTTATTTAATGTTATTTGAAATAAGTCATTTATTTGATTAAATATACAGTGAAAACAGTAATATTGTGAAATATTATTATAATTTAAAAGAACCATTTTGAATATACTCTAAACTATAATTTATTCCTGTGATCATTATTCCAGTCGTGTCACATGATCCTTCAGAAATTTGCTGCTCAAGAAACGTTGATGAATAGAAAGCATTTATTTGAAATTAACATTATTATTTGTCTTTACTTTTTGGTCAATTTAATGCATCCTTGCTAAATAAAACTTGTTTTTTTTAATACTACTTATTTCAGAATAAATAACAGAAATATTGTCATTTAGATATAGTGCTCACATACTAATGATGTACAATTAAAATACACTTTAGATAGAATTACAGAACAAATCCATGTTGAAGCAGTAGCTGTGATGCTCACATGGGTGATGCTTGTTCGAATCTGGGCTGCAACTGCAACACATTAATAAATGTATTAGATTAGATGGTAACACTTAAATCCTTTATGTATAATACATTATAAAGGTAAGCTATTCATAATGTACATTATAATGCATTATGTCTTTTCAGAAATAATCATAACCAAAGTTAAAATGCATTATAATGTTCGCAGATTCCTTGTTACATCTGAAATTGGTTGTTTGTCACGTGTTGTAATGCATTATTTCTAAAAGTGTAACTGAATAGATAGATTACATAATAGATTATAATACTTATTATTCATCTATATGAATTATTCATATAGATCATACAATGCATTATAAAGTGCATTACAAGGAATATTAATGCATTAAAAAGGCATTTATAATGCATTAAATATAAAGGTTTTAAAGGGGTCATGACATGAGAAATCAAATTTGCATTGATCTTTTGACATATAAGAGGTCTTTGTACCATTAAAACATCCTGCAAGTTTCAGAGCTTAAAACATCCTCATTGTACGCAAAGCATTTATTTAATCAAGCTCCAAAAACAGCTTGTTTTGTGACATCACACGGGCAAATACATTTGCATATGCCTGCCTCCAGAGCAAGACATCAATGAATAGCCATACATCATCGCACCATAGGCCCCACCCACTGGCGCTCAGTCGCTTAACAGCTGACATTTGCTTGCATTGGATGTGAGCGTCGCTTCAAAAGCAAATAGAAGTCATTATAATCACTGATGCTGTCTACACTGATATACAGTATACAGATGTGCGTTCAGTTTCTGACATACTCCACGCGCTTGAGTCTGTCGACAACAGGACAAATGGAAGTTTTCAAAACATTAGCGAGTGGGCGTCGATACCGTTTCCTATGCAACAACGTTAGCCAATCATAACAGTGGCCGTTTATTGACAAGCCTTAAAGGAGCCGCGCCTTAAAAACGGGTCATTTCAGACAGAAACTCAGAATGAGGGTTGAAAATAATATTTTTTCCACATATATCTTTGTTTAATGCTGTCGATCAATAAAAAAAAAGAAGAACTAATTAATCACACATTTTATTTTTTTTATATTGTAATATTTTCACAGTTACTCTCCAAAGTAATGTAGAAACAACTTAAAGACAGTATATTTGTTTAATGGCATATTTTTATGAATGAAGGCCAAAATCACTGGTACTAATACTGCTACTGATGTCTCTATAAAAACAGATTTTTTAAAAACATTAATTATAGACATTAAACATTACAGTGTAACTAAAAGCTATCAATTTCAACATTAGGCTCTAAAAAATAACTTTAAGTGAGCTTAAAACAATCTTCACATAAACCCATTATAATAAATGTCATATTTACCCGTCTAACAGTTAGGAAATATAGAGAAACTGAATAAAGTTATCAAACACTTTACAGCAAAATCACAGCAACTGGTTTATTAGGCTGCTGTCACTTTAAGAGCTGCCGCTGCCAAACATGACGCGCATCTAATTTTCTCACAACTCTTAAAGTTCATTTAAGACGTTATTTAACTCATTTAAGACTACTCTTATGAGGATACTCCACAAAACGGCCATTTTTGCATAATTCCATATGTTATTGTTTGTTCAAGCGCAAAAGAGAACTTCTTTCTGTGCTCACGAGTCACATGACACGACATTCACAGACAGCGCGTTCTCGTTTGTCTTGTGGCACTGGAATGGTTTAAAAGCATTTGCGTGAATAAGAGCGTGATCATATAACGTAACACTAGCCAAATTATGACAGAAAAAACGGATACGGCGCTAAATATTTTTAACGCGTTAAACTGAAATAATTAATCGCATGTGTTAACACGCTAATTTTGACAGCATTAGTTGTTTTTTGTGCAAACATTATAAGTGAACATACTAAAATAATAAAATAAAATCCATATCATGACTTCTTAAAGTGTTACCGATAAGACTACAGGTTAGATGTGGTGAGCTCAAAGCCTCTCAGAGTCACACAGTGGTGGCCATTCTCACGCCCGAGTTCACAGAAGGCAAAGGACCCGATCGCTCAGGCTGCACCATGTAAAAAAAAACACAGGAAACAGTCAGTGAACACAAAAGAGGCGTCACATCTCAATGATTGTGAGCTGAAGTTGAGTCGGCAGGTACCTGCTGGAGTCTGTACTCAGGTGGTGGTTTCAGTCGTCCTCTCAGCAGAGTAGATCGACAGATGACAACCTGAAGAAAGGAGAAAGACACTTTCACAGAAGATGAAGAACAGCCTCACAATCACACAAGAATGGCCTCTTTTACCTTCTCCACTGCTCTTGATACAGGATACTTGGGGCTTCGGTCTGCTGAGGAAAAGAGTCATTAATTTATTAGTTCAGACTGCATGAGATGCATTTGAAGCCATTGTAAAATAAAAAACACACACCTAATAATAAACCTACAATAAACTGAAATGGTAACACTTTATAATAAGGCCCCATTAATGCATTAACTAACAGTGAGCAATAAATTTGTTATAGTATTTGAGTTAGTTAATAAAATATTGTACATTGTTAGTCTATGTTAGTCTATTAAATGCATTACAACTTTTGATTTTAAAAATGTATTAGTAAATGCTGAAAAAATTTACATTAAATAAGATTAATAAATGCTTTATAAGTATTTACTCATTAGTAAATAATAGTAAATCGGTTAGCTAACATTAACAAATTGAACCTTACTGTAAAGTATTACTAGGAAATAACTAAAAAGAAAAAAAAAAGTAAACTTAGTTTATTTTAGCTAGTTTCAAGGCAAGATTTCTCATTTTCCTTTAGTTTAAGTACTAAAATAAAGATTTAAATCAAAACTAAGAACTAAAAACTGCAGACAAAAACTAATAAAAATGACAAAAGCACATGATACTAAAAAAACACAGGTGATCGCACATTTATTTTATTTATTAGTATTATTATTATTATTATTAAGATGCCAAATTGCTATATTATTTGATATCCAGAAACGATTATGCTAATTAACATTATTATTTTATTATCCTGATTATTAATATTAATATCACTGGTGTCTTTTTTTCATATTGCAGTTGCCACTGTTTTATAAAAGCAATAATCTTGTGGCTTATAAATCTTTTTAGAGTGATATAAGATCTCAATGCTTTGTACCAACATCCTAAACACTGTGTTGGGGTTTATTTTGCAATTAAAAAATAATTCTGAAATCGAATGTTTAAATTTCTTGATATTTACTCAACAAACAAAAAAAAAACAAAAAAAACCCCAGAAATGTATCATTATGGCTGTAGATTTTTATAATTACCATTATCAGCAAGTGTTCACTGCTGTCAGATAATGTTGATAATATTAAAATGCTCAGGTATTGGCTGATTTATAGTTATATTTATGCATTTGGGAGACACTTTTATCCAAAGTATTTGCATTTGCCAGTATGTGTTACCTGGGAATTAAACCCTTGACCTTGATGTTGCAGGCACCATATTCTACCAAGTGATTAATAGTCAACTGGAGGAAGCATCGCTCACCTCGTGTTCCACAGTAGATGAAGCCCAACACAACGAGGAGGACAAGAACAGTGCAGGGGAGTCCAGCAGCAAGACCAGCGATGGCGGCTCCACTGAGTCCAGCTGCTGACCAACACAAAAACAACAACAGAAGACTTGCATTAGAAGACTGCAGTAGAATCGTTTTTTCTTTCTTTTTTTGCACTTAAAGTGATAAATAGTGCTCATTATTATTAACTTAAAGGGGTCACATCTTTTTTTTAAAAAGGAATGAATGCTTTTATTCAGTAAGGATGCATTAAAGGGGTCCTATTATGCTTTTTTCCATGTTCAACTTTCTTTAGTGTTTAATATTGCTGTTTGAGCATGAAAAAGCTCTGCAAAGTTATTCTCTATATCAGTGTCAGTGTTTCTGAACTCCCTGAAACGCCTCCATTGTAGTCTTGAGTTTTCTTCCGGGAACAAACACGTCACAATATTCCTCATTTAAATAATTCATACGCAGAATAAAGGGGCGGGGCCTGGTTGAGTTAGTTAGTGGTGTGTTAAAAACTGGTGGTTATGGCAAGGGGCGGGACATTTCCCAAACACCAATCACAACACACTGCTCCAGCCGACCAATCAGAGCACACTGTGCTTTTCAGAAGGAGGGGCTTCATAGAGACAGGAACTAAACAGAGTGTTACTGACAGACTAGGAAGAGAGGAGCTGCAACAATGGAGAATATGAGGAAAAATAATGAACATTTAAGCATGAAAACCTGTTCTAGTAGAGCCCAAAACCACAAAATCAAGACTTGGCATAATAGGTCATCTTTAAAGTGACCAAAAGTCACAGTAAAGACATTTCTTTTTATCAAAAAATCACGTTTAAACATTTTAAGCAACAGTTTTTAACATCTATAGTAATAAAACATTTACTATTCGTTCTAATATATCAGCATATTAGAATGATTTCTGAAGGATCATGTGACACTGAAGGCTGGAGTAATGATGCTGAAAATTCAGCTTTGCATCACAGAAATAAATAATATTTTAAAGTATATTCAAATAGAAATATTTATTTTAAATTGTAATAATATTTCATAATTTTTTATAATATTTCACAACTTGTACAGTATTTTGGATCAAATAAAAGTGCCAATAATAATTGAGCAGCAAATCAGCATATTAGAATGATTTCTGAAGGATCATGTGACACTGAAGAATGGAGTAATGATGCTGAAAATTCAGCTTTGATCACTGGATATAAATTACACTTTAATATATATTCAAATAGAAAACAGTTATTTTAAATTGTAATAATATTTCACAATTTTTGAAATATTTTTTACAGCCTTGTTGAGCAATGTATTTTTTATGTATTTGACTCAAATACATAAAAAAATCTTACAGACCCCAAACTTTTGTATGTTAGCGTCTATCTGAACTGTAGTATGTATTTTTTCCCTAGTTCCACTTATAAATGTTTCTGTGTCCAAATTGTCATAATTTCGTTTTTTATGGCCATTTTTTTCTTCCTCTCTCTGATCCTTAAAATTAAAAAGCTGTTTTTTGACCTGAAATAATGAAAATGACCTCATTGCATGTGAAATGACCAAAAGGGTTTAGCAGATTTGCTTTTTAACTGCTCTATTCTTCAATGACTGCCTTTTTAAAAAACTGCATCTCACTGTGACAGATTCATAAAACAATCAGTGACGAAATAAGTCTTTACCATAGTACATCAAGCTCTTCTATCTAAAAAGATCAATGAAAATTTGATTTTTTGATCATGTGAGCTCTCTAAAGCGTATTCAGTTTGTGATTCATGTCACCTGGTCCAATCCAATGTTGCTCTGACAATTCTCCTGCAGTTCTGCCTGCTTTAGGGATGATCCTGAGGTAGTAAGTGGACTTTGGGTCGAGTCCTGAGACGGTTGTGTTTCTAGCAGAGGCCGGCATCACTTGAATGGTGCGGAAGTCTGACCTGACGTTGGGTTGAGATGGGCTTGGGAGCTCTGGGCCCTTTATCTGGATATCAAAGCCTTTAAAAGTACAATGACACTTTTAATATGCAATTATTATTCAAACAAAGCTTGAATGGGAGCAGCCTGTGATTATTTGCATGTACCTGTAATAACAGAGGTGAGAGGAACATGCCACGTTAGAGTTACTTCGGTTTGATCACCACTCAGGAAAACACTTGAATTTGAGATTTGAGGGCCTTAAAAAAGATTGATACCAGTTTTTTTTAGAGGTATAGACATCTGAAAGTTAAAAAAATACATTATTGCTTATGATGAACTAGAGTCGATCCATACCGAGCAGTGTAGTGTCCACAGTTGTGTTCCCGAGGGGGTTGGTGGCAGTGCAGGTGTAGGTGTCCAGGTCTGTAGAAGTGGCATTAAAATCATGAATGAACAGCTGAGTTGTGTTTGTACTGATCTGGTATTTGGACCCGGTTTTCAAGTGTTCTCCATTCTTGATCCAGCGCACCAGGGCTTCAGGTGTGGCTTCAGCAGAGCAGTGAATCATAACCATCGTCCGTTCATTTTCACTCATGCTGGTTAAAATGACGGGCAGAAAATCCACAGGACCACCTGCAACATAATTTAATGACTTACAGGCTTCATCCAAAGGCTTACTGTTTTCTAAAGCATCCTAATATATATATATATATATATATATATATATATATACACATATAGCCTATAGCATCACTTACGGGGAATGACATTGCATTGTGTCTGATTCAGAGGATGTTCCGCTTTACAGATGATTTCATGTCCATTTAATCTCTGAATGTCATTTATAGTTATGCTGTAATTGCTGTATCCACTGGCATTATTGCTCAGGCCGGGGAAAGACACTTGTGCTTCTGGAGCGCCTCCTGGCCACAGACAGAGGAACTGCAGCGCTGCGCTTCCATTTACAGCCTGAACTGAACAAAACGGCCCGCCGCTGGGAGGCTCTGCCATGATGAAAACGAGTTGATAAAACATTAAATATTGCATAACATATGAACAGACGGTTTTAACTTTAAATTACTTGCCTAATAGAGCTCAGTAAGGGTAGCGCCATGTTTTCTGACAGGAATGAAAACAGCGTGTTCGGTGGTTTGTACTGTTAACAGCGATTGTTCAGTTGACGAAATTATAATTTTTTTTAAATTACGTGATCCAGGACATTTATAGTGCGTGCCATTGTATCCCTCACAGGCTCGTTTTCATCCGCGTTAAAGGGATAGTTCACCCAAAAATAAAAATGATCCCACAATTTATAATTCATGAAACTAACCCTCAGGCCGTCCTAGTTGTATATGACTTTCTTCTTTCAGCCGAACAAGTTACATTCAATAATATATTATATATGCTTCTTTTTACAAGATGTAATATAAGGTGTTTCTGGTGTCCCCAGAATGTGTCTGTGAAGATTCAGCTCAAAATACCCCATGGATTTTTTATTATACCTGCCTATTTTTGGGTGGAAGAAAAAATGTGCTGATTTGTTGTGTGTACCTTTAAATGCAAATGAGCTTGTGCTCCCCGCCCCCAAGCTCGCGATTTATACACTGAGGCATAAACGTTACAGGAGAAGCTCACACTGCAAATACAACTCTCAAAATGGATCATTACAAACTGTTCGTGATGCAGCATATCAGATCAAGTAGGTATGGCATGTATTTTGTGGATGTTTGCTAACATTTGTTTCTGAATGAGTTTGATAGCATGCTGCGCGGCTAACGTTGCTAAAGCTACACACTGTTGGAGAGACTCGAGATAAGAATGAAGATGCATTTATGAATTATACAGACTGCAAGCGTTTTTGGGTTAAAAAAATGAAAATGAAAAACAACATGGCTCTGGTCTCTGTGAATAGAAAAGAAACAATGGTAACTTTAGCCACATTTAACAGTACATTAGCAGCGTGTTAACGAAACACTTTCAGAAAGACAATTTGCAAACATCTTGAAAAATATATTAAATTGGATCATGATCCATAAATAGTGTCCGAGATTTTGAAGCTCCGAAAAGCGCATCCAATCCAGGGTTGCCAGGTTTTCACAACAAAACCCTCCCAATTGCTACTCAAAGCTAGCCCAAAACTAGCCCAATCATGTTTCAGGGGGGGCTAAATATCATGTTATTCGGAGTCGCTTACACACGCGGACACGAAAAACAACCCACAGCAACAGTGTTAAAGTAGCCCAGTTCAGCAGAAAAACTGCAGACTTGGCAACACTGACCCCATCCATCATAAAAGTAATCCATATGGCTCCAGTGGGTTAATAAATGCCTTCTGAAGCTTTTGTAAGAAAAATATCCATATTTAAAACTTTATATACTATAATCACATAATCAATGCGCGTACAGGTGTTGCTGGAATCCAGTGATTATAGTCTATTTAATATAACTCAATATAAGTCAATATGGCGTCTAAACTGACTAAGATCTATACCATTACCAGTCTTGAGTGGCTTATTGATGTAAGGTAACACTACAGGTGAATATAAGGAAAAAAAATTTACTAATTGATTTCACCATACTTCACCAGGTAATCACAGTACATTAAAGGTGCAGTGTGTAAATTTTAGCGGCATCTAGCGGTGAGGTTGCGAATTGCAATCTAGAGAAGCTATGGTGGCCAACAGAGGACAAAGATGTCATCATCTGAGACAGCAGAGAGTAGAGCAGTTTGTCCGTTTAGGGCTACTGTAGAAACATGCGGCGCAAAATGGCGACTGTAAGGAGACCTGCGGTGTATGTAGATAGAAATGGCTCATTCTAAGGTAATAAAAACATATCGGTTCATTATGTAAGGTCTTTATGCACCACTGAAAACATAGTTATGTATATTATATTGCATTTCTGTCAATAGATCCTCCTAAAATGTACACATTGCACCTTTAACACATTAAATTCACGTTTCAAGTTTTCTGAAATGTTATGTTTAAATATGCAAATTATCTCATTAAAAACACACTAATTTGCATACATAATACATAAATATTAAATAAATTAGATAAAACCAGGTTCAAATTCTTGTTTCATTTTGCTGACATAAAGGTTTTTACAGAGAGAATTTTGGATGCAAATAAATAAAATGTAATAAAATAAGCACTGTCAGCAGAAAAAAAAATCAAGCCATCCAAAGAGAATATTCACATGCACAACATCCTAACATGCTGGTATTCCCATATTTTGCCCATATTAAATCTGAATTACAAACTCGTACCATAGACAATTACAGTGACGTTTCTCTCAAGCGTCGCCTCAGTTCTGGTGTTGACCATCACGCAGGTATAAATGCCACTTTGACTCGTCTTAACATTGGTGAGATGGACTGTTCCAGCTGGAGACGTGGCAATGGACTCTCCATTGAAAAACCACGATGTGGAGGGGGCCGGTTCGCCCTCAGCCTGACAGGAGAGGAACAGAGACTCCCCCGAAACAAAGACTGCTTTTGTGGGACTGACCTTGAGAACCGGCAGATCTGGTCCATCTAAGAGCAGCCGAAGAGGGAAAATAAGATGTAGGAAATGAAACGGGCTACTGTTGGGAAAGTAAAAGCATCTAAATGACATTCTACCAAAGGTAACAAGACGCACAGGTGATTTAAACGAATGTAGTGAAACTCACACAGCACTGTGATGTTCCTGTGATGCGTCTCAGAGCTGAACGGATTGGTTAGTAATACAGTGTAGCGACCCGTGTCATTCCTGCTGGGCTGGTTTATTGTGAGTTTCTTCCCGCCGATGGAATAATGAGATCCATTTTTTAACTGGAGCCCATTAAATAACCACCTCACCTCTTTGGCTTCCCCTCGCATTGTGCTGTAATTCAAGGTGAACTTCAATTCACCCTCAATGGCGTCATCTGAATCGGTGTGCAGGGATACATTCATGATGACATCTGTTGAGAAAGAGACTTGTGGACATTAATCACACTTCAACAATAAATAAAATTCTAAATAAATTGACAAGGCTGCTAGTACATGTTCAAACCAGTAGGTTTTGACCTATAATGGCCCTTTTCACAAGATGTAATATAAGTCCCCAAAATGTGTCTGTGAAGTTTCAGCTCAAAATACCCCACAGATCATTTATTATAGCTTGTCAAATTTGCCCCTATTTGGGTGTGAGCAAAAACCCGCTGTTTTTGCGTGTGTCCCTTTAAATGCAAATGAGCTGCTGCTCCTGGCCACCTTTCCAGAAGAGGGCGGAGCTTTAACAGCTTCGGTTGCTCAACAATAACAAAGCTGGAGAATCTCACGCAGCCAAAATGTGGATTGTCAGTAACGGTGTTCAGCCTTACATTGTTGAGTGTCTCAAAATAGCCAAATATAATCCTACTAATCGACCAATATAACTGTCTATCGCTAATTACCACACATACTGTATTCTCCTCACTCACCGTAAACAAAGAGGTCAAATGTAGCGCTGTCCTTTGCCTCCCCGATTTTAGTCATTTCCACAGTGTATGTACTGTTATAACTAAGGGGCACATTTCTAAAGGTGAGGGATCCGTCCTGTTCTGGTTTTAAAATGTCTGAAGCAACGTCTGGATCCGAGCCATCACCAACAGTCCATTTGGCGATCAGACGGCTTCCCATAAACCACATGACCTCGGGCTGAGAGGCACCAGCGTGAGACACACCGAGAGTCACATTTGTGCCCACAAGAGCTTCAATTGATACGGGTCCCGTGGGCGAGATGGTCAGATAACAAAGATTACCTGTAATAGGGGAGAAAAAGAGCAATAATTCTTCTTGCAAAACACTGCCATGATGTTAAAATGTTGTGGGTGTTTGCAAGCGTAAAAATGTAAAACAACATCTATGATTTTGCTTCTTCAATGTACAGGTTAACCCTTGCAGGACTGAAATCCACAAGATTTAATTACCTTAACTATTACTTAAAGTGGGTAAATGTTGTCAACCATGTTGAATTGGTATACTTTCAAACAAAACCCAGATGTTATCTAGATATTACCTAAATGACTAATACTAAGAGAAAGATATTAGTGGCATTTATGAATTTTGTTTTATTGAAACATAAATTAAACATAAAATTAACTTACATTTAATTGATTGTTGGCTTGCATGCTGTTACATAGAAGATAATAGTAATACTGCTGACCAAGTTCACTATTAAGTTAGTGACAAAAGTTTTTTACAACAAAAAACTATTGAAAAACTAATACAATATAATACCACACCACAAGGCTTTATATGTAATTTTAGATAAAAATGAAAATTAGATTTTGTGTTGCAGTCACTGAGATTATAGTGATATCGTGATAATAATAGATGAATTAAACATTTTAGTATGAGTTGTGTTAAAGACTGTCACTTAAAATGTATTATGCATTTTATTGATGTAGACATAAATGAAGAAATTTGATTTTCACTTACCTGCAGTGAAGAATAAAATAACACAAATCAAACTAAACAGCATCTGCATGTCGACAAACTAGAGCTGTAGGTGTTTCAGAGTTTTAATTTTGATGATATAGTCATATTCCTTTGATAACTGATGAATATCTGTGAAGTCACTCAACATCCCTGAGAAATTCCCAGACTCCTCCGTACAGGTGAGATTTACCTGGAGAAAACGACCCATCAGTCACAACACTTGATTGAGTAACATATAAAACGTCTATTCTGTTTATTTAAAATTACAAACGTCGATTTCAGGTTTCTTTTCACGCGTACAAAAGAAGTTTGATCTTGAAAACCGAGTGGAATCATTACACGAACTGTACTAGTGGGCGGGGCTTAGTGTCCTGCGTTTAAAGGCATAGTTCATACCAAATTATTTCATTTCAAACCCGTACGACTTACTTTCTTTCACCTCCACGTTCATTGCATAGTTTTGTCCCCAATAAAATGGCTTATTCTGCCTAATAATGTTCCACTGAAGAAATAACTATGCCTAAAAATAATAACTGCACTAATTTGTAACGATAATATTATAGCAATAATATGTACAGGTGCTGGTCATATAATTAGTGAAATAAATCAACTTTTTGATGATATTCTAATTCCATTCAAAAAGTGAAACTTGTATATTATATTCATTCATTACACACAGACTGATATATTTCAAATGTTTATTTCTTTTCATTTTGATGATTATAACTGACAACTAATGAAAATCCCAAATTCAGTATCTCAGAAAATTTGAATATGACTTAAGACCAATACAAAGAAAGGATTTTTAGAAATCTTGGCCAACTGAAAAGTATGAACATGAAAAGTATGAGCATGTACAGCACTCAATACTTAGTTGGGGCTCCTTTGCCTGAATTACTGTAGCAATGCGGCGTGGCATGGAGTCGATCAGTCTGTGGCACTGCTCAGGTGTTATAAGAGCCCAGGTTGCTCTGATAGTGGCCTTCAGCTCTTCTGCATTGTTGGGTCTGGCATATCGCATCTTCCTCTTCACAATACCCCATAGATTTTCTATGGGGTTAAGGTCAGGCGAGTTTGCTGGCCAATTAAGAACAGGGATACCATGGTCCTTAAACCAGGTACTGGTAGCTTTGGCACTGTGTGCAGGTGCCAAGTCCTGTTGGAAAATGAAATCTGCATCTCCATAAAGTTGGTCAGCAGTAGGAAGCATGAAGTGCTCTAAAACTTCCTGGTATATGGCTGCGTTGACCTTGGACCTCAGAAAACACAGTGGACCAACACCAGCAGATGACATGGCACCCCAAACCATCACTGACTGTGGAAACTTTACACTGGACCTCAAGCAATGTGGATTGTGTGCCTCTCCTCTCTTCCTCCAGACTCTGGGACCCTGATTTCCAAAGGAAATGCAAAATTTATTTTCATCAGAGAACATAACTTTGGACCACTCAGCAGCAGTCCAGTCCTTTTTGTCTTTAGCCCAGGCGAGACGCTTCTGACGCTGTCTGTTGTTCAAGAGTTCAAGGAATGCGACAGCTGAAACCCATGTCTTGCATACGTCTGTGCGTAGTGGTTCTTGAAGCACTGACTCCAGCTGCAGTCCACTCTTTGTGAATCTCCCCCACATTTTTGAATGGGTTTTGTTTCACAATCCTCTCCAGGGTGCGGTTATCCCTATTGCTTGTACATTTTTTCCTACCACATCTTTTCCTTCCCTTCGCCTCTCTATTAATGTGCTTGGACACAGAGCTCTGTGAACAGCCAGCCTCTTTTGCAATGACCTTTTGTGTCTTGCCCTCCTTGTGCAAGGTGTCAATGGTCGTCTTTTGGACAACTGTCAAGTCAGCAGTCTTCCCCATGATTGTGTAGCCTACAGAACTAGACTGAGAGACCATTTAAAGGCCTTTGCAGGTGTTTTGAGTTAATTAGCTGATTAGAGTGTGGCACCACGTGTCTTCAATATTGAACCTTTTCACAATATTCTAATTTTCTGAGATACTGAATTTGGGATTTTCCTTAGTTGTCAGTTATAATCATCAAAATTAAAAGAAATAAACATTTGAAATATATCAGTCTGTGTGTAATGAATGAATATTATATACAAGTTTTACTATTTGAATGGAATTAGTGAAATAAATAAACTTTTTGATCATATTCTAATTTTATAACCAGCACCTGTATATATGTAAATTAACAAAATTAACATAAATAATTTTTAAAAATAATTAATATACATCTTTCTAGCTGTGCTTAGCCACAAAATATTTTAAAGAATTTTGAATGACATTTATCCAGTAAAACATGAACAACTGAAAAAGTTATGGAGCCTTTGAATATTATTATAGACAATATCTAATAGTTTTACAGTTTTGAAAAACAACACTACTGTTGTGATGCCAAGTTCTCTCGATGCAGCGTAGACATTATTACAATATCATGCAGAATGGCTTTGAAAGTAATCGTACACCAAAAGATGGATAACGAGAAGTGACCTACTGTGAGATTACCTGATGTCTTCATTCAACGGAGCCCACATGGTTCCCAGCTCTTCTTTTGTTTACCAGTAAACCAGATGGACATCTCAGTGTGTTTTCAAATCATTTTCCCACCCAACAGGTTACACAAGCTCAAATCTTGACATAAATGGACAAATAAACCAATAGTTGTCTCAGCAGTGGGATAGGAAAAAGTAATTTACCATTTGCAAACATTACACTGCAGCTTTAAGAGTGGACAAACATACATCCCATTAAACAAAGATACAAAAACATGAATGAGATGCATATGAAAAAGACAACTTTTTATTGTCATCAAATGATACTGTACAATCAGGACTCATTGAGAGGCGCTTGTGGTAATGTGATTTACTCTTTCTTTATGCTGAGAGACACTGTCCGGTTAAAAATGATGCGTAACTTTAAACAACATCAATAAACTCTTAAGGCTTGTTCAAACTACACTGGTTTTTAATTACACAATTAATGACAGGAGCACAGACAAAGTCCGTCCAGTTGTGATTTTTAGTGAACATATGAATAAAACAAACATAATGGCTTATTAGTGCATTCAAAAGTGTTCCCTATATATTGATGTACTCTTTGTTAAAATGCAGAGACGAACTGGTGATCCCTCACTGGGACAGATGGGCACTGATGATCAGTGTCTCTCAGCATCCACATGAAAAGAAGAGTCAAAAACACAGATACTATATAAACTACATGGGTCTGGTCAGGACCGATGCAGACTTTACTGGCCTCAAAGTTTTCTCCATCAACAGTTATGAAAGACCTACAGAAAACAACAAAAGACAAAACACAATATGAATGACCTATTCATAAGAATTCCAACTATATGACAATTTTATTATTGTTTTTTTTTATTTTTGTCACTATGTGGCCACCAAAAAGGAGGCAACCTGCTCCTTCAAAAACAGCTACTAGGACACTTAGAAATGTTGTGTAGTTTTGCAGATGCAAATCTATTTTGATGATAAAGTCGCAGGGCAGCGCTGACAAGTTCACGTGTGAGTGTGAACTGTATGTGTGTGTGCGTTTGTATGGGAGAGAGAGCAGGAGAAACCTGTATTTAGCGTCATCCACTTGTGATCTGATCGACCAAAACGCATCTTAATACCAGGTGGAAACAGTGCCTGAGTGCACGATTTAATAGTCATATTATATTCTCACCGTCAGTGTTAGTCTGCTCTGCCCCTCCTGCATCTACTTCCTCTATATTCTTCCAGCCTCTTTGAGTTTTCCCACCAGATCCTCGACCGTCTCCACTTTCACTCCAGCTTGTCTCTGAGGAGGTTCGTCCACCTTGAGCACCTCCAACCGTGAGGTCACATCCACTCCCAGGTCTGCAGGCTTCACATTTGCAATCTTCTTTTTCTTCGCTTTCTACAGAGGCACAAAAAGATGAAACTAATACATGCCATATGGTACACGTTTCTGGGAAGTTTTCTTCCCTGATTTCCACTTATGTTGGTCAAGGTTTCTTTTAAGAAAATTACTGATATTGGGCTGTAGTGCTATGTAAGCTTTGACTTTTAAAAGGGGTTTGAAAATTTATGTCTCGTCAATTTAATGTTAACCACAGAATTTCACATTGAAAAGTACTTTTCCATCTAAAAATCCTGAGGGAACAATAGAAAATTAGATCTACAGATTTATCTGGGGGAGTCTGAGCATGTGACATAATCAGGTGCGACTTTTCCAGAAAATAAGGTATAGGCTAAATAATAAAATTGTGCTTTATTATTAAAAAGTGCATGTTTACAAATTGTGATATACGCCAATAAAACAATTGCACTGTGTTCATTACTCCCACCCACACTAACTTTGGGTTTAATCACTGTTATAGGCTAATTATGAGGGGTCCTTGGAAAATTTTCTACCTTATTAGTTTGAGAAAGTTTGGTTTAGATTAAGTGTCTGATGAACTGTACGCCAAATCACAACAATCTCATGCTATGGGCGCTGCCATTGAAACAGGCATCAAAAGGTATTTTATGCTATATTTGCTTCTGCTTTTTGAGCGTGGAAGTGTGATAAAGGCACTGATCTATGCTATATAGGCTAAATTCTCTATTATAGAACAGATAAAGGCATACTTCTTACAAGTCACGTACAAAATATGTTGTTTTAACGACATCTTGTTATTACAAGAAAAAGTGTTGTTTTAATAACATATCATTATGAGAAAATATGTATAACGAGAAAAGATGTCATTTTAACGACGTAATATCTTGTTATTATGAGAAAAGATGTAATTTAACATATCTTGTTATTACGAAAGATTGTTATAACAAGAAAAGATGTTGTTTTAACAACATATCTCGTTATTACGACATAATTGAGTGGGGGAAAAAAATAATTTACATATTATCCAAAGCAACTTAAATTGCATTCAAGGTATGCATTAGATTAGTTCATGCATTCCCTGGGAATCGAACCTTTGATCTTGGCATTGCTAGTGCAAAAAATATACTTTAATCCCTATGGGTGTGCAGTGCAGTGTTGCATTACTGTACCATGATGTTGGGCAGCGTGGCATATCTGGGAGTGTTGAGACGGAGGTCAGCGGTCACCACAGCTGGCATTTTGATCTTAATGGTCTCCAATCCACCATCAATTTCTCTCACCACCTTCAGCATGTCTCCTTCGAAGGTCAACTCAGATGCGAAAGTTCCCTAGAAAATGATATAATAAGTGTGGGGAATTATTGGTCACTCTCAGTTTAGACAAAATGTGACATAACAGGCAGAGCCAACATCAATTTAGACTCAATTTTACATTTTCAGAAGAACACTGCTCATGCAAAGATCACCACCAGATTCAAATCCATAGTCAATCCATAACAAACATTACTAAATACACATATGGGAACAAACCTGCGGCCAGTCCAACAGGGCTGCGGTCATCTGTCCAGTTTGATTGCAGTCATCATCTATGGCCTAAAAGAGGAACATTACCACAATATCATGAAATAAATTGATGAATGTTCAGTAATTTGTTAATACAGTACAATAATTAACCGTCAGCTACCTGTTTACCCAGAATAATCAGATTCGCTTCTTCTTTCTTAGCGAGAGCAGCCATAATCTTGGAGACCTGGAGCGGACCAAGCGTATCGTAGTCCTTTCCAGACACCTCCACATGTATGCCGCGGTCCGCACCCATGGCCAGAGCGGTCCGGATTGTCTCCTGCAAAACGGATATTTATGTAATGCACCCAGAAATTAATAACTGTGAAGTAATATTCTCTCCTTGTGTAGTAAAGGAACATAAAGACATTTTTAGTTGTTCTTTCATTACATCACAAAGGTCAAGTTGGGAGATTATTTATCCAATTATTTATAATAAATAGTTATAATTAAACTAATATATATGCACTATTGTTTAAAAGTTTGGGGTCAGTATGATTTTTTTTTTTTTAAATTTGAAAGAAGTCTCTTATGTTTACCTAGGCTGAATTTATCAAAACTACAGTAAAGACAGTAATGTTGCAAAATTAATATTACTCCAGTCTTTAGTGTCACATAATCCTTCAGAAATCATTCTAATATGCTGATTTGCTGCTCAATTATTATTGGTGCACAGTTATTAATAAAGGTTCTAATGATTTTTGACACTGAAGACTGGAGTAATGATGCTAAAAATTCAGCTTTGATCACAGGAATAAATTACAGTTTACAATAATATATATATATATTTATAGTAAAATATCTAGCTTCCGCCAGACCACCTTCTGTATTCTTCAAAAAGCTTACACTGTACGTCCTACGCCTTCCGTATTCAAATTACGGAAAATAGGAACTGCCGTCACATCAGTTCCAGAAATTGAAAAGGGAAGGCGTAGGACGTACAGTGTAAGCTTTCTGAAAAATACAGAAGGCGGTCTGACGGAAGCTAGATATTTTACTTCATAACTTGTTAAATATGGATTTTTTTTTTTCACATTGCTTCGGCCTTTATTAACCCTCCGGAGCCGTGTGGAGTACGTTTATGATGGATGTATGTGGATGGAGACACTTTGTTCATCTCATACATGTTTGGTCACGCATAACTGCCATTATAAAGCTTGGATGCGTCAGGATATTTATTAATATTTCTGCGATTGTGTTCATTAGAAAGAAGAAAGTCATATACACCTAGGACGACTTGAGTTTGATCTGAAAGTTTCATTTGAAAGTGAACTAATTGAAGTGAACCTTTAAATAAGAAACTAAAACTGCCAGTAGGTGGCAGTAAATGTCTAAATCATTGAGTAATTAATTCATTTGATTCATTCAAACGGCTGATTCATTCAGGAATGAAGTAAATAGGTGTGTTCGACTTGAAGTGATGCTGCACAGACTGATTGGTCTATGATATATATATATATATATATATATATATATATATATATATATATATATATATATATATATATAGACTAAGTGTATTTCTTACCTGAACCTGCTGAGGACCACAGCTGACGGCCACAATCTCCTTAACAAACTTCTTCTCCTTGAGTCTGACGGCCTCCTCCACCGCAATCTCACAAAAGGGGTTCATCGAATGCTTGACCCCATCTGTAACCACTCCTGCGTGGTCCGGCCTGACTCGGATCTGAGGTGGGCAGAGACAAAGAGACAGTGGTGTAATCTTAAAGAAGAACGTGAACAAAAAACACAAAGACATCATATGACTTTTCATTCTACGCTGAACTTTTATCTAGGTGGACTCATTGTCATTCATAGCAACATTGCTGGATCAAGACGGTGACTTTCACAAGGCTGAACTGGAGGTTGTCCAAAACATTCACAGTAAGAGGCGACATGTTTGACCTCAGATGACCCGTGCACATACTATGACAAGGGTAGCATGAAGGACACAGACAGACTCTGAAACCATGGTGGCTGTTTCATAATCCACGGCATGCTGACAACACAGACTGATCGGCCTGTAACCCAAGCAGCTGATATTAGGAGTATTGAGGCCACATACTTCCGGATCAATATCCCTATATAAGGTTTACTGGATCATAGCAGAGGTTTCATGATCTCAAATTACATCGAACACAAGCTTATTAACATTGAACATCCAGCTCCAGCTCATTGGAATCTGATTTGAAAAATTTGGACAAGAATTTGGGACATTTGACAATGTATTGATAACAAGCCTGATCAATATGATCTGACAATCAATAAATTACAACATAAAAAACTCATTTGCTATCTGATTACTTGATAAGAATGGCCAAAACAGAAGGTCACAAGACCAAAGATTACAGACTAAATGGGAAAATCAGTATTCAGAACAGGTTTGTTCACTTTTAGATGGCAAAATGCAATGCAACTAATTCTTATAGAAAACCACAGATGCTTTAAAACACTTTAACTGCAACTTAGAATAGTATATATACAATATTTTTGTAATATCGGCTCTTCATTTACATATTAATTTACACAAAAGGTAGTTTGATCAAATAATGAGCCAAAAATATAGATGTTCGCAGTCTGTTTAATAAACTTTCCCTTCTTCCCCTATATTTTAGATAAATGTATGTACAAAATTACTTTGGATAAAAGTATCTGATAATTGATAGAATGCCGTTTTCTCACATACTAAATTAAATCTGAGCATGTACATATATAAATGCAATTACATATATAGACACCAGATGGGAAAGAAAATGGGGATAATTCACCGAACCTGCTTGACATGTGAGAACAAACCTCATTGGTTCTTCCGGAAGCTCAAACGTTATGCGTAACATGAGAATGAATTTCATTGGTTCTCTCGGACGTCAAGTAAGCATGCTTGAGCTTCCGTTTACCACAACTGATGTGCGAGTTGATGAATGTTTATATGTGAATAAAAGCCTAAATTCAATCTGTTCACCATATAAAGTGATCAAGTCTCTTCTGAAAGTTTGGACTAAACCGCTCAATTCATATGGATTAGTTTTACGATCTCTTTATGGGTTTTTTGAAGCGTCAAAGTGGTAGTTGAGTAGCTGTCAATGGAGGGACAGAAAGCTCTCAGATTTCATCAAAAAGATCTTCATTTGTGTTCTGAAGATGAGTAAATGATGACAGACTTTTTATTTATTAAAAATCACATCATATTCCATTTTTGACATTTTCAGGGGCCAGTTGTATAAACTGCTAAGACTAGTCTTACAAGTTAGCCATCAAATGTTTTCCCTTAAGACTGTTCATAACTTATAAAAACGTAGGTTGGTCTAATTTGATATCGAAGAGTAAGAGTGTTGACCCCTTGACTAACTGCTCATACTAGTTCTTAAGAAAGCAAAATAGCTATATTTATGCAACTAGCCCCAGATGTACTATAATGCTACACAAAAAGTGCATGTTTGTAAAACTACAGCTGGTGCTTGCAGTAGATTACAGCTCGTTATTCTGATCCCACGGCCATAACTGTAAGGAGTTTCATTAGATATTAATTAAAATAAGATTATTATTATTATTATTATTAACAGTGACCTTCATAAAACAACCCAGTTTACTAAACTATCCTTATTCAACAGAACAGCTGGCCTACAGTCAGCTCTTTTCCATGCCATAAACTGTCCAAAGTAGGACAACACCGTGTTTATTCATAATTAAAAGCAGTTGATTGAACGATTATCTGATGTATACCTTGACAGCATAGTCAATGACCCGTTTAACTCCGACCAAAACCCGGACGCTCATCGTGGATCTTGCTCTGCTCGGCGGACCACCGCGGGCATGAGTGAACTTCAGCACAAGGATCTAGCCGGAGCGGTATTGGTGTGACACCATTTGAGGCGGGGTTTAGCGTACGCCCATTCTGTTAGCCAATAGAACTGCTCAGATCAGGGAGCTGTCAATCAAAAGCTGAGATGTGGCCAATCAGTAACGCTGGGTGTTCTTATGCGCTCTGACTGAAACTGACTTAAAATTGGTTCCTTTATAAGTAGGTTAAAGGTTGTGTGACTGTTGTAACTAAACGCAGGGCTGGTAGAATATCTAGACCTCACTCAATATTAAACGAAATTATAACAATAAGTAGTGAGAGAAACGGAGCTTTCTAAGACGTAGAAATTGAATATATTGGCAAAAAGATTCACTGAAGCGCTCGCTAAGGTCATCTGCTGGTCACAATCAAAAGTAACCACAGTGCACTTTTTTTGTGTGTGTGTGTAAACATTTTTAATTATAGATTATAAGTTTAATTAACACAAATGTAGATTTCTTAAAGCTGCTTCACGTTTTGTGTGTGTGTGTGTGTGATATATATATATATATATATATATATATATATATATATATATATATATATATATATATATATATATATATATATGTGTGTGTGTGTGTGTGTGTGACCCTGGACCACAAAACCAGTCATATGGGTCTATTTTTTTTTTAAAATTGAGATTTATACATCATCTGAAAGCTGAATAAATAAGCTTTCCATTGATGTATGGTTTGTTAGGACAGGACAATCTTGGCTGATCTGGAATCTGAGGGTGCAAAAAAATGTAAATATTGAGAAAATTGTCTTTGAAGTTGTCCAAATTAAGTCCTTAGCAATGCATATCCATTCACAAAAATACATTTTTGATATATTTACGGTAAGAAATTTACAAAAAATCTTCATGGAACATGATCTTTACTTAATATCCTAATGATTTTTGGCATAAAAGAAAAATCGATAATTTTGACCCATACAATGTATTGTTGGCTATTGCTACAAATATACCTGTGTGACTTATGACTGGTTTTGTGGTCCAGGGTATATATATATATAGTGCTGGACACTACTGTTCCTAAAGTTTTAGATCGATAACAGCATTTATCTGAAATAGAAAGCTTTAGTAACATTATACACTACCGTTCAAAAGTTTAGGGTCAGTAAGAATTTTTTTTTTTGGAAAGAAATGAATACTTTTATTCAGCAAGGATGCATTAAATTGATCAAAAGTGACAGTAAACTCATTTATATTATTACAAAACCTTTCTATTTCAGATAAATGCTATTCTTTTGAACTTTCTATTCATAAAGAATCCTGAAAAAAGGATCATGTGACACTGAAGACTGGAGTAATGATGCTGAAAATTCAGCTTTGATCACAGAAATAAATTACAGTTTACAATATATTCACATAGAAAACGGTTATTTTAAATTGTAATAATATTTCACAATTTTACTGTTTTTTTTTTTGGATCAAATAAATGCAGCCTTGATGAGCAGAAGAGACTTCTTTTAAAATCATTTGTTTTTAAAATCTTAATAATCCCAAAAAACGGCAGTGTATATATACACACAATTTATAAATATTATAATATTTAAATATAATATTTCATTTACACACTCCAGTTGGTGGCAGTAATGCTCCGATTAAGCCCCACAAAAGAAGAAGAAGAATCTCACATGACTGGAGTGTTTGTTCCCGTGATCATCTGTGAGAGAGTCAGAGCACTGATGGATCAGCTGCAGCTCAACTCACTCTCTTCAGACAGGTAATGCATTACACTGCCAGCAGATTCTCACAGAGACTGATGAGAAATGTGCAGGAAAGCACTGTAGGTTTGTGTAGACAATGATTGAAGAAAATATATTTTAATAATGCAGTTTGATTGTGGATGCATCTTCTGTAACTGGGGATACTGGTCCTTTAGAATTCTTTTGTATTCTATAGAGACCAACATCTTTTGAGAAGTTAAACTATGTGATTGTAAAAAAGCTAATGAATGTAATAAGAGCTTTCTATTGTCATACTGTACTTCAATGCGCCACAGGAATAAGAAGTTTATCTGCAGTCACAAAAATCAAGAAAAGAAGGTTGTACAAATAGCTGAAGGTATGTCTGACATTAAGTCGTGTTCATCACATGACGCTTTTTGTAACAGATCAAGACATTTGTTCCATTATGCATGCTTTATTTGCTACGGTTCTCTTCCTGGTGTTCTACTTAATTCCCAAAGATATTTGCTTTATATCTGGGTAGCTGACATGATGTCTGTTATTGCAGGTGTGGCTCCTCATCCTTTAGCTCGTGTGGATGGCAACATTCACTATCAGTTTCACACAGGAAATACTGGAGGACAGGTGAGTGTCCTTTCACTGTCATCATAGATAAAACCTTTATTAAAGTCAAGCTTTTTGAGGGGAAGATTCAGCCGATGTCAATGCCAAAGACTGTCTGTCTGACAGTTCATTTCTCTGGATGATGTTTGTCGTTTTGTCTCTTTTAATGGGAACCTCATAAACTCAGCCATGTGTCTGTCTGGTTTTACCCCAAAATGCCAAAAAATTGTATTTCAGAAAATGAAATTTTAGTACTTTATTTTATAATTTCATTAATTATTTTAAATGACTTTAATGCACAAAAAGATAAAAAAAAAAAAAGGATATTATTAAAATTGTGTAGTTATACATCATGGTAGTATTTAATTTATGCTGATTAAACAACATTAACAATACTGAATAAAACAAATTATTAATGTTTAATATTAATATATATATATATATATATATATATATATATAAATAAATATAAAATCTGTAATATAATGAGAACAACCATTGAGAATAATAGGAATAACAAAAGAAAAGTGCATTACGGTAATGAGAATTTAGGATAAAATGTACTTAAATGTACAATGGCCAATGAAAATAGCTTTATTTGTTTTTTTGAGTTTCTCACTGGCAGTCATGTGATTCTAATCTCTCACTGGGATTGGCACTGGGCCTGTGTCACATGTCAGTCAGGAGGTGGGTCACATGACAGATGTTGGGGGGGGTGTTAAGGGGCATTTACAAATGTGTATTCTTTCAGTGAACAACTGTGTCGTTCTAGACCTTTAAATTAGATCATGCACAGCTCTCTGCATGGACTGGAAGGATGATTATTAAATGGACAAATGGAGAATTCAGCCAGGAGACGCTGGAAACTTTTCCATGAACACTTTATAGTTAATCATGCCATTTTCCCTACATTTTAGGTCGACAAAAAGCAGAAGACCCTCTTGTTTTGGATGTTGAGATGTTGTGATACCTTAAACATGTCATATCATGTGGTACAATATCAGCTAAAGTATCATTTGTTCCTTATATTAGGGGCTGAATGTGATGGTTAAAAATCACATTGCAAAATTACTAAAACTTTTGTTTTGGATGTGGGGATGTTGTGACTTAATCACATCACATCATGCAGTACAACATCAGCTGAAGTATCATGGCCACATTCACTCTAAAAAATAGCTTGAACAGCACAGTTTTAAAATACCGTAAAAACAATGCATTCTGGGTAATATTTGTCATTTTCTAAAAAAAAAAAAAAAGACAAATATTACCCAGAATGCATTGTTATTACGATATATTAGGCTATTGTTTCAATTTTAAACAATGTTTTACTGTGTCGTTTTTTAGTTAGTTGTATGGGCCATTCACACAGAACGCGTCTTTGCGTCTAAAAACCGTAGAACGCGAGGGTCTCGAGACGCGCTTTTGAGGCGTGATCCAATAACGGAAATAATAGAAATAGGCAAACAGCAGAATTGATACAAAGGAGTTTTGACATGGAAAAAAAAGAAAATAAGATAATAATTAGCGCCTCCTCCGCCATGTTGCCGTCAAATAAAACGGTCGTCATGCCAACTTGCTACTGTAAACAGAAGCTTGCAACGCTTGCCCCGCCTCCGAGCTCTTCTGATTGGTCCACTGTTTTGGAACTGACATTGATGAGCGGCGATGCGTGTAAAACTTGAAATTCTTTTAACTTGACACGGCCTCTTAAAAACGCGGCGCTCATGTGCGAGGCGCTGCAAAAGACGCGAGCGTAACGGTCACGCACGTCCGTCAGGCGCCTGTTTACATAGAAAAACAATGGGAAAGTAGCGCATATGGGAAACAGAAAAACGCGTTCTGTGTGAACGGCCCCTTAGAGAGTGTTTGTTGTTTAGATGCTTGTTCTTTACAGTTTACAGGGTTCCTACAGTAATGGAAAACCTAAAAAAACATCTGGACATAGAACAAAATATTCAACAATATTACTAATCTGCCTGCATTGACACCATTGTATGAGAACCATAGACTGTAAAAAAAAAAAATGGCCGACACATCTTCACAGCACGAAGTGGAGCCCGCCCAAACATAATCGGTTAATATACAGTTTACTGCAACACATTATGTCGGTGTGAAATAAACAGTTATAGAAATATAGGAATTAAAGTACTTACTTAAGCTGGACAATGACGCTATTGATGGTTTCAAGCAGCTTTTTGTATAAATAAACTTGTCAAAAGTCACGGAAAGAGTGCTAAAAAAAAAAAAAAAAGGCATATTAAGAACCAATATTGGATCGTTCACATGAAAATCACAAATAATCTAAAAAATGTGTATTTTAATCAACCCTAGTAAGTCTGGCTGCGTCCGAAATTGCATACTCTCTTGAGTAAGTACTTATTTTCGAATACATGCTTATTCTTACCTAGAACATACCTAAAAAAGTATGTGCTATATATAATGAATGTAATCCGGACATACTACATTCACCATTATCACGTCATTATCACGTGACCTACCAGCGTCAGCTTCACTGCCATTCACAAATCCTCTCCCGTGGACTCATGGGATACTAAACTGTCCATCATATGCACAGAAATCCGGGTACTTTTTGCCTTCTCTTTTATGAATACTGTGAACTCTGTGAATACTGTTTTTCGCCTACTATATAGTAAGGAAGTATTCAATTTCAGACACAGCCTCTGTCTCTGTCCTCCTCAGGTGACATACCGAGTGATTCCTGTCTCAGATCAGCGACGGGAGGGTAGAGGTGAAGTCAGAGGGCCGGTTAATGTGGTTTCCGCAGCCAACCTCACTGGATCCCAGCTGGTATGGAATCAGCACATCTATCTCCAGCTCGTACTTCATTATATCATGACGTTCAACATGAGTCTCATTCAACGCACAGCAGAACATGACAACATGTCAGAGCAGAAGATGAATACTACACAAACTCAGCTATAACTAAATAGCCAGATGTTAAGGTTTATGCATTGTAAAAATGTTTTAATGCCTGTTTTCTCCCAGAGAGTAATTCAAAACTCTTTCAGTGATGGAGGCAGTCCTGCTGGAGAAGATGACAGAGAGGAGGCACGATGTGTGTATTTCCCAGCATCATCTGTAAGCGAGGGAACAGCCACGGCCGTGTCCATGCAGACATCAGCTGACCACGCATTCACACAAACGGCAGGTACGGACACTTTGAGATCTGCCGTCACACACGCATATAGAATCACATGCAACACGCTTCAGTACATTGAGCAACCGTTCGTTACAGTCATTTCACTTCAGTTAGAGGAAGTTATTAAAACAATGGAAAGTTGAGTAATGGTTCTAACTATTAATTATATGAACTATTCTTCTACCAAGTAATGTAGTTGATTAGTTTATTTTCAAAGTAAGGTGTGCTATTATGCATTTCACAGTGAACGCATCGATCAGAATCGCTGTCTGCTCCTCAAGAGTCCGATATATATTAACGTGATGATGTCAGACTTAATTATTAATAATAATTTAATAATTAATAGTAATTATACTTAATTTGACATTTAATCTGATTTAATTACACATGAAAAGAGCTTAAACTCATTATCATTTATCTGGAAAATAATTAATTCATCAGTTTGATTTAGCATCTAGTTATTTCATATACAACCAATTTTTAGTAAAAAAAAAAAAGAAAAAATCAGGATTCTTTGATTAAAAGAAAGTTCAATGAACAGCATTTATTTAAAATAATATTTTGTAACTTTATAAATGTTTTCACTGTGACTTTTGATCAATTTTATGTGTCCTTGTTGAATAAAAATATTAATTTCTTTTTCTTACCCCACACTTTTTAATGATGTGTATACTGTTTTCAACATTGATAACAATCAGAAATGTTTCTTGAGCAGCAAATTAGAAAGATTTTTGAAGGATCATGTGACACTGAAGACTTGAGTAAATTCAGTTTTGATCACAGGACTAAATTGCATTTTAAAATACGTTTCACAATCTTAATGTTTTTACTGCTTGTACTGTTTTGTTTAAATAAATGTAACCTTGGTGAGAAAGAGAGTTCATTATTCCAATAATAAATTATTAGAATAATGTTATTATTACAAACTTTTGACTGAAATTGTATATATTAATAATAATTTTTATCAGTATCATTATCATATAAATAACCCAAACGATTAATCGCGGTTAACTTTGTGTTTACGTAACATATGTGGGTGTACTGTGTGTATTTAATGTGTATATATAAATACACCCACATGCATGTATATATTTAAGAAAAAATTATTATATTTATATATAAAATATTTATATTTATATTTATAATATAAATGATATATATATAATATAGATATATATAATAAATATATAAAATATAAATAAAAATATATTTGATTATATATTATTTTTTAACATATATATACAGTCAAACCAAAAATTTCATTTATTAATACAGTTTATTTACTATAGTTTAAAAATGGTAATAAAATATGACAAGATCTCAGAGTTTAGCTGTATCAGAAAAAAATTATCTTAATTTTGTCAGATAATACTTAAGCAAAACATAAATTTTTTAAAAATTTTACTGGTAGTCCACTGTATGAAGAATTTTTGGGTGTAATATGTCACAGTTTACTTTATTTTGCTATCCTCACATACATAAATGAACTATAGTGTCCTGCACCCACTAGTAAAAATATCAAAAATGTCTTAATCATTTTTTGGTTTGACTGTATATATATATATATATATATATATATAATTATTCATCATGTATATAAATAATATTTATGCCCGTCATTGTGAACTACATACTCTACTACATAATCATACAATAAATCTCTTATCAGAATAAACATGAGTTCTCTCAGTGGCAGTAAATGTGATTTGAATTTAGTATGTGAAGCAATACAACATCTGTCTTCACTCTCGTTTAGGTCAATTCTACGTGATGATGACTCCTTCAGATGCTCTGCATTCTGCCTCTCAGCGGACTATAGCTCCACGCACACAAACATACACTGTGTAAGTACAAAAGAGTGGCACAAAACAGGTGTTATGCTTTTAAGCTCTGTATCTTAGTGTCAGTTTACCACAGAAGATCGTCCCTCAGTCTACAAAAATCTCAAATTGCATGTAAAGCCTACTGACAGCATAAGACAGGTGTTGTCCATTAAATTGTAACTTGTTTTAAACCCATAACGTTCATTAGTATTGAATGAGGCACATTTACACATTTTATAGGTCGAATAATAATGCGTCAGGGGTCTGTGTTTTGGATTTGAGATGGGATTTACCTAGGGAGTGATTGCACCTTTGCATGCTCCTTGTGCCTTGCTCTCCATTTAACCTTGGGATCCCGCTAGCGTATTGGCAAATCCATACGACCACAGGGCTGTTTGTCACGATTCTGGTTTTTGACAGGATCATGTACTTAAATTCAGTCATAATTCATGGAAGAGCGTAGTTTGTTGTGCTTCCTTTTGAAGGTGCTGTTTTTACACTGCAGAAGCAGAAGTGTTGTGAAAACAGGTGATGCTCACGCGTTTGTGCGGTTGCAACATCCTCATCCTCCAAAATAGGCTCAGTAGAAAAATCCTGCTGAAGAATCGCGTGTCAGAGGTGTTTGTTTCAGTCATTCTTGTTTAATTTTATTTCCTTCTTTTGGACACACAGCTTTTGCGAAATCTGCAGCGTAATGAATTTCACAAGACTCCTAATCTTTCTTACTTCCATTAGAATTACAAATCCCTTAATATTAGTTCTTGGGGGAAAAAAGCCAGTGTAGTTAGAGAGTGTGGGTTGCATGCAGAATGAAATACTGATCACACCAGTGTTGTTCTTATACTATTATAGTATTTTTACTAATAAATTAATTTTAGTTTTAGCTGTGTGCTTTTAAACTGTGTGTAAAAATGTTTTCAAAGCGTGGTCAAATATTGTCAAAAATGATGATTTGCTCTGTTGTACACCCCAGATTTTGGCAAATGTAGTATGTTATTTAGATCTTCCATGCAAACAATTTTCATATTATATTTACAGTATAAATACTGCATAAATTGCAGGTTGTATGCTATTTCTTCAGAGATTTGTCTGTTCTTGTTAATATCAGTCAGATTTCATTTTCAGCAAAGATGGTAACCATCCAGTCAAGCTGTTTCTGTCATTTTCCATCTACCTTAAAGCTGAAATGTCATTCATTACATAATCAACGCGTTTTTTTAAATGTCTGAAATAAATTTGCCCCTTTTCTGCAGAGATGAACTCAACACACAGCAGCATGAAGCTTTTAACTGGTGAGAAGAACTTTTACATTCCTAAACTGTCTCTTAAAGGTATAAAGAGTCATTTCTGTGTAGCAAAATTAACACCTAATGTGAGTAAATATTGACTTTGTTGAGTAAAATTAAAGACAAATTCACTATATGGAGAAAAGTATGGTGACACACCTCTTGATTATTGAACTTTTGTGGAAAAAAAAGGGGGTTGTTCTTATAGGGGACCCCTTTCACAAGATGTAATATAAGTCTCTGCTGTCCCCAGAATGTGTCTGTGAAGTTTCAGCTCAAAATACCCCACAGATCATTTATTATAGCTTCTCAAATTTGCCCCTATTTGGGTGCAAAACACGCCGTTTTTGTGTGTGTCCCTTTAAATGCAAATGAGATGCTGTTTCCGCCCCCTTTCCAGAAGAGGGCGGGGCTTTAACAATCTTTATAATGGGAGTGAATGGGGGGTGAGATTCCCTCAAGCCATCCTAGGTGTATATGACTTTCTTCTTTCAGCCAAAGACAATCAGAGTTATATTAAAACATATCCTGGCTCTTCCAAGCTTTATAATGGTAGTAAAGGGACTAACATTTTAAGTTGACCACTGATATGGTTTTTAAGTTTAACATGGTATAGTCTTCTGTGCATTTGCATTCTGTACATAGTGCTTTTATATAAAGAGACAGAGAAATAGACTTCTTGTAAAGTAAAAGCATCTTCAGTTCTTCACTTTTTGTTGAAAGCATCTCGCTTCCTTCATGCCGTTTTGTGGATGCTTTACCTTACCCCGTGTTGCGTATTCTCCCTTCTGCGGTGTGACAGACGCGACGCTGCGGAGTCGTGACTTAATTAAAGCGTACCTGAGGGAAGATTCCACGCGGAGAACAGTTGTGTCATTAGGCTAAAGTCGGGCCTCGTCGCAGACGGCAGCTGTTTGCAGCACCGCAATTTATAACCTAATGAACACAGCCAATGCCGAGACTCCCCTGAGATCACACGCGAAGGGCAGAGAGACCTTACGGAGATATCTGCCAGTCCACACTAATACTAGCTGTAACCTTACAAAGCTGGGACAAGGCTTGTCATACTCCGGGCCATCCTTAGGGCAGTGCATCTTTGTTTTACAGGCTCCACGGTGAACGTGAACAGGCCCCGCTTCCTGTAACTCAAACTGGGCCCGTCCGGCCCTGGACATACTCACTAGTGGTTGACCACGGTATTTTTGCCGATACCGATATCATGAGTGTAGGGCGGCTGATTGTGGGTTTAATGGGAATACATACATAATAAAGTGCAAATGAAAGCAAATGAGATCCACACAACATGGCTGAAATTAAACGATCACTTATTTTAAACAATACTGAGCGGTAATTTAAATTTTGTGCAAGTAATGTAAGTAAAAAAAAACATGCATTGACCAGACTATCTTTAGCTTTTAAACATTAAAAGATTGTACTTTTGTTAAATTAATTTTGTTTATTACTATTGTTATAAATGTAATTTAATTTTTTGTTTTGCATTTTGTTTTATTTTGTGTTTGTTGTGTTTGTTTTTTTTATTTTATTTTGTGTTTATTTAGTTAATTTTGTATTTGTTTTATTATGTGTTTGTTTTATTTTGCATTTTGTTTTTATTTTTTGTTTGTTTTGTGTTTGTTCTTTATATGTGATTTTTATTTATGTATGTATTTATATACACTATATTGCCATAAGTTTTGGGACGCCTGCCTTTACGTGCACATGAACTTTAATGACATCCCATTCTTAATCCGTAGGGTTTAATATGGAGTTGGCCCACCCTTTGCAGCTATAACAGCCTCAACTCTTCTGGGAAGGCTTTCCACAAGGTTTAGGAGTGTGTTTATGGGAATTTTTGGTCATTCTTCTAGAAGCACATTTGTGAGGTCAGGCAGTGATGTTGGGGTGAAGGCCTGGCTCGCAGTCTCCGCTCTAATTCATCCCAAAGGTGTTCTATCGGGTTGAGGTCAGGCCAGTCAAGTTCTTCCACACCAAACTCGCTCATCCATGTCTTTATGGACCTTTGTGCACTGGTGCGCAGTCATGTTGGAACAGGAAGGGGCCATCCCCAAACTGTTCCCACAAAGTTGGGAGCATGAAACTGTCCAAAATGCAAAATGCTGAAGCATTAAGAGTTCCTTTCACTGGAACTAAGGGTCAAGCCCAACCCCTGAAAAACAACCCCACACCATAATCCCCCTCCACCAAACATTACACTTGGCACAATGCAGTCAGACAAGTACCGTTCTCCTGCCCACCGTCAAACCCAGACTCGTCCATCGGATTGCCAGAGAGAGAAGTGTGATTCTCCAGAGAACACGTCTCCACTGCTCTAGAGTCCAGTGGCGGCGTGCTTTACACCACTGCATCCGACGCTTTGCATTGCACTTGGTGATGTAAGGCTATGATGCAGCTGCTCGGCCATGATAACCCATTCCATGAAGCTCTCTACGCACTGTTCTTGAGCTGATCTGAAGGCCACACGAAGTTTGGAGGTCTGTAGCTATTGACTCTGCAGAAAGTCTGCGACTTCTGCACACTGTGCGCCTCAGCATCCGCTCTGTGATTTTACGTAACCTATCACAGTACCACGCTTGAATTCACTGAGCTCCTGAGAGCGACCCATTCTTTCACAAATGTTTGTAGAAGCAGTCTGCATGCCTAGGTGCTTGATTTTATACACCTGTGGCCATGGAAGTGATTGGAACACCTGAAATCAATTATTTGGATGGGTGTCCCAATACTTTTGGCAATATAGTGTATCTTATGTATGTATTTGTGTATTTAGTGGTTTCGTTTTTTTGTTTGTAATTTTTTTTTTTAGTTTTTAATGTTATGTTTTGGAAAGATAAGATTCCAGATGTAAATTTTTTTTTGTTCCATTATTACTGTAGGAAAATGGACAGTCCGCGCACCCCTAGAGATGAGAGGAGAAGAGCACAACATAATGAAGGTCAGTGACTTCTCTTAATCTAATATGAGTCTTTACACTGTAAATCAAAGCAACAAGGTAACTAATTCTGTTCCCTATTTCAAAGATACTGACACTGAAAATGAATCTCAGCAGGCTCTGATGTTCAGTATATCTGCCTGCAGATGTCAGTAGAGGGTTGATAGACTGAACACGTATTGCAACTCTAGTTGATATGGCCCAGATTTTGCCTCTGATCTCCTTCTTGCTGTTGATGTGCAGTTGAAAGGCGGCGGCGAGACAAAATCAACAACTGGATTGTGACGCTCTCGAAAATCATCCCAGACTGTGGCATAGATGGTACCAAGACTGGAGCGGTGAGCTGCATGATGCATTTTTCACCTT
This sequence comes from Elopichthys bambusa, assembly GCA_037101425.1. Taxonomy (NCBI): domain Eukaryota; kingdom Metazoa; phylum Chordata; class Actinopteri; order Cypriniformes; family Xenocyprididae; genus Elopichthys; species Elopichthys bambusa. The sequence goes on along the minus strand of CM074439.1, from coordinate 32,957,105 downwards.
AATGGTGAAAATGCATTGACCTGTTATTTACAATAGATGCCTCGAAACTGCATCTGTCTAAAGTGCAGTGCATGTTTTTTTGTTCCTCCAGAGTAAAGGTGGGATCCTGTCAAAGGCGTGTGATTACATTGGAGAGCTGAAGCAGCATAACCAGAGGCTGCAGGAGAGTTTGAGAGGAGCAGAGAGAGTGCAGATGGACAATGAGCTGCTCAGACAGCAGGTACGCCGCCAAGCCTTTAACATCATCTGTAGCGAGCTGAGTTGCGATTTGTCACTGACCTTGTCTAGAATCATGTTACCTATTCTATATAGCCACATAGGTCACTAAATAGTCAAATCACATAAATTAACCCATTACTGGGCTGTACATGCTAAACAGCACCAGAACAGGGTGCTAAAACGTACCTGTCAAATTAAACAAGGACGTAATATCTTTTTTAATTTAATTTTTACTTTTTGTTTTATCTTTTTATTTTATTCTATTCTATTTCATTTTATTTAATTATTTATTTTATTCTATTTTATTTTACTTTTCATTTTATTTTATTCTATTCTATTGTTTTATTCTATTCGTAATATCTTTTTATTTTATTTTTACTTTGTTTTATCTTATTTTATTTTATTCTATTTAATTTTATTTAATGATTTATTTTATTATATTCTATTTTATTTTACTTTTTGTTTTATTTTATTCTATTGTTTTATTCTATTCGTAATATCTTTTTATTTTATTTTTACTTTGTTTTATCTTATTTTATTTTATTCTATTTAATTATTTATTTTATTCTATTTTATTTTATTCTGTTCTTTTTCTTTTTTATTCTATTTTATTTTATTATATTCTATTTTATTTTACTTTCTGTTTTATTTTATTCTATTCTGTTTTATTCTATTCGTAATATATTTTTACTTTGTTTTATCTTATTTTATTTTATTCTATTTAATTTTATTTAATTATTTATTTTATTCTATTTAATTTTATTTAATTATTTATTTTATTTTATTCTATTTTATTTTATTCTGTTCTTTTTCTGTTTTATTCTATTCTATTTTATTTTATTCTATTATATTTTATTTTACTTTTTGTTCTATTTTATTCTATTCTGTTTTATTCTATTCGTAATATCCTTTTATTTTATTTTTACTTTGTTTTATCTTATTTTATTTTATTCTATTCTATTTAATTTTATTTATTTATTTTATTTTATTCTGTTTTATTCTAATTTATTTTACTTTTTGTTGTATTTTATTATATTCTATTTTATTTTATTCAGTTTTATTGTATTTTTTTCTGTTCTATTCTGTTCTTTTCTATTTTTTATTCTGTTTTATTTGACTTTAATTTTTGTTTTATTCTGTTCTATTTTGATTTTATTTATTTATTTTATTTTACTCTTTATTATTCGGTTCTATTTCATTCGATTTTTCTTTATTCTATTTTATTTTATTCTGTTCTATTCTGTTCTTTTCTAGTTTTTTATTCTATTTTATTTTACTTTATTTTTTTGTTTTATTCTGTTCTATTTTGATTTTATTTATTTATTTTATTCTATTTTATTTTACTCTTTATTATTCTGTTCTATTTTATTCGATTTTACTTTATTCTATTCTATTTTATTCTGTTCTATTCTACTTTATTTTATTCTATTTTTTATTTTATTTTATTCTGTTTTATTTATTTTATTCTGTTTTATTTTATTCTATCCTTTGATTTTATTCTGTTTTATTCTATTCTATTTAATTCTATTTTACTTTGTTTTGTTTTATTATACTCTATTCTATTTTATATATTTATTTATTCTATTTTATTTTACTCTATTTATTTATAATTTTATTTTATTTTATTTTTCTTCCTGTAGCTCAAACTGTAGTAGAGCATGGCACTAGGAACGCCAGGGTCATGGGTTTCAGCCTGGGAATGTATGAATTGAAAAATAAAAGTATTCAACTTCGATTCAATGTTCGTCACTTTGGATAAAAGTGTCTGACAAATGCACAAATGTAAACATAAGTATCATACAAAACAATTGCCTTTACATCTTCAGATTTAATAATCACCATCTCTGTTTGTGGTTTCAGTTGGAGGAGCTCAAGAGCGAGAACAGCCTTCTCCGAGCACAGCTGGAGCATCATAGCATTGACATGTTTACAGCGGCTCCGGCACAATGAGCTCCAGACATTCCGGGAAAGAGATTCTGGCCTTTCCAGATGACAGAAGGCCTTCAGAGAATGACATAGGACTGAAGTGGGCCGAATGACATATGTCGGCTTGTGCTCCGTCTGTGCTGACTGAGTCGAGAGTCTCTCTCAGTTACTGGATGCTCTTCTTGCCTGAAACAGCGAAGCCAGGCTTGCTGCAATGGAGGTCAGAGGTCAAGAAGTTTTCATTAGTGCCGACACCAGGACCCTACGATCCTGAAAGCAGCTATTTATTCATCCTGACTAACTCCAGACTAAACAGTGGAATACAGTTTTAGTTTTCTCTGCCTTATAATACACCCCAGACATTTTCCTTTTGCTAATTTTTCAGCTTTGTTGCTTTCAATTTTGTCTTTGTGCTTTTTCTTGAAGTATTAGTTGTTTGTTCAGTGCCTCGTTTAATTTAAAATTCTCCCAGAGAAAATCTGTCGCTTTGTGGTGTTTCGGAAGGTCGTTACGGGATGAATGAAGCCGTGATGAAATGTCATTAGCGGTTCCAGTGAAATTTAGTGTTAAAATTGGAACAAAAGCACCTGCTCGTACGAGTCCCTCTAAAAGAAAGCTCTGATGCAAGAAAATGAGCTCCGTCTGGGATTATTAGCTTCTTATCTCGGAAGTTCGGAAAGCATCACCTAATCTAAGAAGCAAATGAGAAAACATTCACAAAGCTATCGAGTTTGCTTTGTAGCTAAATGCTGGACATCTCAGGACTGAAAAAAAAAAGTTTGTTACTGTGTGTTAAGAGTTTTATTCTGTTAACTTAACCTAATCATTAGGTCCAAAACACCTGATTAACATGATGGACAATTTGCAATCCATAAATGTTACAAATAGCCACTTTATTCTTAGTTTACTTGCTTGAAAGTGGCTGAACTTTTTGTGTCATGTTTATATAAAACACTTTAACAGAATAGTTTTGTTATTTATATACAAACTAATTTTCTGTTATTTTCCTCATGGTCCAAGTCATTATTCACTCATTAACCAGAGCTCAGATGGCAAGAGACATGCAAACTGATGATTTGATGTGATGCATTTAAAGGTTCCCGTAAATACAACTTTAGTAGACTTGGAATATAAAGTTTTTATGGTGTTTTTGTCCTTTTTGGAGCTTGCTGCCTGAGCTGTTATAACCACTATTGTGGTCATGAAGATTTTTCAGTTCTCATTTCGTGTTCCATTGAAGAAATAACAGGTTTGGAACGACAAGGGTGGGTAAATTACCAAAGGTTTTTATTTTTGAGTGAACTGTTATTTTAAAGTTATTATATGTTATTATGCTATTTTAAAGGTTCCTGATTTTGTTTTGGAGTCTCCTACGACAGGTTTACATGCATCCAAGGTCAAAAAACACATCGCAGAATCAGCTCTTTTCTTACAGTGTCCGAAACAGTTCAATAAAGGATTCGGTCTCTCTAAACCCCTCCTTTCCGAGAGCCTGCTCTGCTCTGACTGGTCAAACGTCCCAGTCTGTTGTAGGGATGTTGGTGACAATCGATTAATTGTCGATAATACATTTAATCGATACAACTTCTTGATCATCGATTAAAGGGTAAGTTCACCCTAAAATGAAAAGTCTGTCATTAATTTCTCGTCCTCATGACGTTCCAAACCCGTAAGATCTTCATTTATCTTCAGAACACAAATTAAGATATTTTTGATAAAATCCAATGGCCTCCATTGAGAGCAGGACGATTAACACTGTCAGTGCCCAGAAAGCTACTAAAGACGTATTTAAAACAGTTCATGTGACTACAGTGGTTCAACCTTAATGTTATGAAGCGACGAGAATACTTTTTGTGCGGCGAAAAAAACCTAAATAACGATTTTATTCAACAATATTTAGTGATGGGCGATTTCAAAACACTGCTTCATGAAGCTTCGAAGCTTTACGAATCTTTTGTTTCGAATCAGTGGTTCAGAGCATGTATCAAACTGCCAAAGTCACGTGATTTCAGTAAACGAGGCTTCGTCACGTCATAAGTGTTTGGAAATTTCAATGGTTTACCACTGGGGGGCGTGACTTTGGCAGTTTGATACACGCTCCGAACCACTGATTCGAAACAAAAGATTCGTAAAGCTTCATGAAGCAGTGTTTTGAAATCGCCCATCACCAGATATTGCTGAATGAAGGCGTTATTTTGTTTTTTGGTGCACAAAAAGTATTCTCGTCGCTTTATAACATTAAGGTTGAACCACTGTAGTCACATGAACTGTTTTAAATACGTCTTTAGTAGCTTTCTGGGTATTGAAAGTGTTAATTATCTTGCTGTCAATGGAGGCCTCACTGAGCCATCGGATTTTATCAAAAATATCTTAATTTGTGTTCTGAAGATGAATGAAGGTCTTACGGGTGTGAAATGACATGAGGGCGAGTAATTAATGACAGAAATTTCATTTTTGGGTGAACTAACCCTTTAAGGCTAACGATTAATTGATTGTTAATTTAAATGACATTCGATCAAGGGAATTTGTAAATCGACATTCCTAGTCTGTTGTGATTGTCCTACTTTGCTCTGATTGGTCGACTGCTTACAGCACATGTCGGAAACCAAACATCCATTACCATATCTGAACTTCAGCTCTGGAGGAAGTGCATGAAAAGTGGATTCACAGTGTAGAAAACAGGTGTTCTCGACCTGTTGACAACCCGAACCAAACTCTTCCAGTCTCAGCTACAACTTCAGTGTTTGAGGGCGGGGCAAAGTAGACGTCGTTTGCGGGCAGCTAATTGTTTCGTAGGTACTGTATGAAACAGAAAGTGAGACTGGAATTAATGACGACTCGTTTCAGCAGTTCATAATCGATTCTTTCTTTTATGAGATAATACCTTTATTTGATCTTTAAAACTTTTCAGACCTTTTTCATTCACAAACATTGCTGAAAAAATGCATAATGGTGCACTTTAAGTTGAACGAAGCAAATAAAAACAATGTAACTAAAAATAACTCTTTTGTCTACTGTACTGATTACTATGCAGGTAACATTAGACTGCAGCATTTGTGGTTTTATGTGAACCAGTTCATTTTGTAAGATAAATATCACACCTTCTCTAAAGCACTGTTACCAGATTGCAGCTTTATGATGATTATTTTGCAATAAATGTTGCTGTATAAAGCACTTAACTGCAGTGATTACCCCAGTGGCCTTACAGTTGACCAAAAAATAAACAGTGAAAAATAATTGCTGGAATTTTAATATTCCAGTAAACTGTCCTCAGAGAGGCAGAGAAACTACTCTGCATCACTTTCACAGTCACTTAATAAACTTTGTTTCAAAGTAATGGTCTGTGAAGGTCTCATAATTGACACGATATTAAGCATGTTTCATTGCGGCTAAGGTTATTTAAACAGCTCCTTGAACTTCATTTGCTTTTTATGTGCATTATAATTTGAAGTATCAGCATCCTAACCATTTGCTCTTGTAAAGACTGTCTACAGAGCTTAAACTCCTATATAACTGAGAAATTGTATCTCATTTTTTAGTTTTTTGAAGATATATGTTGAAGTCAATTATTTATCTAATTCTTTTAACTAATCAGGCCATGTTTTTAAAGTGATTTATTTGTAACACAACCGAATCAATGAATCAGCTTTGAACTGATTCACAAAACCAACTCACTATTAAAAGCTATTAGCCTCATTGTCTGTACGTTTGTGTAATGATACACTGAAACTAGACAAATAAAATTGTAATTATTCACAATGTCGCTTAATTTTACATAACCAGCAAATTCATTGTGAAAGTACTGTGAATAGTCAATATCTCCAAAGGTTTTTTCAGGCTACTGGATTGGCAAATCATCCCTGTATGCCTTCCTGTGATTGATGTATTGTCTCCAATATTTTAAACGTAGGCCGGTCTAATACAAATGACCTTAGAGATAATAGTTTCTCAGTGCTTCTGTGGAAATCACAGCTCACTCAATCTCTCAATTCATAACTGTCTCTATTGTGTCTTTAAATGAGGTTTGAGTCACAGCTGGGATGATTTTATCAGATTGTTCATAAAAACAGCGAACACTTTGCTAATATCTTTTCTTGTTTCAGACATCATTTATTCTCAACCATCTCAGCGTCTCCAGAGATTCGTTATTCATTATAATTCTCCTCATCATTCATCATTGTTCACACCTTGGTTTGGAAATGACCCTCAACTATCGGAGAACGGCACGGTATTCTGAATCCTATCAGTGTGAAAAACATAAAGCTGCTTTTCATTGATCAAACACCAGATGCTTCAAAACTATACAGCTATTATTAGCATATTATTTGAGGAATTATATGAGGAAAATAGTGGGTTTTTTTTTTTTTTTTTGAACATTAATGCAAGAGAACCTCTTCTGGTAGAGCCCAAAAACAAAATCAAAAAAATTTTTTTGCGGTCATCACTCCTTCACCTTGACTTCCTAGCCTGGGCTTTCCTGCCATCTCTTTTGGCACGTCTGTCAGTCGCCGGTCAGACACACACAGCAGGCGTCTGTGTGTCCCCTGCTCTGTTTGACGTGAATGATCTATGGACCCGTGTCCCATTAGGACATCACCGTCTCTGCCGTCCCTCTTGTTTGCGACTGCAAATACTTAAACAATTGAAATCAGGGTTCTTGGGTGTTATATTAAGTGTGTTGGCTTATATATATATATATATATTTTTTTTTTTTTTTAAATTGTATATACGTACAATGTAAATAAAATATGTATATACATTATATATGTCTTTACTGTCACTTTTGATCAATTTAATGCATCCATACAGAATAAAAGTATAAATTTTGTTCGTTCTTTCTGTCTGTCATCCATTCATTATGTCTGTCGTTCTATCATTTGTTCTGTTATTTGCTCTGTCTGTCTCGTTCTATAGTTCGTTCTATCTGTCTGTCGTCCTATGGTTCGTTCATTCAGTCTGTTGTTCAATAGTTCGTTCTGTCTGTCGTTCTATCGTTCGTCCTATCTGTCGTTCTATGGTTCGTTCATTCAGTCTGTCGTTCTATAGTTCGTTCTATCTGTCTGTCGTTCTATGGTTCGTTCATTCAGTCTGTCGTTCTATAGTTCGTTCTATCTGTCTGTCGTTCTATGGTTCGTTCATTCAGTCTGTCGTTCTATAGTTCGTTCTATCTGTCTGTCGTCCTATGGTTCGTTCATTCAGTCTGTTGTTCTATAGTTCGTTCTGTCTGTCGTTCTATCGTTCGTCCTATCTGTCGTTCTATGGTTCGTTCATTCAGTCTGTCGTTCTATAGTTCGTTCTATCTGTCTGTCGTTCTATGGTTCGTTCATTCAGTCTGTCGTTCTATAGTTCGTTCTATCTGTCTGTCGTTCTATGGTTCGTTCATTCAGTCTGTCGTTCTATAATTCGTTCTGTCTGTCGTTCTATGGTTCGTTCATTCAGTCTGTCGTTCTATAATTTGTTCTCTGTTGTTTTATCATGCTTTTGTTGATTCATTCAATCTGTCTGTTGTTCTATAGTTCGTTCTGTCTGTCTGTCTGTCTGTCTGTTGTTCTATAGTTTGTTCGTTCTGTCTGTCTGTTGTTCTATAGTTCGTTCTGTCTGTCTGTCGTTCTATAGTTTGTTCGTTCTGTCTGTCTGTCGTTCTATAGTTTGTTTGTTCTGTCTGTCTGTTGTTCTATAGTTCGTTCTGTCTGTCTGTCGTTCTATAGTTTGTTCGTTCTGTCTGTCTGTCATTCTATAGTTTGTTCGTTCTGTCTGTCTGTTGTTCTATAGTTCGTTCTGTCTGTCTGCCGTTCTATAGTTTGTTCGTTCTGTCTGTCTGTTGTTCTATTGTTTGTTCTGTCTGTCTGTCTGTTGTTCTATAGTTCATTCTGTCTGTCTGTCTGTTGTTCTATAGTTCGTTCTGTCTGTCTGTCGTTCTATAGTTTGTTCGTTCTGTCTGTCTGTTGTTCTATATTTCGTTCTGTCTGTCTGTCGTTCTATAGTTTGTTCGTTCTGTCTGTCTGTTGTTCTATAGTTTGTTCTGTCTGTCTGCCGTTCTATAGTTTGTTCGTTCTGTCTGTCTGTTGTTCTATTGTTTGTTCTGTCTGTCTGTCTGTTGTTCTATAGTTCGTTCTGTCTGTCTGCCGTTCTATAGTTTGTTCGTTCTGTCTGTCTGCCGTTCTATAGTTTGTTCTGTCTGTCTGTCTGTTGTTCTATAGTTCGTTCTGTCTGTCTGCCGTTCTATAGTTTGTTTGTTCTGTCTGTCTGTCGTTCTATAGTTTGTTCGTTCTGTCTGTCTGCCGGTCTATAGTTTGTTCTGTCTGTCTGTTGTTTTATAGTTCGTTCTGTCTGTCTGTCGTTCTAGTTTGTTCGTTCTGTCTGTCTGTTTGTTGTTCTATAGTTCATTCTGTCTGTCTGCTGTTCTATAGTTTGTTCGTTCTGTCTGTCTGTTGTTCTATAGTTCGTTCTGTCTGTCTGCCGTTCTATAGTTTGTTCTGTCTGTCTGTCTGTCTGTCTGTTGTTCTATAGTTCGTTCTGTCTGTCTATCGTTCTAGTTTGTTCTGTCTGTCTGTCTGTTTGTTGTTCTATAGTTCATTCTGTCTGTCTGTCGTTCTATAGTTTGTTCGTTCTGTCTGTCTGTCTGTTGTTCTATAGTTCGTTCTGTCTGTCTGCCGTTCTATAGTTTGTTCTGTCTGTCTGTCTGTCTGTTGTTCTATAGTTCATTCTGTCTGTCTGTCGTTCTAGTTTGTTCTGTCTGTCTGTCTGTTTGTTGTTCTATAGTTCATTCTGTCTGTCTGCCGTTCTATAGTTTGTTCGTTCTGTCTGTCTGTTGTTCTATTGTTTGTTCTGTCTGTGGTTCTATAGTTCGTTCTGTCTGTCTGTGGTTCTATAGTTCGTTCTGTCTGTCTGTGGTTCTATTGTTTGTTCTGTCTGTGGTTCTGTAGTTCTGTCTGTCTGTCTGTCTGTCTGTGGTTCTATTGTTTGTTCTGTCTGTGGTTCTGTAGTTCATTCTGTCTGTCTGTGGTTCTGTAGTTCGTTCTGTCTGTCTGTCTGTGGTTCTATAGTTCGTTCTGTCTGTCTGCCGTTTTATAGTTTGTTTGTTCTGTCTGTCTGTTATTCTATTGTTTGTTCTGTCTGTGGTTCTGTAGTTCGATCTGTCTGTCTGTCTGTCGTTCTATTGTTTGTTCTGTCTGTGGTTCTATAGTTTGTTCGTTCTGTAGTTCATTCTGTTTGTCTGTCGTTCTATAGTTTGTTCTGTTTGTCTGTCGTTCTATAGTTCGTTCGTTCTGTCTGTCGTTCTATTGTTCGTTCTGTCTGTGGTTCTATAGTTTGTTCGTTCTGTAGTTCATTCTGTTTGTCTGTCGTTCTATAGTTCGTTCTGTCTGTCTGTCTGTTGTTCTATTGTTTGTTCTGTCTGTTGTTCTATTGTTTGTTCTGTCTGTGGTTCTATAGTTTGTTCGTTCTGTCTGTGGTTCTGTAGTTCGTTCTGTCTGTCTGTCTGTTGTTCTATTGTTCGTTCTGTCTGTGGTTCTGTAGTTCATTCTGTCTGTCTGTTGTTCTATTGTTTGTTCTGTCTGTGGTTCTATAGTTCGTTCTGTCTGTCTGTGGTTCTATAGTTCGTTCTGTCTGTCTGTGGTTCTATTGTTCGTTCTGTCTGTGGCTCTATAGTTTGTTCGTTCTGTAGTTCATTCTGTTTGTCTGTCATTCTATAGTTCGTTCGTTCGTTCTGTCTGTCTGTCTGTTGTTCTATTGTTTGTTCTGTCTGTGGTTCTGTAGTTCTGTCTGTCTGTCTGTGGTTCTATTGTTTGTTCTGTCTGTGGTTCTGTAGTTCATTCTGTCTGTCTGTGGTTCTGTAGTTCGTTCTGTCTGTCTGTGGTTCTATAGTTCGTTCTGTCTGTCTGCCGTTTTATAGTTTGTTTGTTCTGTCTGTCTGTTATTCTATTGTTTGTTCTGTCTGTGGTTCTGTAGTTCGATCTGTCTGTCTGTCTGTCGTTCTATTGTTTGTTCTGTCTGTGGTTCTATAGTTTGTTCGTTCTGTAGTTCATTCTGTTTGTCTGTCGTTCTATAGTTTGTTCTGTTTGTCTGTCGTTCTATAGTTCGTTCGTTCTGTCTGTCTGTCTGTTGTTCTATTGTTTGTTCTGTCTGTGGTTCTATAGTTTGTTCGTTCTGTAGTTCATTCTGTTTGTCTGTCGTTCTATAGTTCGTTCTGTCTGTCTGTCTGTCTGTTGTTCTATTGTTTGTTCTGTCTGTTGTTCTATTGTTTGTTCTGTCTGTGGTTCTATAGTTTGTTTGTTCTGTCTGTGGTTCTATAGTTCGTTCTGTCTGTCTGTCGTTCTATTGTTCGTTCTGTCTGTGGTTCTATAGTTTGTTCGTTCTGTAGTTCATTCTGTTTGTCTGTCGTTCTATAGTTCGTTCTGTCTGTCTGTCTGTCTGTTGTTCTATTGTTTGTTCTGTCTGTTGTTCTATTGTTTGTTCTGTCTGTGGTTCTATAGTTTGTTCGTTCTGTCTGTGGTTCTGTAGTTCATTCTGTCTGTCTGTCTGTTGTTCTATTGTTCGTTCTGTCTGTGGTTCTGTAGTTCATTCTGTTTGTCTGTTGTTCTATAGTTTGTTCTGTCTGTCTGTTGTTCTATAGTTTGTTTGTTCTGTCTGTCTGTTGTTCTATAGTTCGTTCTGTCTGTCTGTTGTTCTATAGTTCGTTCTGTCTGTCTGTCGTTCTATAGTTTGTTCATTCTGTCTGTCTGTTGTTCTATAGTTCGTTCTATCTGTCTGTCGTTCTGTAGTTTGTTTGTTCTGTCTGTCTGTTGTTCTATAGTTCGTTTTGTCTGTCTGCCGTTCTATAGTTTGTTTGTTCTGTCTGTGGTTCTATAGTTCGTTCTGTCTGTCTGCCGTTCTATAGTTTGTTCGTTCTGTCTGTCTGTTGTTCTATTGTTTGTTCTGTCTGTGGTTCTATAGTTTGTTCGTTCTGTCTGTGGTTCTGTAGTTCGTTCTGTCTGTCTGTCTGTTGTTCTATTGTTCGTTCTGTCTGTGGTTCTGTAGTTCATTCTGTTTGTCTGTTGTTCTATAGTTTGTTCTGTCTGTCTGTTGTTCTATAGTTTGTTCGTTCTGTCTGTCTGTTGTTCTATAGTTCGTTCTGTCTGTCTGTTGTTCTATAGTTCGTTCTGTCTGTCTGTCGTTCTATAGTTTGTTCATTCTGTCTGTCTGTTGTTCTATAGTTCGTTCTATCTGTCTGTCGTTCTATAGTTTGTTTGTTCTGTCTGTCTGTTGTTCTATAGTTCGTTTTGTCTGTCTGCCGTTCTATAGTTTGTTTGTTCTGTCTGTGGTTCTATAGTTCATTCTGTCTGTCTGCCGTTCTATAGTTTGTTCATTCTGTCTGTCTGTTGTTCTATAGTTCGTTCTATCTGTCTGTCGTTCTATAGTTTGTTTGTTCTGTCTGTCTGTTGTTCTATAGTTCGTTCTGTCTGTCTGCCGTTCTATAGTTTGTTCGTTCTGTCTGTCTGTTGTTCTATTGTTTGTTCTGTCTGTGGTTCTATAGTTTGTTCTGTCTGTGGTTCTATAGTTTGTTCGTTCTGTCTGTGGTTCTGTAGTTCGTTCTGTCTGTCGTTCTATTGTTCGTTCTGTCTGTGGTTCTATAGTTTGTTCGTTCTGTAGTTCATTCTGTTTGTCTGTCGTTCTATAGTTTGTTCGTTCTGTAGTTCATTCTGTTTGTCTGTCGTTCTATAGTTCGTTCTGTCTGTCTGTCTGTCTGTTGTTCTATTGTTTGTTCTGTCTGTTGTTCTATAGTTCATTCTGTCTGTCTGCCGTTCTATAGTTTGTTCGTTCTGTCTGTCTGTTGTTCTATTGTTGGTTCTGTTTGTGGTTCTATAGTTTGTTCGTTCTGTCTGTGGTTCTGTAGTTCGTTCTGTCTGTCTGTGTCTGTCTGTCGTTCTATTGTTCGTTCTGTCTGTGGTTCTATAGTTTGTTCGTTCTGTAGTTCATTCTGTTTGTCTGTTGTTCTATAGTTTGTTCGTTCTGTCTGTCGTTCTATAGTTTGTTCATTCTGTCTGTCTGTCGTTCTATTGTTCGTTCTGTCTGTGGTTCTATAGTTTGTTCGTTCTGTAGTTCATTCTGTTTGTCTGTTGTTCTATAGTTCGTTCTGTCTGTCTGTTGTTCTATAGTTCGTTCTGTCTGTCTGTCGTTCTATAGTTTGTTCATTCTGTCTGTCTGTTGTTCTATAGTTTGTTCTATCTGTCTGTCGTTCTATAGTTTGTTTGTTCTGTCTGTCTGTTGTTCTATAGTTCGTTCTGTCTGTCTGCCGTTCTATAGTTTGTTTGTTCTGTCTGTCATTCTGTCGTTTGTTTGTTCATTCGTTCGTTCTGTCTGTCGTTCTGTCGCTCGTTCGTTTGGTCTGTCATTCGTTTGTTCGTTCTGTGTGTCTGACTTTCTGATGTTCGTTCAGTCCATCCGTCCTGTCTGTCGTTCTATCGTTTGTTCGTTCTATCTGTCTGACGTTCTATTGTTTCATTTGTTCTCTCTGTCTGTCATTCTATCGCTCGTTCGTTTGGTCTGTCGTTCGTTCATTCTGTCTGTCTGTCTGACGTTCCATCGTTTGTTTGTTCTGTCTGTCATTCTGTCGTTCATTTGTTCATTCGTTCGTTCTGTCTGTCGTTCTATCGCTCGTTCATTTGGTCTGTCGTTTGTTCATTCTGTCTGTCTGTCTGACCTCTCTGATGTTCGTTCAGTCCATCCATCCATCCGTCCTGTCTGTCATTCTATAGTTCGTTTGTTGTCTGCCTGATGTTTAATTGTTTCATTTGTTCTCTCTGTCTGTCATTCTATCGCTCGTTCGTTTGGTCTGTCGTTCGTTCATTCTGTCTGTCTGTCTGACGTTCCATCATTTGTTTGTTCTGTCTGTCATTCTGTCGTTCATTTGTTCATTCATTCGTTCTGTCTGTCGTTCTATCGCTCGTTCATTTGGTCTGTCGTTTGTTCATTCTGTCTGTCTGTCTGACGTTCTAATGTTCGTTCAGTCCATCTGTCTATCCGTCCTGTCCTGTCTGTTGTTCTATCGTTCATTCGTTCTGTCTTTCTGTCATTCTGTCGTTCGTTTGTTTTGTCTGTCTGATGTTCTACCATTCGTTTGTTCTGTCTGTCGTTCTATTGTTCGTTCATTCGTTCTGTCTGTCGTGCTATCGTTCGTTCATTCGTTCTGTCTGTCATTCTCATCTATCTATCTATCTATCTATCTGTCTGTCATTCTGTCTATCTATCAATCCAGTGGATTTGAGCCTGTAAAAGTACCTACAGTACTTGAGATTATGGGTAACTCTCAAAAGCACACAAAAGTGATCTATTTCACGCACAACAGAGACATTTGAGCGTTTAGGGCTGCCGGTCGTCCTCACACCTCACTGTATCTCGCTGTGTTCTTGCTGAAGTACTTCATTGTTGCAGCTCAACGCTTCAGCATCCCTGATGTCAGAGCGCCAGTGAACCTGGCTGCTCGCTGCCCATCTCTTTTGTGTTCACGACGATGGGTTTTACAGTGCCGTAATACGGCTTCAGCAGAAACCATTGTTTGCCGTCTGTCTCTGCGGCTCTTTCCAGCGGTTGGTGGGTTTTGTGTGGGGTGATTACAGGCAGGGAGCTTGTCGGTCTTATTTATTCATACAGGTTCATGCCTCTATTCCCCACAGCCTCTCATCTAGTCTTAGTGTAGAACACTCTTCTATTTTCTACAAAAGAGGTTGTGGCGTCTCACTTTACTGAGCAGCCAAGTGATTTGGAACGGGAGGCGATGTGCTCAAGGGAACCATAGGCAGAGCATCGCGCTTGGGTCGCCGAGTTCCTCTTCACTTTTCTGAGAATTTTCATTATTGCAACAGCCGTTTTATTGTCTTTTGCAAAAATAAATGCGAAAAGGTTGAAGACAAACAAATGAGTGCATTCGTCTATAAAATCTTTGTACCCTTTATTTATATAGTAGATGAAAATTAAATCTGATGCCAGTTGATGAAAGAAGTGGAAAGGTCAGATGATAGGATAAAGGCTAATAGAGAAACAGAATGTGGGAAAGAAATCAGACTGTACAAGGAGTGACAAGGAAAGGGTGAAATACCATCATTTTAAGTCAAAGTGAATTTGCACCAAAATATTGCAGTTTTGATTGGACATGCAAACTTTGACATTAGCAACAAAAGATAAGGCGTTTTCTCCTTTCTTTTATTGTGCTGTTCTGAAATGCATATTTATTTATTTATTTAATTCTTTATTTAAATAAATGTGTGTGTGTATATATATATATATATATATATATATATATATATATATATATATTTATATATATTTTTTAAATAAATTAAATATGAATTTTATATATATATATAATTTAAATATTTAAATAAATAAATTAAGTATAAATTAATAAATATATTTAAATACACATTTATTTAATTCTTTACTTAATATATATATATATATATATAAAATTTATTTATTTATACATTTATTTAAATATTGAAATAAATTAAATATAAATTATTAATTGTTTATTCAAATATGTATTTTTATTATATATTTAAATAAATAAATAAAATATAAATTATTAAATATATGTAAATAAATTCATTTATTTAATTCGTTATTTAATATATATATATATATATACATTTAGTATTTAGTTATTTATAAATGTATTTAAATATTTAAAAATAAAAATAAATAAAAATATATAAATTATTAAATATATTTTAATACATTTATTTATTTAATTCTTTATTTAAATATTATATATATATATATATATATATATATAATTTATTTATTTATTTATTTTTACTATTTATTTAATTCTTTATTTAAATATTTATTTTATTATTTATTTTACTTTATTTACCATTAGGTTTTGATCATCATCATGAATGAAGAAATTCTTCTTCCTTTCTTTCCACTGAAGATCCCTGCGTTTCACAACAGATGTGAAGTAATTACATTTTCACCTATATAATCTGATTATCTGACACATTTCATTTCCTATCAGTTTCCTCAACACGAAATCTCTGCTGAAGCAAATCGTGAGCACATGGCATATGTAGGACAGAGGTCTATAACTGCTCTCTTTTAGTGTTATTCGTTTTGTGCTTGCTAAGGCATTTTTCAGGTATGATTGGTCAGTAGTACTTTACTCTCCAATCACTCCTGAACTATCCCTTCAATATTACGTTCTGTCATATCAAAATGCAATACAATAAAAATGAAATGTGTCTAAGAACACCCTTCACTGTAACGAATGGTGTCCTTTGGCTTATTGCTTTATTTTGGATCTTGAACTTCAGGTTCATTGAAGCTATTGAAGGATTAGTGGACTCCATTAGCTGAAGATGCTTTATTTAATGGAACATGTTCTGCACTACTTCCACCATCTGTTGTTCTCCAGCTGAGTCAGTCAGGTGTTGAAGGTCAAGTAGCTTCTCTCACCTCGCCACAATAGAGACCTCATGTACCAAACAGCTATAAACAGAAATGGTGAGGCCGTTCTGCATGACTTCAAGTGCCCGCCAGCTCTTTTTATTTTGAGAAATTTATATATTGAGAAATAAATTGAAAAAGTCAGCAAACAAACAAAAAGCCAATGACAACAACTGCTGTGTAAAATGAATGTGACCCAGAACAACTACAGCACGCCTGTCTCGGCATCCGTTGATACATTTATTCAGTATTTAGTTTTATTTTATTATTTATTTATTTGTTTCATTCTTTTAATTTTATTTTCCTTTAATTTAGTTTCCTTTATTATATTATATTTTACTTTATTTTACTTTATTGTTTTTACTTCGTTCTGTTTTACTTTATTTTATTCTATCATAAGTTTATTTTACTTTACTGTATTCTATTCTATTCTATTTTACTTTATTTTGTTCTATTTTAATTTATTGTTTTTTTTACTTTATTCTATTTTCATTTTTTATTTTTTTCACTGAATTCTATTTGACTTTATTCTGTTCTATTTTGTTTTATTTTACTTTGTTTTTTACTTTATTTTATTTATTTATTTTACTTTATTCTACGGTATTTTACGGTATTCTATTTTATTTTATTCTATTTTATTTCATTTTACTTTATTGTATTATTGTATTCTATTTTACTTTATTCTATTCTATTTTATTTTACTCTATTGTTTTTTTACTTTATTTTACTTTATTTTATTCTATTTTACTTTGTTCTATTCAGTCATACGTTTATTTCATTTCATTTTACTTTATTGTATTACTGTATTCTATTTTACTTTATTCTATTCTATTTTATTTTACTCTATTGTTTTTTTACTTTATTTTACTTTATTTCATTCTATTTTACTTTATTCTATTCAGTCATAAGTTTATTTTATTTTACTTTACTGTATTTTACTGTATTCTATTTTATTTCATTTTACTTTATTGTATTACTGTATTCTATTTTACTTTATTCTATTCTATTTTACTCTATTGTTTTTTACTTGATTTTACTTTATTTTATTCTATTTTACTTTATTCTATTCAGTCATACGTTTATTTTATTTTATTGTATTTTACTGTATTCTATTTTATTTTACTTTATTCTGTTCTATTCTAATTTTATTCTATTTTATTATCATTCTATTTTATTCTATTTTTTAGCTGTCAAGCTACATCGATTAAACTCAGCACAGTATTTCATCCTGTTCTAACTTGTAAAAATTACCCCCCCCCCCAAACTGGATCAGACTGGATCCGACTGGATCCGACTGGATCAGACTGGATCGGACTGGATCGGACTGGATCAAACTGGATCCGACTGGATCACATCTAAGATGGTGGATAGTATAAATACTTTTTTTATCCAATATATGTGTGCTCTATGTATTTTAATGCACGCTTATAATTGCCAGATTTCAGAGAACAAATGAAAAGAATCCAATAATCATAAAAGCAGCCTGCTGTGCTGAATCTGTGACAAAAAAAGCTCACTTTTCAGCACATTTCAGTTATGATGTTGCCTGTAAAGGCAGCTGCTTACGTTATTAAAGCTGGTTTGTTTCAATGGTTTTAGAGGGTTTTGGTCACATTGCAGCTGGGATATCAGGTGCTAAAAAGCAACCAAACACCGTCTAGGAGACCAGCTAAAACCATCGAAGACCAGCAAACCACATTTCAAGCTGTTTTTGCAGTGGCTAAATCAGAGTTATTCTCTCTGTTGTTTTCTCTGCTGTCATGTTGAGTGTCTGTTTTCACCTGGCTTCATTAGAACAGGCTTTTTTTAAAAGTTTTTTTCTGTGAAGGCTAGATATCGATCGTCATGTTTTGGTCATAAATTCTGTGTTTGGGAAAGCGTGAGTGAGTGAATTCCTGACAGGGGAGGCAGAGTCAGGATCGTGTAGGTAAGAGAGGAGCAGAGGGGTCATTGGCCCGGGACAGAGCGGAGAGACGGGCTGTGGCGCCTGTCAGGTCGACAGCAGTTGTCTCTCTGGAGCCTGCGTCTGTTTGACCAGAAGATCCCTGCTGATAGCGCTGGCGTCGCTTCCGAACAAACGCCCAAATGTGTCCCTGTTCTCTTGAGAAACACCGATCGCCCGGTAAACACAGAAAACACAATGAGCCTGTACTACACACACCTGTTTATGATGAAAACTAATGATTTCTACGCCCAAAATGTGGCCTGGACTTATTTAATGGAAATGTTGTCATTAACAAAATAAATTGCAAGATACAGGCGATGTCCCTTTAATGGTGATTTCATTAATGGTGAAAAGAAGAACAATTGAAATCATTATTAATGTCTGTCTATCTATTGTTCTATCGTTCTGTTGTTCTATCTATCTATCTATCTTGTTCTATCTATCTATCGTTCTATCTATCTATCTATCTATCTTGTTCTATCTATTTATCTATCTGTCTGTCTATAGTTCTATCTATCTATCTATCTATCTATCTATCTGTCTGTCTATAGTTCTATCTATCTATCTATCTATCTAGTTCTGTCTGTCTATCGTTCTATCATTCTATTTATCTATTGTTCTCTCTATTTATCTATCTATTGTTCTGTCTATCTATCTATCTATCTTGTTCTATCTATTTATCTATCTGTCTGTCTATAGTTCTATCTATCTATCTATCTATCTATCTATCTATCTATCTATCTATCTAGTTCTGTCTATCTATTGTTCTATCTATCTATCTATAGTTCTGTCTATCTATCTATCTATCGTTCTATCGTTCTATCTATCTATCTATCTATCGTACTATCTATTGTTATGTCTATCTATCTATCTATCTATCTATCTATCTATCTATCTGTCTGTCTATAGTTCTATCTATCTGTCTATCTATCTATCTATCTATCTATCTAGTTCTGTCTGTCTATCGTTCTATCATTCTATTTATCTATTGTTCTCTCTATTTATCTATCTATTGTTCTGTCTATCTATCTATCTATCTATCTATTGTTCTGTCTATCTATCTATCTATCTATCTATTGTTCTGTCTATCTATCTATCTATCTATCTATCTAGTTCTGTCTATCTATTGTTCTATCGTTCTATCTATCTATCTATAGTTCTGTCTATCTATCTATCTGACTATAGTTCTGTCTATCTATCTATCTATCTATCTATCTATCTATCTATCTATCGATCTATCTATCGTTCTATCTATCTATCTGTCTATCTATCTATCGTTCTATCTATCTGTCTATCTATCTATCTATCTATCTATCTATCATTCTATCTATCGTTCTGTCTATCTATCTGTCTATAGTTCTATCTATCTATAGTTCTGTCTATCTATCTATCTATCTATCTATCTATCTATCTATCTATCATTCTATTGTTCTGTCTATCTATCTATCTATCTATCTATCTAGTTCTGTCTGTCTATTGTTCTATCATTCTATCTATCTATTGTTCTGTCTATCTAGTTCTGTCTGTCTATAGTTCTATCTATCTATCTGTCTATCGTTCTATCTATCTATCTGTCTATAGTTCTATCTATCTATCTATCTGTCTATAGTTCTATCTATCTATCTGTCTATAGTTCTATCTATCTATCTGTCTATAGTTCTATCCATCTATGTATCTGTCTATAGTTCTGTCTATCTCTCTCTCTCTCTCTTTCTCTCTCTCTTTATCTGTTCTGTCTATTGTTCTATCATTCTATCTATCGTTCTATCTATCTGTTCTGTCCATCCATGTTCATGTAATTTCTGTATTATATATTGCATTATTATTTATATTGTTATATTTTAGTTATGTATTATCCATCAGCTGATTTATTTACGGATCTTTTTTTTCTTTCTTTGATTAATTCAGTTTTTCTTTCTTTGTAACATCAGAGAGACAGTGATTCATACGGCTTTCTTCAATGTAAATAGTTGTTTTTCAGTAAAATATTTTTTATTTTTGCGTCATATAGTAAATAAGGTTAAACTGACTGTTGAAATTTCTGTTGGGAAAGCAAAAATGTCAATATTTATGATCATAAAAGAGAAAACTGTGAAGACTGATGTTGATTTTGTATTCAAGGTGTGTATTATACTTCACTGGACAACCAAGGGTTTATAATGATTTAGGAATATGAAGCAAAATATGTAATATATCATTTAAAACCTGACTTTTGACAGTATATCATTTTAAACTGGTATTTAAAAGACTTAAGATGAGGTCAATTAACATGTAAATTGAATGATTAGTTTATTAATGTAATGCTTATTGGCCATCAAAACCTTTTTTTTCTTTGATTAACTCAATTAACATGCATTGATTCATTCATTCACTCATTTAGTTAGTTTATTAATCTCCCTACAGAACACTTCTGGTAATTTACACAGTGCTGGTGTTGAGCAGATTTTCCAGTGTTGGGTAAGAGCTGACGGGAAGAGTCAAGCAGGTCAAAGGGGCAGAACCGACGCTCTCTGAGCTCAATAAATACCAGCCTGTCATTCCCAGTGAGCAGAAGAAAGAATAAACCTGAAAGAAGAGCAGCAACAGATATCATCCTCTAGTTCAGAGTGCATCAACTCCTCAAGAGAAGAACAACCTTCAGCGTTACAGAAGAGAAGATGAAGTGCGCACACGTGGCTCTCGCTGCAGCAGTCGTCATCGCATGCGTCTGCATCCTTCAGACCGCAGCCGTTCCATTCGTACAGGTGAGTTTCCGCTGCAGGTCATTCATTGGGCAAATTTGCATTTGCATTGCATTATGCAGTTTATGCATGCAAAGTGTTACCATAACTATCATTAAAAATATTGAACATTATTATATTGACATGCTTAACATATCTTCTTGAACATTTGAATCAAAATGTCATGAAACTTTGATTCATGTATTTTCAAATGTGATTTGTTTCGCATTATGACTTCATGAAAAATACCACCTATTTTAAAGTCTTAACTTCTATGTCTCAACAGCAGGAGCAGGATGAGCATCGAATGGAGATTGAAACACCACAGCAGAACGAACACTCGACAGAAACGACAGAAACACAGGGACAAACAAATCCCCTGGTATGTAATCATTTTCATATATGGGCCATTCTACAGAATTGGTGCAAACTGCTGTCCCACAACCAAAAAACACATTTAAAAAACATTTAGGTATTCAAATGTTAGATGTTTACTAAGATCCTACAATAATATTTCAAATATCAGTAAGCTTAGTATATATAAAATCATCATTTATTGTGTACTTTCAATTGGGAGGTGGTTGTCCCAAACCCTAACCCCTAAACTCATGAAAATTATATTGAAATCATTTTTTCATTCTTTTTATTTTTTTTAAAGCAGAGTTAAAAAAATACTTATTTTAAATATGAAACTTGATGTAAAAAATGTCACTACCGAAACAGTGTAAGTTTTAGTCCATTGGCATTACCATCATTTTGAGTTAAATGTGTTCAAAAGTCTGAAAATCTGTGTGTAACTTTAAGGAACGTCACTACAAACACCTTTTTCTGCTATTAAGCTAACTTTTTTGGGGTGTTATTCCATAAAATTTAGTTTTTCTGTGTGTACAACTGTTCAGAACTGTGCTAGCATCTTTGAGCTAGGCTCACAAGTATCTAAAATTGAAAACTTCACCACATGTTTTGGTCGTGACTGTTTCAGTAGTGACATCACTGTTTTGGTAGTGACACATAATCGTTTATTTGGGGGAAATAAACTAAATTTTAGTACAGTTATGCAAATCGTATGTTTTATTATGCAAATAATTAGTGTTTTAGTATGCAAGTTCAAATTGTGTAATGTGATGTGGTCACTACTGTCACTACCGAAACATGGTGTTTTGTCAAAAATAAAGTATATTGAATTATCAACTAAGATGTTATTACGGTGTTTGGTTCAAACTAATGAATCCTTCACTTTGAAATCAGTATGATAAACTTTATGCCTTTTTACAAAGAGAGATTGGATTCAAAATACAACAAACCTCATAAATTACACTTGAAATACTGTTAAAATTGTTATTGATTTACCTGTGAAAACTTTTTTTTTTTTTTTTTTAAATAGCAAAAGAATATATTTACAAGGTAGATGTAAACAAAATCTTAATAGGTCAGTGTAACCCTTCTTATTAAATTATGTATTATTGTGAAAAATGTAGGAAAAATATTCCAAAACTTTCTGAAAATACAATATGAGAATGAACTGCACAATTACTAGAAATGTGTACCTTGGATATTATACAATTCTGTAGAATGGTCCATATATATATTTTTTTTTTAAATATTTTTTTATATATATATATTTTTTTAGAACACTAATATAATATATAATGTATATATATATATATATATATATACACACACACATTATATATTATATTAGTGTTCTAAAAAAAAAAAATCCCAAATCCCTAAAATAAAATCCCCCAAAATAAAAGTTCTTAATATTATTAATAATATTGATAATTAATATACTTAATATTAATTACATTTTATTAAACTGTTTTTTATTTTTATTTTATTAAAATGCTTGTTTTTGCAACCTTATATCAGATTGCAAACCTAAATAAAATGTATTTCTTTTCCCCCACAGGCATTTTTCAGGACAAAACGTCAAAGCCATCTTTCCCTGTGCAGATACTGCTGCAACTGCTGTCGCAACAAAGGCTGTGGATATTGCTGTAAATTCTGATCACATGGGCATTTGATGTGCACTTGGGATAAGAGTTTCTTTGAAACATTAACTTATTTGGAATTTTGTCTTCAAAATCCCTGCTGAAATTATTTTCCCTGTCACACCATGTTGTTTAAAACGGGTATAAATGCAGGCTGTGTCTCCATGCATGTGCTTTGTAAAAGTTGCAGCTACCGAAATCTAACAGACATTATGAGGTGAACGTTTGTTAACTCTGTTATGATTTTATATATTTTATACATGTGTGTATATATATATATATATATATTATGCTTGTGTACATAGACATGTTAAACCAATGATTGTTTAGTATAATAAAAAACAAAAAAACAAAATGATTTTTAAACATTTATTTGGTTTGTTGCTTCCAGCTCAGTCAGTGGTGAAGCTCTAGGGGGCGCTAAACACTAAAACACAGACACATTGATGTATCATTGTTGTATTTATGCTCCTGCAGCTCATGCATCATACAAATATTGATTCTATACTGATTCTCCTCAGCACTGATTTCAACAGAGTTTAGCATTAGCTTGCTGCTATAAGCAAACAACAAGATACTTTAATGTGTAGGCTATAGACAATAACACACACACATTTGTTTTACTATATTAGCGAGGACATTGTATAGACTTCCATTGATTTTATGTCAGCTTAAATGGTATTTTTTTATGGTCTAACCCTAAACCTACTCATCACAGAAGAATGTGCAAAACACTAGATTTAAATAAAAACATGTTTCGGCCTTTTTAACTAGTGAGGACCAGCAAAATGTCCTCTCTAATCGGTAGACATTTGGCCTTCACAAGTAGCCATACCTGCACGCATACAGACATTTGGTAAAATCGTCTGCTCTAATTAGCTATTTTATTAAAGTCCCTCTGTAGTCAATAATTTTATCCCTTAAAACGCATGTTTGATCACCAAAATGACATATTTAAACGTTTTTTTTTCCCTGTGAAAAAAGTTCTGCATGCCTTATAATAGCTTGAATGTAACTTTACACCCTTGACTCATTTAATATACGCGGGTCCATGAATATGCAAATTAGCCCCGAGATGAACTCGCTAAATTTACTGAGGTAAACGCTGCACAATAGTATCGCTATTCACAACGTCGGACACATAAAGGTAATTAATACACAGTAAAACCTCCAGTGTTAAATTAACATTGCAAGTGTTTATATAACCCACACCGGATTATTATATAAACACGGGGTGATACTGGAAGTGTTAATTTACCACTGGATGTTTTGCTGTGTATGATTAGCCTTTTGCTTGACTATGTTATCAAACAGCTAATAATGTGTTGCTAATGTTAACGTGTTACTGTTGGTAATGTCAGAGTCAGCTGCCTTCTAACAATTAGTATCCTTACAAAAGTGCAAGAACGTCAGTGGAGAAAGGCATATAGTTCATCATAACATCGTAATATTCCCGTTATATTGCTAAATTTTTCATATCAACAGAAAAATATATAACCTGGCTTCTCTCGAGACTCCCCTGCTAGTTCGCTGTTAATAATATGCTAAAGTCCGCCGGCACTTTGACCTGATTGGTTACAAGGTGGTTTGTGACGTCACAGACACAGCGATTTCAAACCGCGTTTTTGAAACCGTTTTTAGATCGCTGCATTTTTAAAGAGAAAACACTCAACAATGGTGTTGACTTATGAATTTGCACATGGTTTGTCTTAAAGCATATTAAAAACACCACATAGACACATAAGCAACATTAAAAACTTGATTTTCACCACAGGAGGTCTTTAATATTTTAACATTAAATTAATTAATAGTATTATTATTGCTTTTCGCACTTCATTTGAGCCTGTTGCAATGCATTTAGTTTGGACATTATTATCTTTTCTGTGAATAATGCCTCAAATTTGGGCCAGGAGTTCGAGTATCTTTAAGAACCTTAAAACGCTCCCTACATAGGCGTCTCTATAACAGAAACTGTGGAAACATAAAGCTTTAATATAGCACTGTTATGTTTCTAAAGTGCCCTCTCAAAGCTCAGTAGCTTTTTCCTCATATATTTGATATAATTCATACTGAACTCAACAGCGTTATTCAGAATTCTTGAGATTCTTAAGCAGAATGGATGAAGACTTTAATCAAGGCAAACCACCAACGCAAACACGCCGCCTGGCTCTTCGTTATGTCGATTGCAAGCAGCACCTGGAGTCGTTAGTTTTAATTAGTACAAAGGAATGCTGCCTCTCTCTCTCTCTCCCTCTCTCATTCACTCATTCTTTCTCTATCCAACTGTTGAGGACCCTGTGGTGCCTTAGGGTTTGGAGGATTTATTTTATTGTAATTATGATTTTGTCATGGGAGCATTATATAGTAGAAAAATGAAAACGTTACTGTGTAAAGCATTTCATATAGGAGTATAAGACTGCATGTACTTTCTTATTTTCACATTAAAACTCACATTCGCAGTGATGAAAACAACATATATGTTGTGATCCTGTGCGTTCAGATGTTAAAACTTGTCATTATTTACTCACCCTTGTGTTGTTCCAAACCCGTATGCTTTTATTATTTTATTTTAAATTTGGTCTGAAATTTCAGTTTCGAATAAATGCTGTTCTGTTTATTACGGAATCCTGAAAAAATATGTAATATTTTCCACAAAAATATTACACATCGGAAGTGTTTTCAACATTGATAATAATCAGAAATGTTTCATGAGCAGCAAATCAGCATATTAGAATGATTTCTGAAGGATCATGTGACACTGAAGACTGGAGTAATGATGCTGAAAATTCAGCTTTGATCACTGGATATAAATTACATTTTACCATATATTCACATAGAAAACAGTTATTTTCAATTAACATATTTTACAATATTACTGTATTTACTGTACTGTTATTTTTTTTTTCTACCCAAGTCCTGGGTTGAACTTTTTTTGGGTGGGGGGTTATTTTTCCAGTGTTTGGGTAGTTTTTGTGTTACCCAGCTCCTGGGTTGAGTTATTTATCGCGGGGTTTTTGCGCCCTCTTCAGGAGAGAGCAGTGCAGCTCCGTCAAATTGGTGCGTGTCTTTTATAAAATACAGGTTTGTGTACAGTTTATTTTATCTAAAAATTCGTTATTGTTCTGTATATTGTTTTATTTTATACAAAGCAACATACAGGGGCGCGATGTGAGTCACCTAAACGAGTGTCGCGTCGGCCTTTTCGAGTGATGGAAACGCCTGATGCCTTGCATAAAATTGTATGATTTTATTCAAAAAGATACAGAATATAAATACTTAGGATGTTAAAATATGTTCTCAGAACTGTACACTGATTATTTATGGACAGGTTTTGGAGTCAGTCACAGTCGGCTACGAGTGAAACACAGGCGGCGGTCTGGAGTTATCAGTTCCCCCGCCGAACGCGAGCCATCTCCGGCACTAGATCCAGCGCCGTTACGGTGGAAACGGGACAACAGAGACTGGTCCATTACACTTGAATTACTTCTAAATGTTTAATTTATACTTGAAATATTTGTTAAACGAGCCTAACTGTAGGCAAAAATATGCTATACTATAAAATATGATCGAAAATAAAGGAATTATCATTCAAACCAGTGGTTGTTTGGAGTATTTAAAAACAAGTTTAGAGGATTTAAGTTAATCCATAAACATTAATTCATGTATGAAGTAAAAAAAAGAAAAAGCTAGTGTTATAGTAAAAATGAATAAACCTATTATGCTGGGTTAAATAAAAAACAAAAACAAATTTGCTGGATAAAATTAACCCAACATGTGTTCTGTCCTATATTTACCCAGCCTTTAAGTTGTTCTTAACCCAGTATTTTTTTAGTGAACAAATAATTAATGCAGCCTTGATGAGGATATAAGAGACTTTTATGCTTTTATTCCTTCAGAAGACTCTGAATATAATATACAAGTCTTATATCTTACTATCTTATTATTTATTGCATTTAATAAACCATTTTAATAATAAAAACAAATAATTATTTATAAAATGAATTGTATTATTTTATACTTTTTGGAGTTTGACAGACATGATCACTATGTAATCATTATGTGATCATGTAATCAAACCGAAAATAAACTTTGTAATCATTATGATCACAACTTGCTTTAATGAGCTTATTGTTTTCTGCCTTTTAATACATGATGTAATGAACTGCATGATTTGTATTATCAAAGAACTGTAAATTCTGACATATGGACATTAATTTGACACAGTCACTGTAATGAAGAATTGTGTTGCACAGAAAAAACATAACGTGAGTAAATAATGACAGAATTTTAATTTAGGGGTGAACTGTCCCTTTAAGACCAGAGACACTCCAGTAGTTTCATTGGTATGTAAAGTCTTATCTTGGCTCCAACAACTGGAACTTCTGGATATTCTGCCTGGATCCAGAGCAAACTTGTGTGATTTCAGTGTTGTCTCCTCTGTTTATATCAAGTCCTTCCATTTCAGCATCTGCTCCTATATTCACAGAGATTTCTTTACAGAGCTCAGAGACGACGATGATAGCAGTTGCATTTCACATAACAGTGCAGAGATTAATAGGCTAGTCTCTCATGCATAATTTAGCATACGCATGTGTTTCATAGCCATAATTTAAGGGCAGTACTAAAAAACGTTTTTTTTTTCTATGATATTACACCAAGGTGCTCACTGAGTGAACTACATGCGGTATTTCCCACTGTTCTCATGCTGCGTTTCTTTTATATCAGAAGTCGGAAGTTGAAATGCAGCGCAAGAGGCTTGTTACCATGCCATCATTTTATGCTTCACAAACGAGTGTCAATTCAATGCTGGATTTGCACAAAAGATTAACATGATGACACATGCTAGTGGATGAGTTGAATCAACTCCAAGGCAACTACATAAATGTATCCACTAACCATTCAGAAACGTCTAAAAGTTGTAACTTCTTCCTGAGTCTCTCCAACAGTGTCGACTCCGGTTTGAACAATGTAAGGCTGAACACCGTTACTGACAATCCTCTTTTTGGCTGCGTGAGATTCTCCAGCTTTGTTGTTGTTGAGCTGTTAAAGCTCCGCCCTCTTCTGGAAAGGGGGCCGGGAGCAGCAGCTTATTTGCATTTAAAGGGACACACACAAAAACGGCGTGTTTTTGCTCACACCCAAATAGGGGCAAATTTGACAAGCTATAATAAATGATCTGTGGGGTATTTTGAGCTGAAACTTCACAGAGACATTCTGGGGACACCAGAGACTTATATTACACCTTGTGAAAGAGGCATTATAGCGCCCCTTTAAAGCAAATAAAATGCATCAATCAGTCAAAACCGATGACAATAAATGCTGCAAATGTTTGCAGAGGCAGGAGTGTAAAACACTATAAATGATCCTCTGGTGATAATCGTACACCTGCAGTATAAATGCTGGCACTGAACAGCATCGTTTATCTGTCAGAGATGTCTTTGTTGACATTTAAACACCTGCAAAACTACAGCTGCCGTTTTTGTTTTCTTATATAGGCCCTTTTGCTTGGAAGTTTGGAGATATCAAGTGGAAATATCCTTCATTTACTTAGAATGGGACATATAAAAACATTCCTAATGATCTAATATCACATTTTTAGTTTTGCAGCAAACACTATTATAAAATTGTTCTTTATTCACTTTATGTAGACGTTCATATTTAATACTTCGGTTACTTTCATTCACTTCATGTGTTTCTCATGCATTATTCAGCTGGAGCTTACAATGGAGATCGGTGTGAAAAATGCAAGCACAGTTATGTAATTGGTCACAAACTTTTTCTTCTTTTGAACTGCAAGGAGTTCTAATATCAGATCGGTCACATGGGGATTTATGGCTCAGGTGATTGGCTAGGAAATTCCAAGCAAAGATGGCAGCATCCAGGTTGTGTTCTTCTGGTGCTACATGTGCCAATCAAACAGCTGCCACGATGATGCTAGCGGACCGATCTCTCCAGCTCTCCTAGACCTATTGGGATCAACACAGAAGAAGAAAAATGTCAAGACGTGCTTTTTTAACACTCCGTGATCACTCACATGGAAAAGAGCAACTGGGACATTCTGCTAAAACAATTGCTTTAGTGTTACAAGGAAGAAAGAAAATGCTACAGATTTAGAACGACATGATGGTGAGTAGATGTTTCTTTTTCAGATGAACTATTCCTTTAAGACGCTCCATATGCTCACACTGATAGCAGTGCAGGTGGTTTTGAAGTGACACAGAGGGGCAAGAATGGTCTAATATTAGTGAGTCACAGTGTTGCTTTGTTCTTGCTGACTACATCACTTCAGCAGGCAAATGCGTGCAGCACAGCTCCTGCACAAATAACTCAAAGGGAAGCGAAACGAAAAAGAAAACCACCAACAGAAAAACAGCTCATATATTCCTCCTCCTCTCTCTTTCTCTCTCTCTCTTGTCCAGCTGTCTGTTGGTGCATGGCCTCTTTCATTCCAGTACAAGAGAGCAAAAAATTTGTCTATTCATTTGTCTCGACGAAGATGCATTATAGTAGCTGTTCAGAATGTGCAGAAGATAAGAAAAACAGGACTAGATGATTGTAGACGTGCTCCTGAGGGAAAGGAGAGATTGAATTTGCAAGTATAGGACAAATTCCATTGAATATATAAACAGAAGTGAAGAAGTAGCTGCTCGATTCTTCAATTAAGGGAACTTTTCTGTCCTCTGGAAGATTTTTTAAAGAAAAACTGTTGAAAAAGTCTATGGTTTTAAATTATATTTTATAACTTTTAATTACTTTTTTGAAAGGTTACATTTTGGGTTTGTGCCCTGACTGTATGTTATAACTTCCCCTCAGTAGTAAGTTTATTGAAAGTGTTAAAATCAAGGACATTCAACTTTGCAGCTTCATGAGAACCTTACTGTCGTTCATGTGAACAATTTGTTTCATTCATACATACATTCATCCATCCATATGGTCAATCCGTACATCCATCCATCCATCCATATCTATACATTCATATATACATTCATCCATCCATACATACATTCATCCATCCATATCCATCCATATGGTCAATCCGTACATCCATCCATCATCCATCCATCCATACATACAGTGCTCAGCGTAAATGAGTACGTCCCCTTTGAAAAGTAACATTTTAAACAATATCTCAATAAACACAAAAACAATTTCCAAAATGTTGACAAGACTATGTTTAATATAACGTCTGTTTAACTTATAACATGAAACTATGGTTAATAATATAACTTAGAGAACAACATTTTCAGTTTTACTCAAATTAGGGTGATTACAAATGTCTAATTTAACAAGAACCACAGGTGAGACTAATTATTCATTACACAGGAGTCCAGCAGACAGTTGACTATAAAAGGGTGTTGAAACCCCTTCCCATTTCATGCTGTCAGCAATGGCACCACATGGAAGAGAAATGACCTGAGAAAGAAAATCATTTCTTTACACCAGAAAGGTGAAGGCTACAAGAAGATCAGCAAAGCTTTACTTATCAGTCAGAATACTGTAGCAAAAGTGGTACAAAAATTTTAAAAAGATGGAACTGCAACCATCTCACAGAGACGTCCAGGTCATCCACGGAAGTTCACACCTCGACAGGAGCGTCTTCTGATGAGAAGAGTTGAAGAAAATCGGCATGCAAGTTCACTGCAGTTATCTAAAGAAGTAGAAAGCCAAACTGGGGTGACTATTTCCTGTGACACAATACGGCGTAAACTGTAGAGGAATGGCATGCATGGAAAGAAGCCTCTCCTAAAGCCCAGGCACAAAAAAGCCCGCCTAGAGTTTGCCAGGGCCCATGCTGACAAAGATGAAGACTACTGGGACTTTATACTCTGGAGTGATGAGACCAAGATAAATGTTTTTGGAACTGATGGCTTCAAAACTGTATGGCGTCGCAAAGGTGAGGAATACAAAGAAAAATGCATGGTGCCTACAGTGAAACATGGTGGTGTCAGTGTCCTTATGTGGGGCTGCATGAGTGCTGCTGGTGTCGGGGAGCTGCATTTCATTGATGGCATCATGAATTCACACATGTACTGCTCTATACTGAAAGAGAAGATGATACCACAGGGCTCCAGACTGCGCCTAAAACGGTCGCATTTGCAACTAAAAATATTATTTTGCGAGTGATATTTTTGCTGAGGTCGCCATTGGCGACCTTACAAATTCACACGTTATGACTGTAAAATTTGCATGTTATTTGCATGTTCCGTGACCAGTAGCCTATCGCATCATTTGCTGTGTTGACGCAATTAAATGAGATGCTGCGTGTGAATGTTTCACTGAGTTAGAGCGCCGAAATATGAACAGGTAGGGAAAAATTTCTCACACCAAACAGAACTAGAGCTGATGAAAGCCGACTGTGTTGTCGCCTGCGTCGGTGCAAAACAGCTGCATTTGAACACAGCGTTCTGCTCCTGCGTAAAGGAGACAACTGCCTATTTCTTCATATAAATTCGTATATATTCGTCATTCAAAAGGGGAAACCGGCTCTACAAACTGCAGATACACACACAATGCATCGCGTGTTTACCGTTTTGAATATCAATCATGCTGATCACTTTCATTATTCCACTCCGCTGATGCTCATCAGATAAATAATCTTCAGTGCCTTAAACAGCATAACAAGAGTATTAATGATCATTTATATTTTGTGGATGGAAAAACAAATCGCGATACTCCCTAATGTGATTATTATTAATTTTGATTAAATAAATGTGAAAGATAGCGCTGTTGCGCGTTCTTCAGCGCAGCTCGCATTCAATGATTAGCGCACATTTGTCAACCGATTGCTTATAAACTAATGCTGATCAATTATCACAAAGCCTACTTTATATTATTTATATTATATTGTGTTGTAAACAGTTGTTAGCAACGTAATTTTTTAATCCTCATCTGAACGTGAATGAGCAGCAGACATTTCAAAATAAGAGTCCCGCTGTATTTCAAAGTAATTAAAGTCAAGCAGTATGTATATCAAATGCCCCTGTTTGTTATTTGGTTACACAAACCAAATTTAATATATTTATGTATTTATTTACATATATTTATATTTATTTTAATTTGATTCAAAGTAAACTGTTGTAGCTTCAGGAAGGAAGGACTATTTTTTAACATTATTTGACATATATTATTCAATATAAAGATTTTACTAGCGTCAGGGTTATTATAGTTAACTAAAACCATTAAAAACATTTTTTATTGCTTGAAATAAATGTTAATACTCAAATAAAAATCTATACAAACTAAACAGACATGTTTAAAAACAACAAAAAATAAAAATAAAACTTAACAAAAAATGAAAGCAGAAAATATAAAAATCTAATCGGATTCAAAATATTAACAAAAGGCATAATAGTATTAAGTGAAAATAGTGACATTAATTTCCCAGAAAAGTCACAAGATGAAAAAGCTGAAACTGTAAAGGGGAGATATATATATAAACACAACAGGACGACTGAAAGTAAGTGATTTAAAATTTTAAGTTCATTGTTGTGTGGCTCTTAAAACAATTATTTGGCGCCTGTTTTTTCCCCCTATAGGAGCCAATGGCTCCTTAATGATTTTTTTTTTTTTGTCTGGAGCCCTGTACCATCACTCCGTGCCCTTGGTCGTCGTGCACTTTTCCAACATGACAATGATCCTAAACACACATCTAAGGCCACTGTTGGATTTCTGAAGAAGAACAGGGTGAAAGTGATTCAGTGGCTCCTGATCTGAACCCAATCGAGTTGAGCATCACTCTCCATCCAGCATCCAGTCTCTAAAAGATGTCATTCCATGCCTAGAAGACTTGGTGCTGTCATTAAAAATCATGGAGGCCATACAAAGTACTAGATGTAGTAGTTTTTGTTGTGGGGTGCACTCATTTTTGCATCACCCTAATTTGAGTAAAACTGAAAAATGTGTAATCTAAGTTATATTATTAACCTTACTTTCATGTTATAAGTTAAACAGACGTTATATTAAACTTGTCAACTTTTTGGAAATTGTTTTTGTGTTCATTGAGATATTGTTTAAAATGTTATTTTTCAAAGGGGGTGCACTCATTTATGCTGAGCACTATACATTCATCCATCCATCCATCCATTAATTTATCCGTACATCCATCTATCCATTCATCCATCACTGAAATAAGTATTTTTATATATTATTAAATACATTTTAAATAATTGTAAATTTATTAAAATATTTTAATAAATATATGTATATATAAAAAATTATAATCTGAGAGTAATTCAATTTCATGCTTTTAAGAGACCAAAAGGGCACTGGTACAACATTTACTTTAATATAATCAAATATTTGTGATTTATATGTTGCTGGCCAGATCAAAATACCCAGCTATTTAATAAACAGCTATCAATTGACAACAAGCATGTTAACTGCAGTTACAGCATCTACCACCAGAGGCAAACTAACCAGTTAAACTTTGACCTCTTGGTTTAGGTTGCATATAAACTGTATATTCAGAATCTGCAGACACATTGCATTTCAGTAAAAACAGTAAATGTGATTGTGATGTGCAGTGTGAAATTAAACAAAGGAGTAACATGCACCTCTATACCAACAAGGGAGCTGTCCTAATTACAGTCTCTGTCTGCGCTTTTATATTCGTCCCATCCTGCGTGATCATTTGTAAACTGCTCCCCGTGCCGGCTTACGCAATCCACATCTGATCACTTGGAGGTTTAGAGAGCATTTGCACGCATCTTCAAAGCAGCAGCTTAATGGCAGCAGCACAGCACATTAAGCAATCAACTCCTGCGCTCGAGCCCGACGCCTCAGAGGGACTCGTGCAAGGTGATCTGAGCCCTCTTCCCTGATCAGTCCTTCACTGTGACAAACATGATGACTCAACATGCCAGTGGCCTTTTGAGGATTTGCATTAATGCCAAAGATGTGTGTTTGCTGCAGGATAGGGCGAAATTCACAATTTAAGAATTGTCTACTTTTTTGATTCGTGAGTTGAATTGGTCACGTCCCATAGGATGTTGAATTGGAGTGGCAGGAAAAGGGATTTATTCAATTGCACTGCAATGAAATTCAAGTCACACAGCTGAGGAATTTCATTATGTTTGGTGACAAAGCATAAATATTAGTTGATTTAATTCCATTTTTAACACACTAAAAATGTTGGGTTAAAAATGGACAAACCCAGCAGTTGGGTTAAATGTTTGCCTAACCTGCTGGGTAGTTTTATTTAACTCAACTATTGTTTAAAAATGACTATATTGCTTGCTTAAAATGAACCCAAAGTATGTTGGAAATTAACATTTATTAATGTTTAATAAACAATAAACATTTATTAAATTGCTTATTAATAAATGTTCACCTTTTGATTATTATTGTTGTTACTATTATATGTCTGATTTTTAATTTCCAAACTATTTTGGGATCATTTTAAGCCAGCTATATAGTCATTTTTAAACAATAGCTGAGTTAAATAAAACTAACCAGCACGTTGGGCAAACATTTAACCCAACCGCTGGGTTAAAACAACCCAATCGCTGGATTTGTTCATTTTTAACCCAGCATTTTTTTAGAGTGAAGATGCAGAGCATTGTTCGTCCACTATGTTAATTTATTAAATATAATAAAATCATTTTTTAAAAATTATAATAAAATGCTAAGTAGCCGAATACCTAGGTATAATTCCAAACACTAATTATTTGTATATATATTTTTATTTGCATATTAATTTATATATTTATAAATTGTGTACATGTAATATTATTTATTAATAGTATTATAATATTAATTAGTATATTTATAGTATAGTATATTAGTCAGTATATTACATTTAAGTAGTTTATTTTATTTTATATGCTCACCAAGGCTACATTTATTTGGTCAAAAATGCAGTAAAAACAGTAAAATTGTGAAATATTTTTAGAATTTAAAATAACTGTTTTCTATGTGAATATATAATAAAGTGTAATTTATTCCTGTGATCAAAGCTGAATTTTCAGCATCATTACTCCAGTCTTCAGTGTCACACAGAAATCATTCTAATATGATGCTCAAGAATAATTTCTGAACCTATGTTTAAAACACTTCTGCTGCATAATAATATTCTTGTGGAAATATTATCTTAATTATCCATAGTGTATTCAATATATATATTATAATTACAGTTCAAATGTAGGCCTATTTTTAAAAACAGTCCAGCAGCTTGAATTAATTGCAATCCATACATTTGAATTCTGCATCTGTCGGCCACCTCAAATCAAATCCAGGCATTAAATTGGAATGTTTTAAGCATTCTCAATCCGGTTTTGGATGCCGCACAACACTGGTTTGCTGAGTAGGCCTCGCATGAGCGCAAGCCGTCCGTTCCAATGTCTTTTTTTGTACATCCACACCCCACCAGAGCTTCTTTGAGTTATTTCCACGCAGGGGTGCAGAGACACCTAAACAAATGGGTCTTTGGTGGAATTACGCATGCGGCTCTGCTGAACGCCGTACTGCACGCTGACTCAGCTCCCGCGAGGACTGCGGTTTTTATAGGTGAGCAAGCAACCCCCTCCACCTGCCCTGCCCACTTCATCATCCGAGCGCTGCTCATCGACTGCAGCTGCCATCTCCATGTCTTCCACCATCTGCATTCGCACACGCGCCATGCGGGCACGTGGACGCCGTCTCAGATGTGGGGTCTCTCTGGTCCCTACGAAAGACTTTCCTCGCCGTCTGTGCTCAGTGCAGCGTGCAGCGCCAAATGCAGATGAACCGCAGTCTGAAACCAGACTCGAATGCATCCAGATCATGTTGCTTTAATCTTTAAGATTACAAGTAGGCAACATTTTTAGCCTTGAGAGTGATTATCAAGATGTGAGGCATCATTTAAAGCAGTAATTCACCAAAAATGAAAACTCTGTCATTTTTTGCTCACCCTTGTGTCATTCCAAAACCATCTGCTGTTATTTTCTCTGTGGACAACAAAAAAACATTCATAAAAGTAGTACAAATAAAGTGTGCACAGTATTTGATATACTATATTTTCTTCTTCTTCTATATATTATAAGCCATATGTTAGATTTTTATGACCAAAATGTAAGTCAAAAGCATCAGATCAGTCTTGGCAGTCAGTTCAATGATGCAAAAGTCTCATTTTAAAAGTAGAGGTTGACAGCTCTCATTTTATAATAATTAGATTAATGAGAGATACGACGCATTATCCACTGGCGTTCTTATTATTCTTCTTCGTTCGTTTCTTCTTCTTACACTCTGGAAGATTATGGCAGCCCATAGAACCGCTTGCGGGAAAGTTATAAAATTGGCACACTGATAGAGGTCAGTCTGAACTGTGTCCATAGCAAATTTGGAGTCTCTAACTCAATCCCTCTAGCGCCACCAACTGTCCAAACTTGCACTTATATTTAATAAGCTAATAACTTTTGAACCGTAAGGGCTAGAAACAAAATTCAAGACGATTCGATTCACCATTTTCTGTCATGAAAATTTTCCCACCATTTTGAATTTCCCGAAAAACCTACTTTTTCGAACTCCTCCTAGGCTGTTGCTCAGATTTTCACGAAAATGGAATGAGATCATCTTCAGACAATGCTGCGTTTCAGTGCAGCACCACCTACTGGTCCGGAGATACAAAAAAATGGCTATTTTTGTTTATAACTTCTAAACAGTTTGTTCAAAAATCGTTAGATTCGGGGTGTAATGCCAAGTCAAATGATATGCAATTTTTCCATATCGCACATTTTGGGCGCCGGCCATTTTGAATGTTGTAATACAATGGTGTATTGAACGAATGCATGAACGTATCATTACGAAAATTGGTACGGGTCATCGGCACGATGCCCTGAAGGAGTCTGAGAAGTTTCGGACCAGCGCCACCTAGTGATTATTTACATGCTTATAACTTTGGTTTTTGCATGTGTTCATAATTTCTCTGGATGACAGCCTGGCCAAAAATGATGTTGCACAATTTGGCATATTTCATTGTCAAATTAAATAAAACTACCCAGCATGTTTGGGTTTGTCTATTTTTAACCCAGCTCAGGTTATTTTTAACCCAGCTTTTTTTTTTAGAGTGTAGGCCGTAACTATATTATATATATAATAACTGGAGCAAACAAAACATCTGCTGGGTCTCAAACAGAAAATAAAGTGTATTACCTAATGTCAACAATTGTCCAAAAGCCTGCAGTTGTGTTCAAAGGCCTGTTCTCCGTGTATGCCTTGCTCTTCCCGCTGTGTGATCCTCTGTAATGTCAGTCACATACTCTCTTCTTCAACACAATGCAGGGCACAACACTGTAGTCGCCATAAAGGGAAGCTTTGCCGAGAGTGTTTTGTATTCTGTCATCATTCAGGCTCAGGAAGGTTTTATGAGGTGCTTCATTTTCAAAGAAATATGTCTTTCTCTCTCTATGGCTTTTAGAGGAGCCCAAATCCACTCTTAACGGCACGCTCCACGGCCCAAACCGCTCCAGACGCCTCTGAGATTAAAGCAGAGTGATCCAAATAGCTTGGTAGCACTTTCCTCTCACACTACGATGATTTGCAAACTGATTACCACATACTGTAGGACCAAACAGCCTCAGAGAGCAACGTCTTATCTTTTTTTTTTTCTTCCTCAGAGAGGTGTATAACGAAGATGGAGGAAGAGACAAGTACCGGGGAATAAAAAAGATGAGGAAATTAGGGGAACACGCAGAACGAGAGATTCAATAGGCCACAGATGAGGGCTTCAAACAGGAAAGAGGCTGAAGAAAGAGTATGCCGAAGAAATGGATCTTATCCTAAAATTGATAATGGCGTGCAGAGTGCTTAACTGGAGTAACAGCTGAATGAATAGAAAGGATTGAGGGAGTGAAGTAAATAAAAGCACTGAGGTCTCGTAATGCGAGCGTGCAGATAATTGTTAAATTCACCAGGTGACTAGGCCTGCGAGAACTGGTTTCATTTTTAGAAAAATACTGGCATGACGGACAGCATCAGAACTGTTGTGATGACGATCAGAACACGCCTTGTTTTCTGTTAAAAAGTAACTTGAGCATGTAAATTATTGTTCTAAAGATGTTTCCTTACAACTTAAATTCAAATTTTGTATTAGGCTACAATTCTACATAAAGTTCCATTTAGATTCATTGAACTAAATCCTCTATAAATATACAGTACCAGTAAGATTTTTAAAATGTTTTCTGCTGCATTTATGTGATCAAAAATACAGTAAAATCACTAATAATTGTGTTTTCTATTGTAATAGAATATAGCCGTGCGATATGATAAACTGATATACAGCCATATCGCATATCGACGGCACGAGTGTGTAAATAATGTAATTTATTCCTATGGATATGAATTATTAATAATATTATAACATTAATTAGAATATTATTATACTAATATTTACATTATACAACATTTAGTGTTTGGTTTTATGTAATATATATGTCAGCAATATCACACGAGTAGCCTGCGATATCACGGACAGCTGTGATTCGGCCGTAGGTAATCACAGCGTGCTGATATACAGCCATATTGCATGGCTACGAGTGTGATATTGTGTTTATACAACAGTTCGACAGCACAAGTGTGTAGATAAATAAGAAATAACAACTGAGTGTCTTTAAAACCCTCTTTTGTGAGGAACTACTTCCTTCCGCTACGGATTCAAATCTCAAGTTAATAGTTTGACCAAGGCTCCGTTGCTACATCTAAAACGTCACTTTAGAACTAGTAACGAAGGAATCAACCCACTGAAACTCGTATATTGTACAGTATTAGAGAGAGAGAGAGATCGCCTGAGCGGAGCGAGCATTACCTGTGTCTCATATAACATTCATTCTTGAGGTCGATGTCCATAATATTATATTGATTATAAAAATACGATGAGGAAAGCGATCTTTGTAGTCGTCCTTTTTACAGCTAAGGGAATTTTCCATTCAGCCAAAGGTACAAAAGCAGTGCGCTACAGGATGCAAGTTAAATATCAAACTATTAATTTTAACAAAGCCCAATTCGATTTACTTAGGAACAAGCAAGAGATTAATAAGACCAAAGACTGCCCGTTTTATGTACCTAAAATTAATTATGTCTCATATTTAACCACTATAAGAGACAGCAGCAAATCCCCGAAGCACTGGCCGAGATGAAGCTGTTCTCAGTGGGTACACGAGCACTGAACGGCCGCTGACAGCCTGGAGCTCGCATCCCCGAAAACGCCTAAACAAATTGTAAAATAGGTGCTATGATTAAATATGATTAAATATTTAAGGTCTAAACAATTACATTCTCAACTACAAAATTACAGTTGGTACAACAAGTGTAGTATTTGTAAAAAATATGGTGGATTTGCTCAGCCACCATGACAGTCGCTTCAAGCGTGTAATGGTAGGAGTGCTGTTATCACTAGAATATTGCACGGCTGTAAGCCAAGAACCAGAAAGAGCTGTTGTATATATATGTATGTGTATATATATGTATATATATATATATATATATACACACACGCACACACTTACTACCAGTCAGAAGTTTGGAATAATTAAGATTTTTTTTAATGCTTTTGAAAGAAGTCTCATCTGCACACCAGAGCTGCATTAATTTGAATAGAAATGCAGTAAAAACAGAAATATTGTTAAATACTATTATAAATATCAGTCTTCAGTGTCACATGATCCTTCAGAAATCATTCTAATATGCTGATTTGCTGCTCAAGAAACATTTTTCAGTATTATCAATGTTGAAAATGCATTTTTTTCAGGACTTTTTAATGAAAAAAAATGTCAAAAGAACATAATTTATTTGAAATAGAAATCTTTTGTAACATTATAAATACCCTCAAGTTCACTTTTGATTAATTGACCACATCCTTGTTGAATAAAAGTATTCAGTTTTATTCTTATAAAAAATATCTCTTGTTTGATAAGTGAATCATTTTAAGGGCCATGATGAAAGAATTGAACACAATTTCAGAATTGAACCAAAAAATTTATACAGGCTTCTGAGGGGTGTGAAAGCAGTTTATCATCCAAACATTCTTCCTCATGACTAAAAGCACAGTGAATTCACAATCAGAACAATTCAATTCCCTTAGATCCTATATGCACAGAAGGAGTGTTTACCCGCAGGTTGCGCTTACTATAAGGTCCAGCCATGGTCCAGAGATCTCAGGTAATTTGAGCGATTATGGGCGCTCTGGGAAGGCTCCCTGGTGAGGGATCGTTTCCCCGGCCTGTTTAGAGAAGCTGGCAGCTGCTTGAAAGATGGATGGAGTCTCTACACCTAGCTGTCTGTCTCTGATCCGCTGCCACCCAAGGTCAGCCAGTCGCATGAGCTGTGAGGGGAAAGACGGCGCGGCGTGAACCAGAATCCTGAGGAAATGCTGGACACTTCTATGTAAAGAAGACACTTCATTTAATCTTGGATGGCTAATTTTATCAGGGGTTGACCTGATTGTCCTTGATGCTGCATAAACACCCTGCAGAAAGTCACCAGCAGTACTGCTCACATTTTTAAGAGAAATACTGTCCAAATGGACAGAACGCTGTACTAAAATACTATAATAACAGCGATTTCCTGCACCAAATCGACCAAATCTAGAGCAATGGGGCAAAATAAATGGTTTTACCTGAGTTGTAAGCTTGCTGTGTTTGAACATGATGGGAGAGAAAGAATGGGTACCTCAAAATAATATAAAGATAATAAATAGACAACACGTTTTTGTATTGTATCGACTTTGCTGGTTGAATGCGACAACAAACACAGCACAGCCAGTGTAGTCTGATTCACAAATTTTACAAAATTATAAGGTATACATGAGGATGGTCAACTAACAAGAAACCTTAATTCAATTAGTTTTCAAATTATTCAAGTTAGCAAATTAATCACATATGTCAGTATTTGCTGAGAGCAGGTCCCAAATAAAGATCACGGTTATATGAATCAGCATCTGTTTTCAAGGAGCAAATCAGCATATTAGAATGATTTCTGAAGGATCATGTGACACTGAAGACTGGAGTAACGATGCTGAAAATTCAGCTTTGATCACTGGATATAAATTACATTTTACAATATATTCACATAGAAACAGCTATTTGAAATTAAAATAATATTTCAAAATTGTACTGTTTTTACTGTATTACAAATATATTCAGCCTTGGTGAGAGGTTTTAAGACCTCTTTCTAAAATATTAAAAAATCTTACCAACCCCAAACTATATATAACTGGTATGGAAACACTAGTGCTTTATATGTTGTTTTTTTGTGGTTTATAGGATTAGTTCACTTCAGAATTCAAATCTTCCTGATAATTTACTCAGCCCCATGTCATCCAAGATGTTTATGTTTTTCTTTCTTCAGTCAAAAAAAAAAAAATTATGGTTTTTGAGGAAAACATTCCAGGATTTTTCTCCATATAGTGGACTTCACTGGGGTTCAACAGGTTGAAGGTCCAAATGTCAGTTTCAGCTTCAAAGAGCTCTACATGATCCCAGACGAGGAATAAGAGTCTTATCTAGAGAAACCATCGGCCATTTTCTAAAAAAAAAAAAAAAAAAAATGTATATACTTTTTAACCACAAATGCTCGTCTGGCACTGCCCTGCGATGCGCCACGCATTGCGTAATCATGTTGGAAAGGTCACGCGTGACGTAGGCGGAAGTACCGCGGTAGAACGAAAAACTAATTTTCTCCTCCAACTTCAAAATCGTCCGACATCGTTGTTTGACTTAGTCTTTGCACGTTAGATTTGTAAACACTTGCTCGCTACTTCCGCCTTATGTCACGTGTGACCTTTCCAACGTAATGCGTGGCGCATCGCAGAGCAGTGCAAGATGAGCATTTGTGGTTAAAAAGTATATACATTTTTATTTTTTTCAGATAAGACCCTTATTCCTCGTCTGGGATCGTGTAGAAGCTGACATTTGGACCTTCAACCCATTGGTAACTGTTGAAGTCCACTATATGGAGAAAAATCCTGGAATGTTTTCCTCCTTCATTTCTTCTCAACTGAAGAAAGAAAGACATAAACATCTTGGATGACATGGGGGTGAGTAAATTATCAGGAAATTTTAATTCTGAAGTGAACTAATCCTTTAAACTGCCAAATGGTGTAGTTACAGTATCGACCAGCAGGGGCTAACAGGGCAGTGCTAACCAACCAATCCTTGACCCCTTGTTCCCATCCCTCCCTCTGCTCTCTTTCACTATCTTCAATCTCACGTGTGTCAGCTAGTTTTAGCCGCTCAGTCATTGATCACGCCTGCAGCTTTGTGATGCGTTGTGATGCGTGTCTCTGCGGGGAGGAAGCAGATCAAACACTTTAATTACCGAAGGCATGTAGGTGCCACTGGCTGCAGGCGCTAATCACGTACGCAGAGCAGGTGAGGCGCGGATGAAAGTATCGTTGCCGTAACAAGACAGATACGCTCACAAGCCAA
Source organism: Elopichthys bambusa (assembly GCA_037101425.1). Lineage (NCBI taxonomy): Eukaryota > Metazoa > Chordata > Actinopteri > Cypriniformes > Xenocyprididae > Elopichthys > Elopichthys bambusa. The sequence continues at coordinate 32,915,479 of CM074439.1, read as the reverse complement.
TGCCAATGCCAATGATGAGACACTAACATTTGCATGGAGATGTAATCATATGCACACTACAAACAAACCACAGAACATTAGCTAAACACGAGCGTTCACAAATGAGCAACCGACATACTGTTTCATGCTCGCGCTGCTACGCCAATGTAAATGAGCTCTTTCGTGCACATATGCACGTACACCAAACATCCATATTCCGCCAAGCATTTCACCCTCGTAAATTGCAGACCTGTCACATCGAAACATTTAAAGTTCTGTCTTAAAGGGGGAAAAGATTATTTACTTCCAGAAATCACGCAAGTGCCTGGTGGTCCGTGCCACCATTTACATAATCAGCATTATGTCACGTTGTACGTGAAAAACATCAGGCGGAGGGAGGGTTGGCGCGCTCACCGTTGGCATACGCTTGCTGATTTGGATTTTGCAGAGAGTCTGGAGGCCACGCTGAACCCTTGTTGGGATTGCTGCAACGAGGGAAATATGTTCTATGAAACACCACCATTTTCTATAGTTTTGAAGCCTGATAATATTTCAAATGGGTAACTTTTGCCCCTGTGGAGATGTTTGATCTGTGCGTGTATCCTGTGACCTACTAAATTGCTGCACCAGCCATGAAAGAAAAGAGAAGAGAGAGGAAAATTGGCAGTGTTTAGTATAACAAATCAGAAAATGTGCAATGGTAAATCTGCATTCATCTAACTATAGGCCTACTATGTAGGCTAGAATAAATATAAAGTCTGTCAAATTTGACACATGCGTCATTAAAAAGAATGATTGTTTACACAGTTTGTAATTTGAATGAATATAGACTCCAGATCAGTGTCTTGATGATGCAAATTTTGATTAAAAAACCGATTAAAATAAAGATTGTTTGATATTGCATTTCACTGCCAAGTTGGTATATATATACAGTATATACAGTTGAGCTCAAAAGTTTACATACCCCTTGCAGAATCTGCAAAAATGTGAATCATTTTAACAAAATAAGAAGGATCATGAAAATTGCATGGTATTTTTTATTTAGTACGACATGTCCTTAATAAACTATTTCACATAACAGTTGTTTACATAAAGTCCACAGGACAAAAAAAATAGCTAAATTTATTAAAATGACTCAGTTCAAAAGTTTGTAAACCACTGATTCTTAATACTGTGTGGTTACATGGATGATCTACGACTGTTTTTATGTTTTGTGATGGTTGTTCATGAGTCTCTTGTTTATTCTGAGCAGTTAAACTGAGCTCTGTTCTTCAGAAAAATCCTGCAGATTCTTCAGTTTCAAGCATCTGCATATTTGAACCCTTTCCAGCGGTGACTGAATGATTTTGAGATCCATCTTTTCACATTGAGGACAATTGAGGGACTCAGACAAAACTATTACAAAAGCTGCAGACATTCACTGATGCTCCAGAAGAAAACACGATGCATTAAGAGCCGGGGTGAAAACTTTTAAACAAGAAGTTGATGTGCAAGTTTTTTCACAACATTTTGAACATTTTTTCATTTAGTTCTGCCCTTTGGAAGCTACAAAAGATACTTACATGTTTCCCAGAAGACAAAAAAAATACAATTTATTCTGTTCATCCAATTTAAAAAGTTTACATCCCCGACTCTTAATGCATCATATTTCCTTCTGAAGCATCAGTGAATGTTTGAACCTTTTCTAACAGTTGTGTTTGAGTCCCTCAGTTGTCCTCAGTGTGAAAAGATGGATCTCAAAATCGTACAGTCACTGCTGGAAAGGGTTCAAATATGCAGAAAATGCTGGAAAACTGAAGAATCTGCAGGATTTTTCTGAAGAACAGAGCTCAGTTTAACTGCTCAGGACAAACAAGAGACTCATGAACAACCATCACAAAACATAAAAACAGTCGTGGATCATCAGGTAATCACACACAGTGTTAAGAATCAAGGGGATGTAAACTTTTAAACGGGGTAATTTTTATAAATTTAGCTATTTTTGTTTTGTTTTGTGGACTTTATGTAAACAACTGTTATGTGAAATAGTTTATTAAGGACATGTCGTACTAAATAAAAATTACCATGCAATTTTCATGATCCTTCTTATTTTGTTAAAATGATTCACATTTTTCTAGATTCTGCAAGGGGTATGTAAACTTTTGAGCTCAACTGTATATAAAAGCAGTGTTTTTGTTTTTCTAACAGAAAAATATTACAAAATATTAAAAAACTTAATATATTTTTTAATTAAAAAAATATTTTTATTTAATTTATAAATTATACAATTATTGTTTCATATATATATATATATATATATATATATATATATATATATATATATATATATATAAACATTTTAATATACAATAATATTACAATTTTATATAGGAAAGGTTGGCAAAGTATTTGAAATATAAATACTGAAATATAACCTTAATAATAATTAATATTAATTAATCTTAATATTATATATATATATATATATTGTGTGTGTGTGTGTATGAAATAAAAAATAAAAATAAAAGTCTAACAGAAAAAAATTTTTTATGGCATGCAAAGAAATAAATGATCATTTAAAAAATATTTTAATGATATATTATTACATATTTTATATATTTATATATTATATATAATATATTTTAATAGTATAAAATATAGAAATTTGTTTTTTTAGGACATTTTACATAAATAATTCATTACTGTATATTATTATATTAATTATTTTACAAAAATATTATAAAATAATACATTATATATTTTTAAATATACAATATTACAATTATATAGTAAATGTTGACAAAGATTTGCAAATCTAATTATGCCATATATAAATGTTTCTGTTTTTGTAACACATTTTTTTAAAAACAAAAACATAATCAACATAACGTAATCAACATTTATATATTAATGTAGATATTTTAACATAATTAAAATGATATATTTTTAAATGTACAATATTATTACAATTATATAGGAAATGTTGACAAAGCAAGTATTATTTGAAGTATAAGAGTCCTGATTTGCAAATCCAACTATGGCAAAAGCTTGACTAATGAATATTAATTAGGTTACATGAATGGAGGGTCCATCGAGGTTATCTGGCAAAGTTAATATTCATGAGCTAAACCATAACTGCTGAAATCCATCTGTTTTCCAAAGTTTGATGTTTGTCTTTTCTGTTAATAGTTTACACTTCATACTGCACGTCATGTCCGCTGGTATTGCGATGACTGCAGATGAAAATGCAATAAATGTTTCCCAGAGAGCAAATAATGAAATGCCATCCCTTGAGTACAGAATTATCATCAGGAATAAAGAACCAAAGAAGCCATCAAAGAAAGTGTGACAAATCCTGTGCAAACAAATACATCCAGGCATGGGGTTTTGTTTCCTGCATGCACTCTTTATTGGCTTGGGCCCTATTGTTTTTCTAAGGATTATTATAATTTATTTTTTTATTTTTTTCAACATTCCAGGGCTTTTTGAGGGCCTTAACATGCTCAAAAACTCTTGAGAATTGGCACACACATTGGAATCTGCAGCCATTAGGACGCCGCAGAGGCTGGAACCCGGGCGTGGCAGGGGGGCTCAACAGCGCCCCCTTGAATGGGATCCGAAAACTTGGCCATATATCAAACAAGCTTGCACGTATTAGTATGAAACTCAGTACACATATAGACCTCATCGGGCCTAACAACTGCTCTAAGTTATACGTCAGCTCAACAGGAAGTCAGCTATTATGGGTCGTTTGAAAAACTACTCCTCCTAGGTGATTATTCTGATCATCACCAAACTCGGTCAGCATGAAGTCGAGACACTGAGGATGTAAAATTGACAGTGGATTTTTGATATCTCAAATGGTTTGGCCGTGGCGAGGCAACAAATTTATAGCGAGAAAAGGGAATCAGGAAGTGTGTTATAACTTATGCATACACTGATTGATTTTTATGAAACTTCAGCAGCGTGTTCGTTGTAGGAATCCGATCACATGGATGTGACTATTGTGAGTCAAAGTTATAGCGCCACCAACTGGCAGCAGGAAGTGTGTCACTTTCAAAATGCTTTGAGATCACCCTCTTTTTTTTTTTTTTTACCCGATTTGCTTCAAACTTCATCACAATAATGTCAAAACATGGCAGATATAGACCTGTGAATGTATTTGTGATATCTTAAATATCACTTTAATAATATTCTTTGTGTTTTTGTGGCTCTTAACATGCTTCAAATTGCATGAAACACGACACACACATCAATATTGTCGACCAGTAGACATGGACAAAGCCTTAAAAAAGGCTGTGGTGGAGGCCACACCCACCCACCTTTTGACAAAAGTGGGTGGGGGGGGGGGGGGGGGGTTATTTTTACCTACAGTTACCAAACTCGGTACACATATTATTCTCATTAAGCCGGACAACTTTCTAATTTACAGTCATTAGCTCCGACCAACAGGAAGTCAGATATTTTGGTTTGAATGTGCATTTTTCACACACTCTCTCGCTGTCCTACCCTCCTTCCCCCTCAGTCTCACTCTTTCTCTCTTTCTGTGTGTGTGTGTGTGATATATGGGCACCAACTGCTTTAGTAAATGTGTTGTATTCAAATGACTTTGAAATAGTCCTTTTATGTTTAACCGTTTTAAATGCCTATTGCCCGCCATGCACAGTTGCCCTGAAGCCACTGGGGTGGCGGTGCCACCGGGCTTGGGCCCGCCATCGCTGCTTGCAGCTATATTTTCACTTTTCTGTTCTATCTCTTCTCTAAATATGCCGTCTATAGCAGCTAAAAAGATGCCGCTCTTTATCTGTAGTTGTCCAGCATGCTGTAAAGTGAATTCTTTTTTTCATTGGAGGTGATTTTGCTCTTTGATTTTCATGGATCAATCGCTCACAAGTGCTTTTTCTGTCCTTTTCTCTAGTGGCAACTCAGCTCAGATGGGTGGGAGAGATAGATAGCCAGAGAAAGATGTAAAATATGAGTTCAGAAAAATAAAAGCAAACATAAGAAATAAAGCGGGAGCGAGATGGGGAGAGGATCTGGGAGGAATAAGAAAGTGTGTGGAACAGATGGAGTTTGAGGCAGCAGTGATGTGGGGCAGAAGAATAAATATTTATGTCCTGTAATGTTTCTGCATGACAGATTCTATATAAAATTGAATGCAGTGCCACGTCTGAACCATGAGAAATGTGTTGGCAATACAATGAGCGCTGCACCAATAAAGCACATTTGGGATTTGAGTGAAAGCGAGGGAGAAATGGAGAGAAACACAAAGAGGAAGGAAATAAAGAAGGGATGATGGTAATGGGATAAATAATGGAGGATGTGGAATACGGGCGAGAGAGGGAAAAAGTGCAAATGTTTGTGATTGTAAAAACTTATATTCATAGTGGGACATTAATGAGATCAGATTATTACTGATTATTATTAACACAATATTGCTTGTACAAAAATTGTTATATTAGATCTTTCATTTTATACATTATGTTGCCTGCACAAAATGGAAACATACAATGGGTTTTTTTTCTTTTTTTCTGCCCAAGTCCAAGGTTGAGACTTTTGGGTAAATTTTTTTTGGGTTATTTTTCCAGGGTTTGGATTTGGGTTTTTGTGTTACCCAGCTCTTGGGTCAGACGTAATAACACAGTTTTTGAGTAGTTTTTGTGTTACCCAGATCCTGGGTCAGACGTAACAACCCAGTGTTTGGGTAGTTTTTGTGTTACCCAGATCCTGGGTCAGACGTAACAACCCAGTGTTTGGGTAGTTTTTGTGTTACCCAGCTCCTGGGTCAGACGTAACAACCCAGTGTTTGGGTAGTTTTTGTGTTACCCAGATCCTGGGTCAGACGTAACAACCCAGTGTTTGGGTAGTTTTTGTGTTACCCAGATCCTGGGTCAGACGTAACAACCCAGTGTTTGGGTAGTTTTTGTGTTACCCAGATCCTGGGTCAGACGCAACAACCCAGTGTTTGGGTAGATTTTATGTTACCCAGATCCTGGGTCAGATGTAACAACCCAGTGTTTGGGTAGTTTTTGTGTTACCCAGATCCTGGGTCAGATGTAACAACCCAGTGTTTGGGTAGTTTTTGTGTTAACCAGCTCCTGGATCAGACGTAACAACACAGTGTTTGGGTAGTTTTTTTTGTATTACCCAGCTAGGAACAGAATTTTCTGGAACAGAAAAGCTTTTCAACATGTTAATAAAGCTTTTTCAATCACAATCTGAAGGAGAGAGACATATATGTATGTCCAGTAGGATGAATACATTTGTAAGTCGTGTAAGTTGTGATCGGAGCGGTGCCACAAGAGGGAGGGATGGTAGAAGGAATGGAGACAGGAGAGGAGGACAAGGACCATTAACCCTGAGAACATACCTGACCACTGGACCTTCAGAGCGTGACCGCGTATATCTCAGCTGTAGGAGTATGTCTGTGTGGAGGAGCAGAAATAGGCGGCAGATGCTGATCATCCTGCAGTATGCACTGCAGTGGATTTAAAGGGGTCCTGTTATGCTCATTTACGGGTCCATAATTTTGTTTATGGCGTCTACTAGAATACATTTAAAGGGGTCATGACATGATTTTTTAAAATTATTATTTTAATATGAACATATTAAAATAATAACTGAGGGTCATTTATAATGTTAATAAGGTTTTTTGCACACACACACAAACAAATATATATGTGGAAAACCATATTTTACTGACAAAGCATTATGAAATAATTTTCTTACAATTTGTAATGAAGCTGCTGTCAGATCTAACAAAGCTGACTGCTTCATCTGTCAACAAAAGTTTTTTGCGAACTCTCCATTACACTGTTCCTCGCTGATAAAAAAAAAAAATGCTCCGAACAAACATATAATCCTCAGACGCTATCCTGGACGGCATTAAAATAAGACACAAACAAACTGTCTAAACTAGACTTTTTCAGTGCACACACGCAGTCACTTCACTCTGGACTACATTTCCCACAATCCCTCACCTAGGAACCAATCATGCACTCACACCTGTTTCCCATCAGTTACCCTTTATAAGCTCCACTCACACACACACACACTCATTGCTGACTATTGTTTATCCTTTGTTTGACCTTGTCTCTGTGTTCCTTGTTACTTGCCCTGCCCTGCCCTGCCCTGCCTTGCCTTGCCTTGCCTTGCCTTGCCTAACCTGTGTTTTTGACCCTGGACTGTTTCCTTGTTGATGATCGATTGCTGCCTGCCTTGACTTTTGCCTGTGAATTGGACTACTCTTTTGCCTTGCCTCGTCCAGAGTCACGTCACGTCTCCGCTGATCGTCCAGAGTCACGTCACGTCTCCGCTGATCGTCCAGAGTCACGTCACGTCTCCGCTGATCGTCCAGAGTCACGTCACGTCTCCGCTGATCGTCCAGAGTCACGTCACGTCTCCGCTGATCGTCCAGAGTCACGTCACGTCTCCGCTGATCGTCCAGAGTCACGTCACGTCTCCGCTGATCGTCCAGAGTCAACATTCCAGAGTCCCATCCCGTCATGGCCATCACGCCAGTGTCTACGGACAAGATGGCCTCTGCTCCTGAGCCCTCAGCCGAGATGGCTGCCACGGCCGAGCCCTCAGCCGAGATGGCTGCCACGCCCGAGCCCTCAGCCGAGATGGCTGCCACGGCCGAGCCCTCAGCCGAGATGGCTGCCACGGCCGAGCCCTCAGCCGAGATGGCTGCCACGCCCGAGCCCTCAGCCGAGATGGCTGCCACGCCCGAGCCCTCAGCCGAGATGGCTGCCACGCCCGAGCCCTCAGCCGAGATGGCTGCCACGCCCGAGCCCTCAGCCGAGATGGCTGCCACGCCCGAGCCCTCAGCCGAGATGGCTGCCACGCCCGAGCCCTCAGAGACTGCAGCGCTGACCATTATGGCCACAGCCATTTGGTGTGTGTGTGGGCTGCGCACACATCGGTTCCAGCCATGAATCAGCTCCAGAGGCCGCTTCAGCTCATGAGTCCACTCCTAAGCTTGGTCCAGTCCTAGAATCCAGCCTCGTGGTCGTCCCTGAGTTTCCTGTCAGCCTTAACATGACCAAAAAGGACGTCCCAGTCAGCGCCCTGGAGGGCTTTCCTAAGCTCCTGTCTCAGCAGATCTTCCAGAGCCTCTTCTCTCTAGATCTTCCAGAGCCTCTTCTCACTAGATCTTCCAGAGCCTCTTCTCACTAGATCTTCCAGAGCCTCTTCTCACTAGATCTTCCAGGGCCTCTTCTCACTAGATCTTCCAGAGCCTCTTCTCACTAGATCTTCCAGAGCCTCTTCTCACTAGATCTTCCAGATCCTCTTCTCACTAGATCTTCCAGAGCCTCGCCTCGTCAGATCTTCCAGAGCCACGTCTTGTCTCGTCAGATCTTCCAGGGCCACACCACGTCTCGTCTCGTCAGATCTTCCAGAGTCTCATCTCGTCTCATCAGATCTTCCAGAGCCTTGTCTCGTCCGATCTTCTAGAGCCTCGCCTCATCTCGTCTCATTAGACCTTCTCCCATCCCTGCATCACGACCTAGGGCAATTGGCGTACCACAACCCTCCTGTGTTCTATCAGGGGAACACGCCATCAGACATCAAGGGCTGGCATCCAGCATGGAGGTGGTCTCTGAGTTTCCTGTCTGCCTCAACATGACCGCAGAGGTTGTTCCTGAACTGTCTGCTCCACTGTGGGGGCCTTCAAGCCCATCTGACCTGCAGTGGTGGTCATCTGCTTCACCGTGGTGGTCTTCAAGCCTGTTGACCTGGCTGTCTGTCCAGCCTTCTTCGCCCTGGCCGTCTGCCCTACCTCAGTCTCCAGGCTGCCTTCCTTTCCATGGACCTGGCCCTCCATCCCTGTTCCGCTCCACCTCCCTCCAAGATTTAGGAGTGTCTGGAGGGGGGGTGTTCTGTTTACTGGTGTTTGACCTATTGCCTGTACGACTACGCTGTTTTAAATAAAGCCTGCACATGGATCTCCCACTCCTTTGTCCCACTCCATCCGTTACAGCGTCAAAGCAAGCATTATTTCACTCCATTTGTCCTGAACTGAAACTGAATGCAGTTTGTGACATACTCCACGATAAGCACATCCTGTGTAGGTGTCAGCCGTTAAGCGACTAAAGGCCAGTGGGTGGAGCCTGTTGTGCAATGATGTAAAACTATTCGTCAATGTCTTGCTCTGGAGGCAAGAATGTGCAAATATATTTGCACAAATCCGATAATATCCAAACAAGTCTTTTTTTTGGAGCTTTATTAAATAGATAAATAAAATAGATAAAAAATAAAAAGTTGAGTTAACCAGCTTCAAAAAAGCATTTTTCGAGCCACCGCCAGTCTGTTGTGATTGGTCTACCACTTAGAGAATGTGTCGGGCAACTGCATTTAAACAGGTTTGTTGTAGAGATTGAAGGCTTATTCTCTCTGCCGAAAAGTTCATAAATTTCCATGCTGAAACAGGATGGTTTTTGCTGGTTGAGCTGGTTGACAAGCATCATCATATTGTTTGCTGGTAAAGTTGGTTAACTAGCTTGGCCCTTCTGATTGACAAGCGGTTTCCTATAGGAAAGAATTGCAAATGAGATGTCATTAGTCTTAATTGTTTCTCCTAGACAGCAATGTGATTAAATAGATTTTTTTCTCCTGAGCAAGAGATCCATGTTATCTCACGTGTTTGCTTAGTTTCAGACGAAATCTCAAACGGTGTTTCCAAAAGTCTGATTTCAATACAAATATATGCATTTTATAAGTTCATGCTTTCTAGAGGCATGCTATACTCTTTGAGCTACAGTAATGCTTTTATCATGAAATTCTCCCAAATTTTCTTAGCTTCCAGAGCCTATCGTGGCTGTATTCTCATTTGTGTGTCTATTTTTATTTCTTCAAAGGATTTGTAAGAGAAACATCTGAAAAAAGCTTGATACAGTACATCTAAACAACTGAGAAAGAGCTGAGCAATTGTTTTGTTGTTGAGGAGATTCAGTCTGTTTCTCATATAACACTATCATACGGCTCCTATGGACTACTTTTATGGTACTTTTTGTCTCTTATGGAGACTGACGATGCAAATCACCATCCATTAACTTAGACATTCTGCCTTACATCTGCTGCATTTCACGGAAAACAAAATAATATGGGGTCGGAATGACATGGAGGGTATAAAAATACTTTATTTGAGTAAACAATAGCACTTTTAAGCATACAAATCCTTAAACAGCACAGACTCATAGAATGATTGTGAGTGTTGGTCAGACTGATGCAGTGGTCTGTATGTGTTCATTGCCTGTGCTTTGATGCTATAGGGGGCGATCACTGATCCGTGGATGCCTGTCTTTGATGCTTGACTCCATGGAATCACTACAAGAAACTGGCCCACATTTCCTAAATGAAGGAGGACAGAGGAGATGAAAGATTGAGGCTCTGTTCCAAAACCCACTGAGCTGGACAGTATTTTAAGGCATAATTGATGCAGTCTTTTCCAGCAGGTATTCAGGGATAGTTTTATTCGGCAAGGACACATTAAATTGATCAAAGGGACAATAAAGACACTTAAAATGTTACAAATATTTCTATTTCAAATAAATGCTTTTTATATAATAAATTATTGCTGCTGCTGTTGGTTATTGCTGCTAATAAATTATTATTGCTGCTGCTGTTGGTTATTGCTGCTGCTGCTGAAGATGATTATTGCTGCTGTTGGTTATTGCTGTTGCTGCTGTTTATTTCTGCTGCTGATTATTGTTGCTGCTGCTGTTGGTTATTGCTGCTGCTAATGATAATTATTGCTGCTGCTGCTGTTATTGCTGCTTCTGCTGATGATTATTGCTACTGTTGTTGGTTATTCCTGCTGCTGCTGCCGTTGGTTATTGCTGCTGATGACGATTATTGCTGCTGCTGTTGGTTATCGCTGCTGTTATCACTGCTGTTGTTATTGCTGCTGCTGTTGGTTATCACTACTGTTGTTATTGCTGCTGCTGTTGGTTATCACTGCTGTTGTTAGTGCTGCTGCTGCTGAAGATGATTATTGCTGCTGATTATTATTATTGCTGCTGCTGATTATTGTTGCTGCTGCTGCTGCTGTTATTGCTGCTGCTGTTGGTTATCACTACTGCTGTTATTGCTGCTGCTAATGGTTATTGTTGCTGCTGTTGGTTATCACTGCTGCTGATGGTTATTGCTGCTGCTGCTGAAGATGATTATTGCTGCTGCTGATTATTGATGCTGCTGCTGTTGGTTATTGCTGCTGCTGATTATTGCTGTTGCTGTTGGTTATCACTACTGCTGTTATTGCTGCTGCTAATGGTTATTGCTGCTGCTGTTGGTTATCACTGCTGCTGCTGAAGATGATTATTGCTGCTGCTGATTATTGTTGCTGCTGCTGTTGGTTATTGCTGCTGCTGATTATTGTTGCTGCTGCTGTTGGTCATTGCTGCTGCTGATTATTGTTGCTACTGCTGTTGGCTATTGCTGCTGCTGATTATTGTTGCTGCTGATGGTTATTGCTGCTGCTGTTGGCTATTGCTGCTGCTGATTATTGTTGCTGCTGCTGTTGGTCATTGCTGCTGCTGATTATTGTTGCTACTGCTGTTGGCTATTGCTGCTGCTGATTATTGTTGCTGCTGATGGTTATTGCTGCTGCTGTTGGCTATTGCTGCTGCTGATTATTGTTGCTGCTGATGGTTATTGCTGCTGCTGTTGGCTATTGCTGCTGCTGATTATTGTTGCTGCTGACAGTTATTGCTGCTGCTGATGGTTATTGCTGCTGCTGATGGTTATCGCTGCTGCTGATGGTTATTGCTGCTGCTGTTGGTTATCACTGCTGCTGCTGACGGTTATTGCTGCTGCTGAAGATTATTATTGCTGCTGCTGTTGCTTATCGCTGCTGCTGTTGGTTATTGTTGCTGATTATTACTGTTGCTGCTGCTGGTGATTATTGCTGCTGTTGCTGTTCGTTATTGCTGCTCCTGTCACTGCAGAGCAAGTACAGGACTTGCGACTGCCAATACATACGTGACACGCTGCTGCTGTACAAAGCATACATGAATTGTCCGTAGCAGATCTATACAGTTGGAGCTGGGGAAGGTGGAGGGTTTCTGAAAGCACACTGCAAACTGCTACAGCAAATGCTGACTAAGTATTTGAAAGCTGTACCCTATAGAATTATGTGATTGCAAGCAGATTGAGTTAAGGGCCTATCAGCCTGTGCCATCTAGAGTTTCATCACAGAACTTTGTAAATTCTGAAAATATGGAAAAAACAAAACGGAGTATTAAAGCATCACAACTGATTTCAACATTGATAATAATAGGACATGTTTCTTGAGTAGCAAATCAGCATCACAGCAGCTAACAAAAATGTTTTAAGAACATTTTGTTAACGTTCTCATTGTTATGAAAAAAAAAATATTTCTGAATGTTCTCTGAATGTTTAGGTGTATGTTACAGGAACATTCCATTTCATAATTTTGCAAACATAATGGGAAAGTTATGACGTTAAATGATGGACAAAACAGCGTGAGCGCATAAACAGCGCACAAGTGAATTACAGCAGTGTGTGCCCAGTGACAAAGCTCGCATGTAAATGTTAACTTGCAGAAATCACAAATCCCAAAGTCGAGCACAAAAAATATGATTGTACAAACAAATCAACACGTTGTGAGGAGAAATAACAAAACCGCGAGTCCTCACAGGTGTCACACCCACAGATGGTTATTCCTGCTGCTGCTGCTGCTGTTGGTTATTGCTGCTAATGACGATTATTGCTGCTGCTGTTGGTTATTCCTGCTGCTGCTGCTGCTGTTGGTTATTGCTGCTGATGACGATTATTGCTGCTGATGACGATTATTGCTGCTGATAACGATTATTGCTGCTGCTGTTGGTTATTCCTGTTGCTGCTGCTGTTGGTTATTGCTGCTGATGACGATTATTGCTGCTGCTGTTGGTTATTCCTGTTGCTGCTGCTGCTGTTGGTTATTGCTGCTGATGACGATTATTGCTGCTGATGACGATTATTGCTGCTGATAACGATTATTGCTGCTGCTGTTGGTTATTCCTGTTGCTGCTGCTGTTGGTTATTGCTGCTGATGACGATTATTGCTGCTGCTGTTGGTTATTCCTGCTGCTGCTGCTGTTGGTTATTGCTGCTGATGACGATTATTGCTGCTGTAACAAATGCTATTGGATGCTGGCCTTCTCTGAAACTCTTATTTCGATTGGCTGCTTGTATTACGTTAACAATGTCTTCCTCCTGTTGTGACTGGCTGTTGCTGGCCCTCTTAGAACAAAAACAGTCAAAACGGGTTGTGTTGGGAATGGGATTGGGATTGGCAGTAAAGTTTTCTTTCTAAATCCATACGTCTAAGTAGCTGCTGTGTTGGGAATCGGATGGCAGGCAGTAAAGTTTTCTCAGTAAAGTTCATACGTCTGAGCAGTGGCAAGATTCTCTGTGCATTGGAGCAGCAGGTTTCCATTAAGGCAAACATGCTTAGTTTCAGCAGCCATATCAGCCTATAGCCCAAGACTGGTTGCCCACTGAAGCTAAGCAGGGCTGAGCCTGGTTAGTACCTGGATGGGAGACCTCCTGGGAAACCTAGGTTGCTGCTGGAAGAAGTGTTAGTGAGGCCAGCAGGGAGTGCTCACCCTGTGGTCTGTGTGTGTCTTAACACCCCAGTATGATGGTGATGGGGACACTATACTGTCAAAAAAAAAAAAGAAAAGAAAAAAAAAAAGCACCGTCCTTCGGATAAAACGTTAAACTGAGGTCCTGACTCTCTGGGGTCGTTAAAAATCCCAGGATGTCCTTTGAAAAGAGTAGGAGTGGAACCCCGACATCCTGGCCAAATTTGCCCATTGGCCTCTGTCAATCATGGCCTCCTAATCATCCCCATATACTGACTGGCTTCATCACTGTCCACCAATAAGCTGGTGTGTGGTGGGCGTTTTGGCGCAATATGGCTGCCATCGCATCATCCAGGTGTATGCTGCACATTGGTGGTGGTTGAGGAGATTCCCCCTTCCATATGTAAAGCGCTATATAAATGTAACAAATTATTATTATTATTTCATAAATATATGATGCAAATTATAAACGGTCAGCTATTTCAAATGAAAGATGAAGGTTGATATTAATGTTGTACACTAGAGGGAGCCACAGGATAAGGAATATTTTAAGCCTAAATGTTTTTCCTATCAGTTCCCATCCATTTAAATGGAAATGCATCTAGTTCATTTGTATAATATGGTGTACTGACAGTATAGTTTTAGAGTAGAAATATGTGAAAGGCTTATAGATTAAATGTTTATTTAACTTTTATAGACCCAATAAAACGTTTTTTTTTTCAAATTGCCAGACATGATTAAATATATTTCTGTCCATTTTAAAACGAAGATATAATTTGATTTGCCTTTTGAAGAAAATCTAAATTAAGATTTCTATAAAGACACACTTACAGACTGTTGTGGTGTGAATGCAAAAAAGAAACATATACAGACAGCACATTCTCATATAACCTGAAACCAGTTTAGAAGCACCTGCAGCACAAGAATTATTCCATTTAGGCCTATCTGTTTTTTTCTAACTTAAGTTATATGACAGTTTGTTCAGTGTAGTATTTCTGCATTCCAGTATTATAATTTCTACAAAAATATTACATGATTTATTTATTAGAGCGTTGGTAATGGGCCATGGTGCCTATAGGCTTCGATGATTGATGTTTGCGGCTATTTAGAAAATGCTTTATGTGCATGATCTGAACGAGATACAGCATGACCGCCAATATTTTATGATTAGGCCTACGCATCATTTAATGTTGAAGAAAATATTGAATGTTTAAACGAATGTCCAATATCAAACCCAACTTTACCGTTGTTTCAAACCAATTTAAGTTAAAATTATATAGTAAGAAAACGTTTTTTTTTTTTTAATGTCAAAAAAAAAAAGATCATGAAAAAACAACTTATTCATATTTTTTTTTTACACACTGCTGTAATTCAGTGTAATTCGCTGTTTTGTCTATCATTTAACGTCATAGAAAGTTACTTTTAAATATTCTATGAACATTCTGAAACAAGTAATGTAATGTAATGATGCTGAAAATTCAGCTTTGATCACAGGAATAAATTACATTTTGCAATATATTCACATAGAAAAGTGTTCTTTTCAACTGAAATAATATTTTGCAATATTACTGCTTTTACTATATTTTTTATTAAATAAATGCAGCCTTGGTGAGCAGAAAAGGCTTCAAAAACACTGGTGGGTCTGTTCTGAAATGGCCATGGATGGCAAGAAAAACAAAAAATGCAATTAATTATATACTTTTATTCAAAGTGCCTTACTGTAATCATGATTTCTGCATGTAATAATAATTTAAAAAAAAAACTAACATCAAAAACATCTGTGAACTGCTGGTTTGAGATACCTCCGTTTACCTAGTTCATTTTCCTCTTTTTTTTAATATAAAAAGTATAAAAATGACTAAAACTAAAATAAAAATAAAGCTAAATAGAAATATATATATATATATATATATATATATATATATATATATATATATATATATATATATATATATATATATATATATATATATATATATATATATATATACACAGTGGGTTCGGAAAGTATTCAGACCCCCTTAAATTTTTCATTCTTTGTTAATTTTTCAGCCATTTGCTAAAATCATTTAAGTTTATTCTTTTTCCTGATGAATGTACACACAGCACCCCATATTGACAGAAAAACACAGAATTGTTGACATTTTTGCAGATTTATTAAAAAAGAAAAACTGAAATAATCACATGGTCCTAAGTATTCAGACCCTTTGCTGTGACACTCATATATTTAACTCAGGTGTTGTCCATTTCTTCTGATCATCCTTGAGGTGGTTCTATACCTTCATTTGAGTCCAGCTGTGTTTGATTATACTGATTGGACTTGATTAGGAAAGCCACACACCTGTCTATATAAGACCTTACAGCTCACAGTGCATGTCAGAGCAAATGAGAATCATGAGGTCAAAGGAACTGCCTGAAGAGCTCAGAGACTGAATTGTGGCAAGGCACAGATCTGGCCAAGGTTACAAAAAAATTTCTGCTGCACTTAAGGTTCCTAAGAGAACAGTGGCCTTAATAATCCTTAAACGGAAGACGTTTGGGACGACCAGAACCCTTCCTAGAGCTGACCGTCCGGCCAAACTGAGCTATCGGGGGAGAAGAGCCTTGGTGAGAGAGGTAAAGAAGAACCCAAAGATCACTGTGGCTGAGCTCCAGAGATGCAGTCGGGAGATGGGAGAAAGTTGTAGAAAGTCAACCATCACTGCAGCCCTCCACCAGTCGGGCTTTATGGCAGAGCGGCCCGACGGAAGCCTGTCCTCAGTGCAAGACACACGAAAGCCCGCATGGAGTTTGCTAAAAAACACCTGAAGGACTCCAAGATGGTGAGAAATAAGATTCTCTGGTCTGATGAGACCAAGATAGAACCTTTTCTTATTTCTAAGCGGTATGTGTGGAGAAAACCAGGCATTGCTCTGTTTTTCAGCTGCAGGGACAGGACGACTGGTTGCAATCGAGGGAAAGATGAATGCGGCCAAGTACAGGGATATCCTGGACGAAAACCTTCTCCAGAGTGCTCAGGACCTCAGACTGGGCCGACGGTTTACCTTCCAACAAGACAATGACCCTAAGCACACAGCTAAAATAACGAAGGAGTGCATCAAAATGAAAACTGAAAACGCTATTTCAAAATATTAATAAATATAATAGTATATAAATAATACTTAAAAATAAATAAATAAAAAACACTGAAGGGCTGCTTATATATCCAAATGAGGTTC
This sequence comes from Elopichthys bambusa, assembly GCA_037101425.1. Taxonomy (NCBI): domain Eukaryota; kingdom Metazoa; phylum Chordata; class Actinopteri; order Cypriniformes; family Xenocyprididae; genus Elopichthys; species Elopichthys bambusa. Next base: position 32,898,714 of record CM074439.1, on the reverse strand, counting down.
TATTTCTGTAAGGAAGATTTAAATTTATTTAAATAATAAATTTCTATTGTCTTAGAAGGCAGTTTCCTATGTAGGCAGCAGACAAGGCCACTCAGTAGGTTTTGGAACGGAGCCTGAAAGCGAGAAGGTTTTAGTCGGAGGATTTAGGGGATTTATAAAGGAAGTCGAGAGTGTTGCTATAGAGGTGTGGAAATGGACATATGCTAAGCTGAAGGGGGGTGAGGCTGAAATGCGGGACCCCCTGCTTTATGTGTCATCTGTCGGCATAGGATGATGGGTAGAGAATGAAGGAGGCTGGATGGGTGCAGTATAGAGAAGAGACAAGACGTGAACCAAACACAGGATTTCTACATTTTACTTGCTAAGATCAGTGTCAAATGCAGAACAAACACATCACACTCCCTGTCAGGCAGTGAGTTGGTTTGATGGATCGGACAGGCCCGTCAGTGCACTTGGCAGGCTTTGCATGCATATGGAAGAATACCTGATATGATTTGATTTTAGTTCATCTAACTGTCAGAAAGGAAAACGACCCACAGACGAGAACTAGCACTCCAAAGTTCACCCAAAAAGAGTTAAAAATAAGTAAGATCAACACGAAAAAACATTTGCAATTCATTTTAGTTACGACAAATATCTAAACAACAGGATTTTCAGTGAGGAAAGATACAGGACTTACAAACTTAACTTGCATTGAACCTAATAACCTAATAAACCCAATTTTAAATAAAAACAGCAGAATGTCAATGCATGATCTTATTCATAAGATATTTTGTTTGGTTGTGTCTCTCAGGGTCTGAGGTTTGTGTTTTGTGTTAAACATCAATCTGAGTGTCTCTCAAACCTTTAAGTGCAATCAGGGACTGTCAAGCTAATAGGCACTTCTTGGGCTTATCCACAGCCTTAATAAACTTGAGTCCATTAAGATCATCCAAAGATTAGATAAACGAATTACCAACATCCTTCCAACAACATCCTTAAGAGGACCACATGAGAGCCGAACGTCTACAGGCAAATCCTCGGATTGGACAGACTGTTCGTCATACGGCTCTTGCAACACCATCACCGTCTTTGGCAGATGAACTCGTTTTTCCAGTCGTTCATCGTTACTGGATAAGGAGTTTACAAAAGGGATGATTTTCATTTGTTTGATATTATATAGATTTAATATTATATTTAATTATATAATGTTTACAAAAATTACAAAAATAATAATACGGCAAATTAATAAAATATATACATAAGAAGAATGTTAATAAGAATAAATAATATTTATTAAATAATTACCTAATTATTACTTAATAATAATATTTACAAAAGGCAAATAATAAAATAATGAAATAAGAATGATGAGAATAAATAAATAATATATTGTTAGCAAATTTGCAGATCAAAACTTATATATATATATATATATATATATATATATATATATATATTAATTTCAAAAATAATTTTAATAATATAAAGTACTAATATATCCAAATTTCCATAACTTTTAAGATAAATTTCCATGACTTTCCAGGCCTTTCTTTTTTTTTACTATTTCAAAAGATTATAATATAATATAATATAATATAATATAATATAATATAATATAATATAATATAATATAATATAATATAATATAATATAATATAATATAATATAATATAATATAATATAATATTGTTAGCAAATTTGCAGATCAAAACTATCTATCTATATTAATACTATAAAATATAAAATAATAATAATATTCAAATTCCCATAACTTTTAAGAATAATTTCCATGACTTTTCCAGGCCTTTTTTTTTTTATTTTTACTTTTTTACTATTTTAAAATATATAATATAATACAATACAATACAATACAATACAATACAATACAATATAATATGTGATTGCTTAAACAATAATATTTACAAAAGGCAAATAATAAAATTAAATAAGAATGAAGAGAATAAATATATTGTTAGCAAATTTGCAGATCAAAACTATATATATATATATATATATATATATATATATATATATATATATATATATATATATATATATATATATATATATATATATATATATTCTAAATATATTTATAATATATATTAGTTTAAAAATAAATATTTAATGATAATATAATATAAAATAATAAATTCCCATAAATTTTAAGAATAATTTCCATGACTTTTTTTTTTTTTTTTTTCTATTTTCAAAGCTATTTTAAGAGTTATAAAATGAATGTGAAGCTGTTCAGATCATGCTTTAGTTCATATTCAAATCTCTGACTTTTGATCTGAGCACAGTTTGAGATTTCGTTGAGATCTCTTCTGAAACTCAAACTAGAGATCACTGGAGTCATATTCTTAGGAGAAACATTTGAGAAGCAGGAGACTGTATCATAAGTGTCTGTAAAGAGATTTGTGGTGCGTCTTTCCTATGGAAAAGCACATTAAACATGGTTTATGGTTTCTCTAATAGCACCTAATATGATGACTATAAATCCAGCGATTTGAATAATGGCCAGCCCCGAAGCAATTTTAATGCAATAAATGCATAAAGAGAAACACAAAAAAGGACTGAATCAGATTAGAGCTCATTATGCTGAGATCACTAAAGGCCTATTCAAGCTCCACGAACACACAACCTCTGCCAAGACGAAGGTAAGACATGAGTTTTCTAAACACCTAAATGTGAAGATTATATAAAAGCCACAACAAATAGCTGCTTTGATAGCAATCCCAGGACATTCTTAAATTTTAAAGAAACAGTTCACCCAAAAATGAATATGAAAATGAATGCAAATTATTCTGTCAAAAGTTACATGCACCTTTAAAGCTGTAAAAAGGGAAAAAATCAGTATAAAAAGCACATGGAAGTAGTCCATTAAAGCCAAACTTTGAGACAAAGCTAATCTTCCCATTTTCCTGCACAAAGCTATCATGTGACCTCAAAAGACTTCAGAATATATATGGTTCATTGATGTGTTAGACATCGCTATTATCTTTTGTTGTTGTGTGAAGGCTTCAAATATGATCTTTTTGTGTTAATTATGGGATGAATTACTCTGGCCTTTTCTTTAAATAGCCAATAGAGCGCAAAAGTCGGGCTCCGAAAGTAAAATCTACATTAATTTTCTCCATAGGGAAATTGATTTTGAACGAGGTTGTTAATCGATGGTATTAGCTTCTGTTGAAGCCATCAGCCTGCATTATTTCAACTTATGTTTTTTAAATAATTTTGTTTAACTGTGGAAATCGTGGTGAAAAACTACATTAATTACAGCACATTGTAATTGAAAAACTACATTACCCATGATGCTTTACAGAAAATTCCACCAATCAGAGAGTCGAAACAAGCAACACTTGCCAAAAGATCTTGTTAGCTCCGCCCACTCCTGTAACGTAATCAAGTCGATCTCTCTACGCTCTCAAATTACTTGAATCACTTTGCAATAAACTTAAAATATATTGTTTTTATATGTATATTCAACATTTGTAAATGAGTAGTTTTATATTTCTCAGTCGTTTTTAATGCTGTTTGCAATGCTTCATGGGACTGTAGTTCTTTCCCTCACTAAAGCCGTTAAAGGGGTCCTTGATTATGATTTCACTTTTTTAACTTTAGCTAGTGTCTAATGTTGCTGTTTGAGCATTAACAACATCTGCAAAGTTACGACGCTCAAAGTTTAATGCAAAGGGAGATATTTTCAGAAATCGCTTTTTAAGGACTACAACAAGTGGCTGGTAGGAACTGCAACGAGCTTCACAAACCCTAACATTTACATAAACCCCGCCCCCGAGAACACACAACAAAGGGGGCGTGGCCATGTTGGGTTGCTTTAGAGAAGAGGAAGAGTTGTTGTAGTAGAGTGTAGTTGACATGACGTCGTTTTACACCAAACGAGGGTCAATTCAACGCTGGATTTGCACAAAAGATTAACATGACGGCACATGCTAGTGGATGAGTTGAATCAACTCCACAGCACCTACATAAATGTATCCACTAACCATTCAGAAATGTCTAAAAGTTGTAACTTCTTCCTGAGTCTCTCCATCAGTGTCGACTCCGGTTTGAACAATGTAAGGCTGAACACCGTTACTGACAATCCTCATTTTGGCTGCGTGAGATTCTCCAGCTTTGTTGTTGTTGAGCAACCGAAGCGCGAGCTGTTAAAGCTCCACCCTCTTCTGGAAAGGGGGCCGGGAGCAGCAGCTCATTTGCATTTAAAGGGACACACACAAAAACGACGTGTTTTTGCTCACACCCAGATTCTCATTCTGGACAGCACGTGATTGGACAAAAATCTGTGTAGTGCAGGATGATGTCATCAGTGTCTGCTTTCTTTGAAGAGAAAGACTGTGAATTTTAAATGCATGTATCTGATAAGGAATACACTGACATATAGTTGACCTCAAGGCAAACACACATGGACTAACAGCCAGAAAACTTTTTAAAAAAAACTTTGTAGTTTTCTGGCTACATGCTAATCAGCGGTTTAACAATACACGCGATGAGAATGGGCCTGACCTTCTGAGAGACATTGAGGGACGAATGCAGCCCTTCTCTCGCCGGCGGTGACCCTGGCTCACCCCGATCTGCGTGTGAGATGCGTTTGCTACGTCCCCGAGAGCCTCTTTCACACTCATCTGCTTCATTTTCTCTCTTTTTCTTTTGCCAGAGGGCAGAGTTTTTCGTGGAGCTGTAGAGAGCAGAGCATTTGTAGGGAATACTGAGCATACACAGACTCTTTCTTCATTACCGACTCCAGATCGTGAATAGATAGGTGTCAAGGTTCGTGTCATTTGCACTGTATGCTATCGCACCAGCAAAGTAAGAAATCCTTGAGGAACATAAAAAACGTTTTAGCTTTTCTGCGATGACACGTGCTGCCGTTCTGTGATGAACGCCAAACGCCACCCTTACAAAAATGGTAATCGTAGTATTGACGTCAATGACTGTTTATGTGTACAAAAATGTTATGGTTTCAGAAGGTAATATTTCATTAAGGTAAGTTTTATTCCAAGCAATCCTTCTTCTATTTATCGTCTGTCCCTATGGATAATATGGAAAAAAAACAACAACAACAAAAAAAACTCAAAATAAATAAATAATAAAAATAAATAAATAATATAAATAAATCATAGAATCAAAATAATACATAAACAAATAATAATAATAACAATTACAAATAAAATAAAAACAACAAAATAAACAAAAAATAAAACATAAAAGTGCTAAAAAATGAAACATAAGTAAATCAAAAATAAATTGATAATATAAAAAAACTAAAATAGATTAAATAATAAACAAACAAACAAATGAATAAATAATAAATAAAATAATAAATACATAAATTAAAATAAATATATAAAATGATAAATAAATAACAAATAATGAAAATAAAAACAAATATAAATAAATGAATAAGTAAATAAATACATAAATAAATAAATAAATAGTAGTATTACAAATAACACATACACAAATAATAATAATAATAATAATAAACAAAAATAAAACATAAAAAAGGATAAAAAAACATATAAAGCTAATTAATGAAAAATATAAATAAATGGTTAATATATAAAAATAAGCACAGAACATAACTCTGACATTTTGTTAAGTTATGGAGTCCAAAAAGTACTGTAGAACAAAAATGAATACATTAAATTAATAATATAAGAAGCTACTGCTGCTATAAATGGCTTCAGTATACTTTTTATGTGTAATGCAGCTAACCAAAATCCAAAAACTCTCCGAAAGCAATGTTCTGTGTTCAAAATAAGTTAAGGTCAACACAAAACAGCATTTGCTATTTATTTTTATTTGCGCAAAATGTCAAATGTCCTAGTGAAACAGGATATTCAGTGATATCATCCATCGGGAAATGATTGGATCATAAAAAGTGTGTGTTATTTTAATGTTTATTGCCTGGAGCTTTCTGTGGTAATCGATATTATGCCACAAATAGAGCTTAACTTGAACCTGAAACCTTCCTATAACGCACAGCAGAAATGTTGGTCTGTTCTGGAGAACAGGAATGTAATAATTATAATAAAATTATAATTATAAATATAGATATAATAATACAATAAAATAATTAATTAATAAAATAAAACAATAATGTATGATAAAATAATACAATAAATATGTATAAAATACTTATAAAATAAATATTATAAATATTTATAATAAATAAATAAATATTTATAATACCATAATTTATAATTATAATAACTATAATACACATTATAGCTTCAATGTGCTTTTTCACAAAAGCATATTTACTGTAGTTTAACCACTACTCAATTATGAGTAGGTTCCTCACTACTCTTATCCTCATCTCATTCCTGCGGCTGTTTTCTGAGTCCAGAGAGTAAAAAGACGTCTTTGGGCAAAACAGGTTTGAGGCAAAGCTAAGCTAAGCTACTGAGACACAGGTTGGCATGTTAGCTTGAGCCGTACTCCAGCTGGCGGGCGCTTTTCCTCAGAAGAGGCTTACAGTGTGCTGTACACAATTCAGGGCCTTAATTGGGTGTAACAGGACAGATTGGGCATAGTCGGGGGTTTGTCCAGACTGCGGAGCCAGCTGTATGCCAGCTACAGGTGCAGACGATGCCTGCAGGGCACTGGTTAGACGTTCAGGTCATTTTCGACATGTCAGGTTTTGGCGATACAAGTTTTCAAGGCACTGGTCTTCAGTTGAGTAGCCCGGAGGGATGTTGTTATGGCTCACTTTCTGAAAATATGAAATGAGGAAGAGAGAGCGGGAGAAAAATAGGCTAAGGCAGCTCTCACAATGGATCAGCCGCTGCAAACCGAGTCCGTTTGCTACGTATTTTGGTTGGTGTGAAAGCAGTTTTTCAAACTCATGTTTGCATTTGGTATGACCTCAAGTACAACATAAAACATGGAAGTGAACAGTTATAATGCCCAATATAACTGGGGGGGGGGGGGGGTATGTAATGCTATTTGGTATGTAATGCTATTTCATGCATTCGGACTTATTTACACTGTTAAAGAGTTGGATTCTCATGCTAAACATGGACAAAGTTTCAAAACAGGAGTTGGATTTCTGTGCCAAATATACTACTTCCGGCTGTGGACATGTTTCGCCAAATTTTTTTAGAGTATGGCCTTTATCACGTAATAAAGGGTGGGATTACTTGCACTTCTCCCTGATAAGCGTACACACACATCACCCATAACAAGAGCAAGAGCACGTCCATCAACACGCTTCGTTCGGGATACAGAAGCCGAGAGGTTTTTTTAACAATGGCTGTGTCCCAATTCAGGGGCTGCACCCTTTGAAGGCTGCATACATCATCGAGGCAGTCTCATTTAAGAAAAATAACCGTTAGATTGCAACGTAGGAAAGAAATGACAGTATTTTACACCTCACAATGAATATCAGTCAATCTTATTACGTTACTTTTCTTAAATATGACATCCTTGATGAAGTATGCAGCCTTCAAATGTGAACTCTGAAGGACGCAGCCTCCGAAATGAGACGCAGCTCCTGTCACCGAAGGAGTGTGTTTTTGGTTGTGAGGGAACGATGACCTTTTTCAGCTTCCCAAAGAACCCAGCGTTAAGGGAACAGTGGATGAAGTTTGTTTTTCCCGGGGCAGCAACGGAGTTGTGCACGCATGTTTGTTTGTTTCCGGGATTTCAGTGATGAATACTTTGTAAACAAGTCCCAGTTCAGCGCTGGATTTGCAGATCGTGGGCGGTGAGTAAAACTCCATCAGATGTCTGTGTTCTGTTGGCAATCGGCGCGCAAGTGCATATAATGTAAACAACACAATCGTTTTTGTTCCCTTTTTATTTACAATGATGTCACAGCTTGCAGACGATCTTTACGCAGAAGCTGCGCGCGCTCGTGACATTTTAGCTCCGCCCACGGCAGACACGCCTAAACTAAACTAAAGACTTTTCGGAGATATGAAGTATGCAATATTACTCTATATGTACTCAAGATTAACATGAGATTGGCAGAAACTGTGTGTGATACCCCCCCCCCCCCCCTTTAAAGGGTTAGTTCACCCAAAAATGAAATTTCTGTCATTAATTACGCACCCTCATGTCGTTCCACACCCGTAAGATCTTCATTCAACAAAATAACGACTTTATTCAACAATATCTAGTGATGGGCGATTTTCAAAACACTGCTTCATGAAGCTTCGAAGCTTTACGAATCTTTTGTTTCGAATCAGTGGTTCGGAGCGTGTATCAAACTGCCAAAGTCACGTGATTTCAGTAAACGAGGCTTCGTCACGTCATACGTTTTTTCAACTTTAGTTGCTGTTTGAGCATAAACAACATCTGCAAAGTTACGACGCTCGAAGTTCAATGCAAAGAGAGATATTTTCTTTTAAAGAATTCGCTGTTTAAGGACTATAACAAACAGCTGGCAGGGACTACAGCGAGCTTCTTCCTGGGTTGGTGATATTACAAACCCTAAAATTTACATAAACCCACGCCCGAGAACACACAACAAAGGGGGCGGGGCCATGTTGGGCTGCTTTAGAGAAGAGGAAGAGTTGTTGTAGTAGAGTGTTGTTGCCATGCCGTCATTTTACGCCGGACTGCTTCACAAACGAGGGTCAATTCAAAGCTGGATTTGCACAAAAGATTAACATGACGGCACATGCTAGTCAATGAGTTGAATCAACTCCACAGCAACTACATAAATTTATCCACTAACCATTCAGAAACATCTAAAAGTTGTAACTTCTTCCTGAGTCTCTCCATCAGTGTCGACTCCGGTTTGAACAATGTAAGGCTGAACACCGTTACTGACAATCCTCATTTTGGCTGCGTGAGATTCTCCGGCTTTGTTGTTGTTGAGCAAATGAAGCGTAAGCTGTTAAAGCTCCGCCCTCTTCTGGAAAGGGGGCCGGGAGCAGCAGCTCATTTGCATTTAAAGGGACACACACAAAAACGGCGTGTTTTTGCTCACACCCAAATAGGGGCAAATTTGACAAGCTATAATAAATGATCTGTGGGGTATTTTGAGCTGAAACTTCACAGACACATTCTGGGCTCAAAAGAACAGCATTTATTTAAAATAGAAATCTTATGTAACCTTATAATGCATCTTTTCTGAATAAAAGTCTTAATTTCTTAAAAAAACAACAACAACAAACCTTTGAACCTCCAATTATAACATTACATGCTTCAAAAGAATACGTGCAAACTTATTGATGAATCATGATCTGTGCATGGGAATATCTGCGTCGGACAGAACGGAGAGCAGCGTTGCAAAGACATTTCACTGGACGAACATTTATAGTTTTCATTAGTACATCAGGAAACTGCATTCAAACGGGTTCATCTGATGATGTTTATAGCCTTCATTCTTCAAAAGGCAAACAAATAGTCTCGCCTGTTTGATATAGTCTTATTGTTGATGCTTCCTTTGGCTTGTGAATCCAGCTTTCTAATTAGTTTTGCTCGTTGAATAACATTGATGCATTTCATGATGTTGTCCTTGAATTGTGTGAAAGATTACTTCTTTTTAAGGGTTCTACAGGGAATATAGGAAGTGTTATATCACATGATACAACATCAAGCTATTCACTTGAATTCATCCACAAGGGAATATATACTTCATATAAACAAAACATTTTCATTCAAGAATCTTCACACAGCTCTTTTTCTTTCTGATTTTCTTTCTCTTTTTTTTTCTTTCTTTCTGACATTTCATCATCTGTCAAGGTCCAAAGAGACAAATCATAAAGCACCATAAACGTGCATATGATGTGCACTATATACTGAAGACATTATTTACAGAAAAACATTTTCAAATGGCTTGAAAATCTCATTCTTCATAATGCATATTTGACTGGCGCATCGCGTTTGGTATGCAAGACATATTCAACTTGCCAGTATGCCATTTTTGAATCTGAATGCAAACACAATTTTTATTATGCAAAATTCCTCAAAATGAGGAATGCATGAACTGCATGAATATTAATATATATATATATATATATTGAATGCGATAAAAGTTACTTTGGATAAAAGTCTGCCTAATGCATGAATTTAAAAATCAATATCACTAAATATCTATTAAAACAAAATTATTTTAATAAAACATGGTGTTTAGGATGCTGGTGCAAAGTATTGAGGTCTTAGATCAGCCTAAAAAAGGTTTATAAGACACCAATGTTCAATAAATATTTTCATTTTAATAATAAAATAATATAGTTCATTAGCATAATTGAATTGAGTTTCTGGCTACCGAATAATATAGAAATTTGCCATTATTTAATTATGCCATTAATGATATACTATTATAGTTTGGTAACACTTTACTTTAAGCCTTTATGTACAATGCAATATAAAGGTATTTATAATGTACATTATAAAGCATTTTAATATAATATAATTGTAACCAAAGTTAAAGGGGACCTATAATGCCCCTTTTCACAAGATTTAATAAAAGTCTCTGGTGTCCCCAGAGTGTGTCTGTGAAGTTTCAGCTCAAAATACCCTACAGATCATTTATTATAGCTTGTCAAATTTGCAGTGTTGTTTTTGTGTGTGTCCCTTTAAATGCAAATGAGCTGCTGCTCCCAGCCCCCTTTCCAGAAGAGCTTTAACAGCTCACGCTTCGGTTGTTCAACAACAACAAAGCTGGAGAATCTCACTCAGCCAAAATATTTTAATTTTAGTTAAAGTTATAGATTTTTTTTTTTTAATGTGTCTCTAAAGCATAAATGTCTCCTTTTGTGTTCTATAAAACACCTTGACATGACAGTGAGTAAATAATGACAGAATTTTATTAGCTCGACTATTCCTTTATTGCCACAGTCCCTTTTTTCTATGCACACAAGCATTCTCACAGCACTTCTCCAACCGTAATGGCAGGGCCTTGACCTTGTCATTCATTTACCCAGCGGTTGTTTCAGCCCCGGCCCCCAAAACCAGCTCTAGCAATCTCCCCTTGCCTCAATCTGCACTGCGTCCATTCATGAAAACAGAGTCTGTGTGCAATGACGCTTTCACTGTGCACTGCCAGTAGAAGAGAAGGCCAAGTTCTGTGATACTGGGGATTTGTGTGAAAAACAGCAGGACGAAGCCCTCCTCTCTCTTCTCAAGGACACATGGAGGTCAACGGGACCGTTTGGAGAACAATTTACATTGATCAGCTCGCCCCAGTGTTGTTTATGGTGTTTATCTGCTGAGGTTTTCCACTGCAAACCAACTATAAATCACCTGAAGATTCAATCTAACTGCAGAAAAAAATACAACAGTTCTCCAGGATAAATAGGGGAGGACAGAAGAATCTTGTTGAATCTTTCTTAAATTTGTTGCTTAGAGGAATAGTTTTATTTTATTTTTTTCACCTTCATGCCATTGTGCATCATGTGACTTTCTTCTGTGGTGCACTAAAGGAGAAATGTATCATTGTCTTTTATGTGATTGTTTTTTCCATAAACAGAGATCCAAAAATGATTTGTATATTTATTTTGTATAACGCTATATTTCAAGACTTCTTTTTGTGTTTTTTGTGTGAGAAACCGATCCAGATTTCATCTTCCACTCTAATGTAGCCTTCAAATGTTATTCATGTTTAGATTAAAAAACGCTGCATTGTGCCAGGATTGACATGCATGATGCCAAACGGCATTGGCATGCTGCAAAATATGGTTTAGGGACTCATTCTGCCGTATTGCGCATATTGGATTTTCTCCCATTCATATATATGAGTCCACTGTCTTTGTATATCTAAAGTCTTTGGTTGTAACCAGTTGCAGTGTTCCAAATTTGATATGCTAAAGTGCATATATGACATTTAAGAACTCTGGCAGAGGGGACGATTAATAACCAATCAAATTTCAGTCTGTTTCTCACACAAAGCTATCATATCACTTAGAATATAGTGCACCAATCATATGGACTACTGCTATGATAGTTTTATGATGCTTTTTGTCCTTTTTTGGAGCAGAAAAGTGCTCACAAAGTCAGAATTGTGATATAAAGTCAGAATTAAAGTCAGAATTGTGTGATATAAAGTCAGAATTGTGAGTTATAAAGTCAGAATTGTGAGTTATAAAGTCAGAATTGTGAGTTATAAAGTCAGAATTGTGAGTTATAAAGTCAGAATTGTGACACAAAGTCAGAATTAAAGTCAGAATTGTGTTATATAAAGTCAGAATTGTGAGTTATATAGTCAGAATTGTGTGATATAAAGTCAGAATTGTGTGATATAAAGTCAGAATTGTGAGTTATAAAGTCAGAATTGTGTGATATAAAGTCAGAATTGTGAGTTATATAGTCAGAATTGTGATATAAAGTCAGAATTGTGTTATAAAGTCAGAATTGTGAGTTATATAGTCAGAATTGTGAGTTATAAAGTCAGAATTGTGAGTTATAAAGTCAGAATTGTGTGATATAAAGTCAGAATTGTGTTATAAAGTCAGAATTGTGTGATATAAAGTCAGAATTGTGAGTTATAAAGTCAGAATTGTGAGTTATAAAGTCAGAATTGTGAGTTATATAGTCAGAATTGTGAGTTATAAAGTCAGAATTGTGAGATATAAAGTGAGAATTGTGAGTTATATAGTCAGAATTGTGAGTTATATAGTCAGAATTGTGTGATATAAAGTCAGAATTGTGAGTTATAAAGTCAGAATTGTGAGTTATAAAGTCAGAATTGTGATATAAAGTCAGAATTGTGATATAAAGTCAGAATTGTGTTATAAAGTCAGAATTGTGAGTTATATAGTCAGAATTGTGTGATATAAAGTCAGAATTGTGAGTTATAAAGTCAGAATTGTGATATAAAGTCAGAATTGTGTTATAAAGTCAGAATTGTGATATAAAGTCAGAATTGTGAGTTATAAAGTCAGAATTGTGATATAAAGTCAGAATTGTGTTATAAAGTCAGAATTGTGATATAAAGTCAGAATTGTGAGTTATAAAGTCAGAATTGCGTCATATAAAGTCAGAATTACGCAATATAAAGTCAGAATTGTGAGTTATAAAGTCAGAATTGCGTGATTTAAAGTCAGAATTCTGACTTTTCTTGCAATTGCAAGTTTATATCGCAATTCTGACTTTTTTCTCAGAATTGTGTTTATATCTCACAATTCTGACTTTATAACATGCAATTGCGAGAAAAAGAAGTCAGAATTTAAACTCGCAATTCTGCGTTTTATAATGTCCAATTGTGAGAGAAAAACGTCAGTCTTTTTTCTCTTACAAATGGACATTATAAAACGCAATTGCGAGTTATATCTTACAATTCTGACTTTATAACTCAAAATTTTGACTTTATATCACACCATTTTCTACTTTATAACTCACAATTCTGACTTTATAACTCGTAATTGTGGAAAAATAAGTCCGAATTCTGAGATAAAATGTCGCAATTCACTTTTTTTATTTTTTATTTCATGGCGGAAACAGACTTCCATACCATAGTGAACCAGGGTAAGACAAAAAGACGTTTTGGTAGAAGGATTGATGATGTATTGGTTAATTTTGAACAAAAACAAAAAAAGTGACATAGTGTACCTTTAAGTAAACTATCCCTTAAACAGGCTTTTTTTAAATTATGAAAATAGCTGTAACCTAAACAAAACAATGTGTGTGACTCTACTGTGACCATTTAAAAATTATAGTAAACAAATAATATATAAACATTTTGTGAAAGAAAGTCCCCCCTGACACGTGTTTTAGATGTTGTTTGCTGCCAAGCTGTTTGTTTTGCTCAATTAATAGTCATATGCTGCATGTTTCAATGGAAATCTGGATAATTACCAACCCAATTAGGTTTCACCTTCACTGGTGGTGGAGATGGTACGCCTGGCTGAACAACAACACCTGTCGTGTGAACATGTTTGTGTGCCTCTGAAGCGATCAACAGGCTAAATTCATCTAGCATTGTGTGCACGCGGCATGTGATTTGAGTCCACACTAGGGTCGCTGCTCCTCACGCCTCACATATCTGTTTCAGAAACAGGTGAAATATGCATTGTGAGATAATAAGTAAGGTCAGAAGCACATGTTTACAGATGTATGATAATGAGTGTCATGCTGTGAAAACGGCCCTCGAAACTATATGAATTAACATGCTCGACTATAACAGTTTCAAATAAACTTCCTCTCACATTTTGCGTCAGCGTTGCCCAATGTACTCAACTCTTATCAAGATATAGCATGTGTGCCGGTCAAGCATTGTTCAAGTTTAAACAATTTCAACTTTGACTCCAATTGCTGCTGACCTTTCGATGCACAGCAGATGATTACCAGTAAACTCTAATGCTCAAAATACTTAATTGGTTTGAGTAGGACTTAAATTAAACTTAAACAAATTAGTTCAGTTAAATTAACTTTTATGCGTATTTACAACTTTCTCTTTCTTTTGAGTTCACAGCACTGACATATTTCAAGTAAACTGAACTGTTTCATTGTTTTGAGTTGTATGAACACATTTAGACTAACTTAAGTTTAACTGACACTGGGCTGGGATTTCTATTTCCCAGCATGCTTTGCCCATGGCACTTGAAAGGGAGAGTAAATGCTAAAATTAACCATTATATAACGGTTTGTTTTGTGCAAGATTAATGGTAAGGGAGCTGGCAAGTTGGCATTTTCTGAATTAGTTAGTTATAGCTAGCAGGATATTTATGTTGAAATAACCTGATAATTTTAAGTTAAATGTATTAATTAGTGTACTCAAATATTTTAAGTTAAGAACAATAAAAATGTATGAGTACAAAATTTAAACTTTGAGTTTCTTAACATAAAATTCAACTTTTTTAAGTTCTGACAACTTATTAGTGTTTACAGTGAAGTAAATAACTCATTTGATTTGCAAAAACTCAAAATAAAGCCCAACTTATTCGGGTTTACAGGGAGTAGCTAACTACAAGTAGCGATGCTGCTAACTTAACTACATTTTTTTTATTACCCAGACAGTAGATTAGTTGCTTTTAAAATGGTGTCGCTTTTCCGATAGCTAACTACTTTTTCCAACAAGTAGCGGTGTAGTGCAACCTGCAATGAACTGAAGCAGCGCAGGGTCATCTTATTAATTATCGAGTGCACTCATTCAATGCACCACAATAACTAGTGTACAACTGATGTATGCCCAATAGCTAGAGAATATCCATAATGCATTGTGAGAGTCTCGAGCCGAATTAATTCCCGCATCTGACCAGAAGATGGCGCACACTAACGTTGTGTTTTGCACCGTTGCTTTGGCAAAGCATTTTGTCAATTGAATAGAAAACAAAATTGCGATATAGCTTAGTGCGCTTATCACATGGCAAAGGCTAATGAAATGGGTTGCGGAGGGTTTCAAAACGAAGCGCACTGTGTTCACGCAACGCAAGCAACGCATGATTTGCGTCTTAGAGCGGCTCCATTCACATTATTTATTGTACACAGTATTCCATTCACAGCGGCTCCATTGTGTATTCAGTTTAATTTGCATACATTTTATTCTTGCACTTTGACAGTCAGTTTGAGATATATATTTGAGTACTGCATGTGTCTTTGGATAGCTTACAAAATAAAAACAATACTCTTTAAACTTGTCTTGTTTTCCAGTCATAAAGACAAGTTGAGAAGCAAAACTACATAAGATATTAGGTTTGAGGTCACTGATTTAATAACCATCTGCAATCTAGTTAAAAAAAACAAAAAACACTTGGACGTATTTAGATGAAGTCATTGTCATTTTTTTTGCTTTACATTTAGTGAAGCATTAAAGCAAATGCATACTTTTGGAGGTGCGAGTTAGGGAACTTTTTTTTTAAAGAAAAATATTACTGCACACTCATTATTACCAACGTTTCAGCAAAAAATATACTTTTATAAACTTAAAAGATCTGTGTACCAGAGATCTGTGTACCATTGTCTTGTTGCCAAAATGTGGGGAAGAATAAACTTTTTTAAGAGAACGTGCAGTTATATTTTTGCATTACAAACATGCCTGAAACCTTTTCTGACCTGTTGCAAAATGTTTTTTCCCCTCTGTTTTAAGCATAAACCTCACTCAATGTTGTTGTTAGATTTATACTTAAAACAGATGAGCAATAAAAAATGCATTTAATATTGGTATTTTTGAGACTTTCATTAGTATTCATTGATATTCAAAGCATATCTCCATATTTATCTGCTGTACACTGCAACAGTTTGAAAAGGAGATCTTGTTCAGTGTTATTTTATTATAGTTTAATTAATATTTGAATTTGCTTTTATTTTTATATTTTTAGTTTTCTTGTTAATTTTAGTCATTTCATTATATTGCAATTTTATTAGTTTTTTTTAAATATTGCTTTATAGGTTTTATTTATTTTTTATTTCAGTTTTAGGTGTAATCATTTTAATGCTTCAGCTTAAACTTATTTCAATTTATGCAACGTTTCTCATTTCCATTTTGTTAATTTTTTTCATCTAATACTTGTATTTTATTTTACTTCTGCTTTATTTTAATTAACAGAAATGTTTTTAATACTAAAAACCCTGATCTTGTTTTAGAGATGGTCAGATATACTGGAAAACTAAGCACAAATACTGATTCAGACAACGATTTTTGCAGTGTGGTATCTGCCGTCTGCCGCAGATTAACAAATGAACTATTATCGAGAGGAGAGAGAGGTAAGGAGAGATAAACTGACCGAGGGACAGAGAGTGAAACCTCAAAAGACAGTGAGAGAAGATGGCACACCATTGATTGGCACCCCAGATGCTGCAGGCCAGACCTGCATCAGCACTAAAGAGTTCGATTAGGAGAGCATTGACCAGACCTTGATGGAACTGTGGAGCGGCCGGGACGTGTTTAATTAATAGCCAGCAGAACATGTCTGTTAGGAGATTAACAGGGATGAGATGAGCAAATGGAGGGGTGAAAGGGAAAGAGGATGAATCAATAGATAAATTGAACCTCTTTCACACCTCCTGAGTCTGCGACGTGCGGCGTAACTGCAAGAGTAGCCATGCGTTGGGCTTTCATACTTGATGGGTTTGTGTACTTGAATGGACTGTTTACCTACAAAAACAGCTCCTCTGTAAATGCCCACTCAGTAGGATATTTGTCTTCATTTTTGTGAGAGAGCATGCATGAGAGACTATAACAACACAGTATTCTGAGAAAATATTTATCTTTGTAGACTCTTTAAGCATAAACCCAGCTGTCAAAAACAGACTCCAAGAGCATTTTGCTAATGTTCCTGTTAAGTTATAAAAAACATTATTTCTGAATGTTCTCGGAACTTTTAAAATGTCCAGTTTTTTAAAAACATTTCTTCTTAAATATGCCATAAGGGAATGTTTCCTCTGTTTGATCATTTTGTAAGTACTTTTTAATGTCCTCTGAACCATCTGAAAAAAGTTTAAAAAACATTATAGTCCAACTAAAACGTTTCAGAGAAACATTCCATTAATGATGCATGAATAACGTTTGTGTACCAACTTTTTGATGACCGGATAACTTTGAACGACGTTCTGTTAAAGTTACTGGATGAATATTTGTTCGTAACTTTCAGAGAACCTTGCCAGAACGTTCAAGCAACAATAACTGCAATATAATATAAAGCAATTATTTAAATTCCTATTTTTATTTAGCATTTAAGTTTCCTAAAGGTTGTGTTATTGTATTGCAACTCTTAAAATACATCATATGAAATCTTTAATGCGACATTATGATTTATTTCTGTGAATCAGTTCAATGAATCAATTCAAACTCATTTAACAATTCGTATGCACCATCACTCAAAAAAAGTCTCTTAGTGGCATTTTTGTGTATAAAAATATATTAGTCAAAAGATTAAATATTCTTCTCTATGCTGATTTAGAGAAAAACAATGTGGGAAAACAGGCCTCGTTAATTTTTTAACTAGATTACTGGGTTGTAGCTTTTGCATTAAACATTTAGAAGTTGCTTGTGACTCAAAATGATGGTTCATCTGTCTGAACAAACACATTTTTAAGCAGTTTCAGTGGAAATATTGTAGATAAATATGAAGATGTGTATCGAATATCAATTAAAGTCTCAAAAATATCAAGATTAAATTCATTTTTTTATTGCCCAGCATTAATACATGGTCTTTGGAATGAAGCAAGGTTATGATAAACCTCTTTGACAGGGATCATTTCCTTTAGATTGCAACTCATGGGGAAGATGCCAAAAAGTTCCTATAAAACTGGAAATAATATGTAGATTAAACAGAAGAGCTCGCTCTGAAACAGGCACATCAGCTGTTCTTCTGAATAATGAAACGGTTCTGGATGAGAAAGGCACAGAAGCCCCAGAAAAACAGAGATTCTTTGACTATCCTCGCTGAATGCACTCGTCCATCACAGTCAGCGCATATCGTTTTTCCAGAGATGCGCTGTGCTGTTTGGGTGGCCTTGGCAAGGGAAAAAACTGAGAAAAATATTTTCTGGGTCTCTGAATACAGCATTAATAATCCAGGAAAGCAAAACTTTCCCAGTCAATGTCAGAGTACATATAATATTCTGACAGCCATTTGTTTACTTCATCATCTGACCATTGATTTTTATCCAATTCTAAAAAATTAATTTCGCATGATTATGTGTTTGATTTCAGGCTCTTTCTTGTGTTGTTGTTACAGTCATTATTCTGTCATTTATTTCAAAAGTAAAGACATCAGTTTTAACCATGACAATGGAAATTCAACAACTTCATAACATCAAGAAGGACATGAAAATGCACATGCGCGAATGCATTCGATACTCCTTGAGGTTGTGGTCTAAAATGATGTTTGAAATAAAGCATGACATTTCAGTCAACAGTACAACACTTTAAATAGAATAAGGGCGTGACAAAAGTAATATTATTCATTACATCATTTCCCTCTGATCTGATTGGTTCTTCATATGTATAATTCTCTGTTACTAGGTAAATGCAAATTTTGATTCCTTGATACTTCAAGTGAATGTTAGAGAAATCTTTAAAGGAATGTTTTCTTTATCATTTTGCCGAATTATTGGAAAGTTACTTTTGAATGTTCTTTGAACCATCAGAAACAAGTAGTAAGTAATGCTTAAAAAACATTTAGGGTTGTCAGGTTTTCACAACAAAACCCACTTAATTGCTACTCAAAACTAGCCCAAAAACAAGCCCAATCACATTTCCCATGGTAAAAATCATGTTTGGGGGGGTAAAATCCGCGATTTTGGCAGGGTTCTCCTGGTAAAGTTTGCATTCCAGGGGCTAAATATCATGTTATTTGCGGTCGTTTCAACCTGCGGACATTAAAAAACACACACGCGGCAGCTGTTTTGGGAAAATCCTGAAAACTCAAAAACTGCTTGCCACGCTCACATTTAAGTAAACTGACATGTATTGTCCCATAAATGCTGATTGTTATGCTCAAATAGTGTTAATGCGCATGTGCAGTCCTCAGTGCGTGTCTCCGGACACTGATGCTGCGTCTGAAATCAAATGCTTCCTTACTATACAGTATGCGAAAAACAGTATGCCAAAAGAGTAGAATGTCCGAATACATACAGTAGTACGTGAAAAACAGTAGGCAAAAAGTCCCCAGATGACCTACTTCTTCTGGCGAGATTCTGAAGTGCGCATTCGATGGACACTATACATACAATGCAATGACTTTACTAATCAGCTATTGGCTCTCTTATTTAGAAGACGGGACTTATTCTGCCATATGCGTTGCACTTTCTCCCATCCATAGTAAAGAAAAATGTTCACAGAAAAATGTTCCATGAACGATGTATAAATAAAGTTTTTGTACATTGTGATAACGTTATTAAAGACCAGATAACTTTGAACAAACGCTCTATTAAAGTTTTAAGATTAAGATCTGGAACCTTGCCAGAATGTTAATTACTCACTCATTGTTTGACAAAAGATCTGTTGAGCATGAAACACACAACAACATTTTCTACATGAGGAACTATGACTTATTGCCACTCTGGTGTTTAGATGAACTTGGGTTTCCTTTGACAGACTGTTGCAAAACATCTGACTGAAAGTTCATCCTTGTTCAGCGATCTCAAAACCTTGTATTTAGTTCATGTCTGGACAGGAGCTGACAGTCTCTTGCAGAACGGCAGACCATGAGTACATGATTCAGGCGTGTGAGACTTTTCTGGAGATGCAACAGTGACAGGTACTGTTAACATGAGTTGCAGTGCAATGCTCAAGAACCTGTCAGTGTCAGTTTACGTCATGCACAAGCTCTGTGTTCATAAGCAGAGATGGACACTGAGATGAAGACTTTGACTTAAAATTGACAGCAAACGACACACAAGCACTGATGTTGTGCAATAGGCACTGGCTTGCAGTCTGCATTTCAGTTTATACAGTTATAATGAAACTGTTCAACAGAGTTAAGCCCTTCCATAGCAGACTCAGTAAACAATTCTTAATGGACTTTAAATACAGAGACATTGTCATGCAAACATCACTTCACATTATTATTTTGTCTTCTATATGAAACATGAATGTCTTATGTAGCTTCTGAACAGCAGTACTAAAAAAAAAAAAAAAAAAAAAAAAAGATATATATTTAAACACACACATATATACATATATATGTATATATAATGTACCTCTTGAGGCCAAGGGAGCCGGACAGCTATTATTAACTGGCCTCCGTTACTCTACTCGGGTCACGGCACCAGTGTAACCCCTCCAGTCCTGCTTAGAGCAGGATTTGAATCGGTTTTTCTGACATGGGAGGCGGGCTGAGGGAGTGAGTTTTACTCGTACAGCTATTACTAGCTGGCCTCATTTACACTCACTAACCCCCTTAAACCTCACTCCCATCCGGGTCACGGCACCAATGTAACCCCTCCAGTTCTGTTCAGAGCAGGATTCGAACCGGTTTTTCTGGCATGGGAGGTGGGCTGAGGAAGTGAGTTTTACTCGTACAGCTATTACTAGCTGGCCTCATTTACACTAACTAACCCCCTTAAACCTCACTCCCATCCGGGTCACGGCACCAATGTAACTCTGGTTCTACTCACACTGCTCTGAGTGGGATTCCGGCATGGGAGGCTGGCATGCTAACAAGGACGTTAAAGACTGCAGCCGCTTCAGCGTCAGTTGCTAGTGCACCTCTTGAGGCCAAGGGAGTGTGGTTTACAAGCACAGCTCTTGCTAGCTGGCCTCCATTACACTTAGAACTTTATATAGTGTTTTTTTTTTAAAATCCCTACAGAAAAATTAATGGGAAAACACATGCAGAACCAAGGCCACTGGAAAAGTGGGCCGTCACTGTTACGCTCTATTACATTGCAGCATTCTGAGGTGTGACTGGTTGAGATTTCATCTGTGCTCATAGTGCCCAGGTCGGTTTATCAGATCTGTCTCTGGAAGCCATCAATCAACCCGCCTGAACCTCCTTAAGCTGAGAGATATTTCCCTGCCGCAACCTGTAAGAATCTTGCAGACCGGAGGCCAGTTACTAAACAGCTCTAGGACAGTCATAGAGTCATAAAGTTTGAGAGTAATGGGCCACATTTACAGATGAATTCAAGCCAGCCATTGCAAGTGCTTCTTCAGGCAGAAATGTGGCATGTGGTTGGACAGGAACACATTGAGATGGTATCAGTGGTTTCCTGTGATGGCTTTTTAAATGCATATCACTCTGTTCCGTTCTATATGATAAAATGTGCCTTGCTTTGGATTTCTATCTTCATTTGAACTAGGGGTTGCACAGACTAGTCAATATAGTCAGTAAATGAGTGAAAATACAGATAAATCCAGGCCCTTGTTACCTCTGGAGGCACAGTAATAGCACAGAAAAATAATAGCACCATAAAAATAGCACAAACTTTTGTGAATAAGATGCATTCTATAATATAATATAATAATTGCACAGAAAGGGGGCGTGTTTGCACCAAAATGAATGGCAATGGCTTGATATTTGCGCTGAAATACTGCACACTAAAATGGCGTAACTGTTTAGAGAATTCAGGCCTCTTTGTTTTTGCACTTGTGTGGCAGAGCGGCCTAAATGAGTTAGAAGAGGGAAGAGGAAGTGACAGATGAAAGGGATAGAGATAAATGTAGGCGTGGTGAAGACGGCGGCGTTTACAATACGAAATGGCACAATCAATTC
Source organism: Elopichthys bambusa (assembly GCA_037101425.1). Lineage (NCBI taxonomy): Eukaryota > Metazoa > Chordata > Actinopteri > Cypriniformes > Xenocyprididae > Elopichthys > Elopichthys bambusa. The sequence goes on along the minus strand of CM074439.1, from coordinate 32,876,656 downwards.
AGGCCAAAATAAGCACGATTGATTCGGGACTGTAACAAAGGAAAGCAATATCTGGAGGGCTGCATGAGAGGGAACGAGCATGCAAAAGTACACGTTGTGTAGGAAGCAAGAAAATCGTGAAGACTTTGAGTTGTACGGTAAATGACAGACTAAATCAATAACATGGTGTGGCTGAGGGTAAGACTGCGAGAAAGAGAGAGAGAAAGAGGAGAAAAGAAGCAGACAAACGCGAGAGACTGCAAAGCCATTAAACAAACAGCACTTTTTTAAACAATTTGCTGTTCAGCAATAAAGTGACAATTTCCAAGTCTTTCCTGTTCTAGAACTGTTTTTCACCTCCCTGAGATCTGCATGACATTTACAAATGCAGAAATAATGCAAAACAAATGAGATTTGTACATTTTTCTGAAGAATATGAATTTTCGAAACTCATTACCATTGTACTAGGGTGCTGTCAGTGGTTGCCAAGGTGTTGCTATGCGGTTGCTAGGGTGTTATATGGTTGCCATTGCATTGCTATGTGGTTGCCAAGGCATGGCTATGCATTTTCAAAGGTGTTGTGTGTGGTTGCCAGAGTGTTACTATGTAGTCACTAGGATGATGCTGCTGCATTGCTATGTGATTGCTAGGGTGTTGTGTGTGGTTGCCAGGGTGTAGCTATGCAGTTCCAAGGGTGGTGTGTGTGGTTGCTAGGGTGTTGCTGTGTAGTTGATAGGATGTTGTGGGTGGTTGCCAGGGCGTGGCTATGCATTTTCAAGGCTGCTGCATTGTTATGTGGTTGCTAGTGTGTTGTGTGTGGTTATCAAGGTGTTGCTATGTAGTTGCTAGGATGTTTTATGTGGTTGCCAGGGTGTGGCTATGCGGTTTCAAGGGTGTTGTGTGTGGGGTTGCCAGGGTTTTACTATGTAGTTGCTAGGATGTTGTGGGTGGTTGCCAGTGTGTGGCTATGCAGTTGCAAGGGTGATGAGTGTGGTTACCAGGATGTTGCTATGTAGGTGCTAGGATGATGTGGGTGGTTGCTGCTGCATTGCTATGTGGTTGCTAGGTTGTTGTGGGTGGTTGCCAGGGTGTTGCTATGCAGGTGCTAGGATGTTGTGTGTGCTTGCCAGGGCGTGGCTATGCGGTTTCAAGGGTATTGTGTGTGGTTGCCAGGGTGTTGCTATGTAGGTGCTAGGATGTTGTAGGTGCTTGCCAGGGCATGGCTATGTTGTTTCAAGGATGTTGTGTGTGGTTGCCAGGGTGTTGCTATGTAGGTACTAGGATGCTGTGGGTGGTTGCCAGGGCATGGCTCTGTGGTTTCAAGAGTGTTGTGTGTGGTTGCCAGGGTGTTGCTATGTGTTTGCTAGGAAAGGGGTTTTCATTTGACAGCACTAATATACACGTGTAGGGGTTTGATTAAATTGCTTTCCTTAATATAAGCAATAGTTACAGTGATGCATAACTTGGCAAACAGCACTAATAAGTAGAGAATGACTGTTCATGTAGGAAGTAGTTTGAATCTCAGCGGGAGAATTTTCTCTTGCTGGCAAATTTCACATTTCTTCCAGTTCTGTCTCACTTCAGGCACAAATGAAGGTCGCTCGACTCATTAACTTCCTGGCTGAGTCTGGCTCACCCCCGGCCAGTCTCACTTTCAACATCACTCACCACAGTCCAATCAGCCCACTTCATTGATATATATATATAGAGAGACTGACACCAGAGAAGACAGAAGAGGACAAATGAATAAAGAGACACGACAAAGACAATCAAGCAAACAACAGCAGTGAGGACAACCTGTAGAATAAGAAAATTACAATTTATATCTCGTCAGTAGTTTTTCATAGACAAAGATTAAATGGAGATACAGTGTCTCACAGAAGCGAGTACACCCCTCACATTTTTGTAAATATTTTCTTATATCTTTTCATGTGACAACACTGAAGAAATGACACTTTGCTACAATGTAAAGTAGTGAGTGTACAGCTTGTATAACAGTGTAAATTTGCTGTCCCCTCAAAATAACTCAACACACAGCCATTAATGTCTAAACCGTTGGCCACAAAAGTGAGTGCACCCCTAAGTGAAAATGTCCAAATTGGGCCCAATTAGCCATTTTCTCTCCCCGGTGTCATGTGACTCGTTAGTGTTACAAGGTCTCAGGTGTGAATGGGGAGCAGGTGTGTTAAATTTGGTCGCTCTTACTCTCTCATACTGGTCACTGAAAGTTCAACATGGCACCTCATGGCAAAGAACTCTCTGAGGATCTGAAAAAAAGAATTGTTGTTCTACATAAAGATGGCGTAGGCCAGTGGTTCCCAAACTTTTTAGAGTGGAGTGCCCCCTGGAGTGGAGTGCCCCCTGAGGCATTTACTATCCTTCTTCCACTTAGATTGTAAATGTTCCATTAAGGGACAATATTTGCTCCCTAAATTGACTTTCTAGTGCATTTAAAAAAAAAAAAAAAATTGAAAAAAAAGTTCAATAGGGAAATATGCAATACTAAAACCGCCAGTAGATGGCAGTAAATCACTGTCTAAATGCATGAGTCATCGAGTCATTCATTCAACGAAGCAAGTGGCTGAATTTATGAATGAATCATTGAATCAGTGACTTTTACAAAAAGATTTGTTCAAAAAGCCGCAGATTTGTTCTCGAAATACCGCTGTATGCAACCTATATGCACCAATATGCATGCTGATTATGTGGAAATGGACGTTGTCAGATTTGACTGCAAAAGATGTCGTATTTTGATTGGATGTCATGTACGGCATTGTGCCTGATAGAAATACATGATCTATTTTAATGTTATTTTGGTAGGGAAAAATTAAATGAACGGCAAAATTCTGCATTTTGTTCGCGTACCCCCTCTGTTACCTCACATACCCCCAGAGGTATGCGTACCCCAGTTTGGGAACCACTGGCGTAGGCTATAGACCAAGATCCTGAAACTGAGCTGCGGCATGGTGGCCAAGACCATACAGCGGTTTAACAGGGAAGGTTCCACTCATAACAGGCCTCGCCATGGTTGACCAAAAGAAATACACATGCACGTGCTCAGCGTCATATCCAGAGGTTGTGTTTGGGAAAAAGACGTATAAGTGCTGCCAGCATTGCTGCAGAGGTTGAAGGGGTGGGGGGTCAGTGCTCAGACCATACGTTCGCACACTGCATCAAATTGGTCTGCATGACTGTCGTCCCAGAAGGAAGCCTCTTCTAAAGATGATACACAAGAAAGCCCGCAAACAGTTTGCTAAAGACAAGCAGACTAAGGACATGGATTACTGGAACCATGTCCTGTGGTCTGATGAGACCAAGATAAACTTGTTTGGTTCAGATGGTGTCAAGCGTGTTTGGCGACAACCAGGTGAGGAGTACAAAGACAAGTATGTCTTGCCTACAGTCAAGCACGGTGGTGGGAGTGTCATGGTCTGGGGCTGCTGCCGGCACTGGGGAGCTACAGTTCATTGAGGGAACCATGAATGCCAACATGTACTGTGACATACTGAAGCAGAGCATGATCCCCTCCCTTCGGAGACTGGGCCGCAGGGCAGTATTCCAACATGATAACGACCCGAACACACCTCCAAGACGACCACTGCCTTGCTAAAGAAGCTGAGGGTACCTAAATCCTATTGAGCATCTGTGGGGCATCCTCAAACGGAAGGTGGCCACACAAAATATTGACACTTTGGGCCCAATTTGGACATTTTCACTTAGGGGTGTACTCACTTTTGTGGCCAGCGGTTTAGACTTAATGGCTGTGTTTTGAGTTATTTTGAGGGGGCAGCAAATTTACACTGTTATACAAGCTGTACACTCACTACTTTACATTGTAGCAATACATGCACCAAACATTTACCTCAAGATACCAAAAAATAATCAAGATAAAGAATCTGAAATTTCACTAAAAACCCCATAAAGATAGCAAGTCTTAGAAAACTTTCATTATCATTGAGATCTCATAGTAGCGGAGAATTTTATCATACCATTCTAAACAGGTCAGTTTATCACACAAAGCTATTGTAAATCATCAGAAGACTTGAAATATAGTGCAAAAGCCGTATGGACTACAGTTTATTTGAAGCTTGACAAATGTGGTCACTACCCAGCTAACAAAAATATGTTCTAATAGAGCCGTACGATTAATCATTAAAAGTTTGCTATCTTGATTCAAACACCCATGCAATCTTATTCCAGTTGTCATGTATAGGTATGAAACAACTTCAGAAAGTCTTTTCAACCACACAGTATCATTATTTCTGTGTCTACTGATGTCTACAGTAGCGATCAAAATTGAGTAAATCACCTTTTGACAGTAACTTGAAGCTTCAAATAATGATTGTGTCAATTACATTGTTACGCCAGTAGGTGGTGACAAGTGACTGTTAAAAAATGTATTCGTCATTGAATTATTCATTTAAGAGATTCATTCAAAAATGCTGATTCAACCAGTGATTAAACACGTAAAGTCTTTGAATCATTCACTCAACTGTTTTTTAAAAAAAATTAATTTAAATGAATTACATATTTTTAAATAGACTATAGCAATAAACATTTTGTTAGAACCTATATATTATTTGGTTTAGTTGTCTATTTAGAGTCGTGGGAGGATCGTGATCTCTATTTGAACAAAATAAATAAATAAAAATTGTGATTCTCAATTTATCCAAAATTGTGCAGCTCAATGTCCCACTAAGAATATTTTATTCATTTATTTATTTTATCATTTTCGTGAATCATTTTGCAAGTATGGAATGTTCTGAAAGAAGTATCTGAAAAAGTAATGTAGTAATGTTTAAGAAACATTAGATTAAAGTCCAAATAAAATGTTTTAGAAAAATATTTCATGAAACTGAAAGTGAAAAAGTGAACGTGAATGAGGTATAAATACGGTTTTTGTGCTAATGTTTTGATTATGTTGTTAAAGACCACATAACACTGAATGAACATTCTATTGATTCTTTAATCAGAATGTTAGCTAATGTTCTGAGAACATTTATGACTTTTCATTGTATGAATAGGAAATTCATAAATATCTAAAAACAAAAAAAAAAAGCACAGATATGTACATAACAGACTACAGGTTTGTAACTACATGAGATTGAGTAAATGATGACCGCGTTTTGCGTTTTTAGGTGAACTGTCCCTTTAAAGGCATTTTGCTGACACTCACATACATGTGGACATTTCAGTGTCCAGACTCATTTGAATGGCTGCCGTGCCGCTTTCTAATGGCCGAGTCAGAATCAATATGGCTTCATTGATTAGCGGGTGCACAGATTTAAGTGCGGCATTGGAAGGGGCCTTACATTGCGCTATAGTAGATAACAGGGAGGCATGTCAGCACATTTCATCAGGCTTATCTAATTTTGATCCGCTTCCAGTATTTTCTCAAATTATGCAAGTAAGCGTGCCATATGTTGAAACAGAACACCCTCTGTGGTGCATCATCAAAATGACAAATGCAACTTACCTGACGACGCATGCAAGATGCATTTCTGGTGTCCACTTAAGCATAGATAAAAAAGACAGGTAAAGACAACAAAATAAGGCAGAGAGAGGGAGAAAAAGTGAGACAGCTGAAGACATGATTAAATTTCAACATCTATTATAGCTCAGGCTTTGATCCGTCTTCAAGGCTTCTTACTCTGGGCTGTAACGTTTTGAACTTTCCGTCTTAAAAGGTGAAGCTCCAACGGCTGTTTCATCATAGATTTAATATCAATAATTTACGCTACCCTTGGGGAAGAAACAAAATTAAGTACACTCTCCTTTGCAGGTTAAGAAATTTAAATGAAGCATTGATAAACAGCAGCGGGACAAATAGAGTTTATTATTGCTGTTTGAAGCTTGAGACCCTCAAACGTTTCTCAAAACGTTTTCTCAAACTCTTTTCCCACAGTTAAAAAAATTAGTAATTTTAAATGTTTTAATGTAAAATGTTTAAACTAATGTTTAATCAGTTAACAGTTATTCAAGATAAACCATGGAAGGTTTAATATTTTGTCTAAAAATTTTGGCTGCGTGAGATTCTCCAGCTTTGTTGTTGTTGAGCATAGCTAGCTATAATAAATGATCTGTGGGGTATTTTGAGCTGAAACTTCACAGACACATTCTGGGGACACCAGAGACTTATATTACATCTTGTAAAAGGGGCATTATACGTCCCCTTAAAAATTATGATAAAACTGTATTTTAAAAAAAAGTATATTAAAAAAAGTTAATTATATTTAAAAAAGTAAATAAGGTCAGTTTTGATTTTACATTTACTTCAAACCAGCAGCTCTCCACAGCATGTGATTTTTTTTTTTCGTTCGCTTTCAATTGTTTCAATTTCAAGGTGATTTACAGGCATGAAATGTTGCGTTAGAAAGTCAACAAAGGCAACTGTGATCACAAAGTACGGCACATTCAATTGTGGCAGCACTAACAGTAATGGTGTAAACCTTGAAAATGAACCAGATTAGCAGTGAATAAATTATTTCTCTCTGTAGTAAACACTCTCCTCATTCCCACATTCCTCTACAGGCGTGGGTTGTTTACTTCACACAGTCCGATTAAAGAAGAATGAAGGCTCCACATTTCGAGAAACAGTTCTGTGGTCGGAATTTGTGTCATTTCCCATAAACTACCAACTAGTCGACACTCTGGATGCTCACTTTCATGTTTTTCAATTTGCTATTATAAGGCTTTAATGGGTAATGTGAATGAGGACTCAAGGTCCACTTTTTTCTGCCTCTTCTATCTCAACCCCCTGCCGGGCCCTTCATTCTCAGGGGTATCTGCCATCTTCATTGGGCAATGCCAGACTCTCTCTCTCTGGCTTTCTTTCGTGACACAGAATGGAGAGTTGTTGCCGATGACCTATTCATGCAGGCTTTTATATAAAGGACCCCTACCACAACATTTAGAGACCTTCAATGAGGGATTTTGCACTGTTGGCCACTAAGGTTCAACACAAAAATTACAAAATGGTGAAACACTCATGATGTTTCTGTGCACTGTAAAAAGATAAAACTTTTTACAATAAGCTCTTATTTGATATCATTAGTTAAAGGTGAAGTATGTAAGATTTTTTTAATGTTAAAATACATTTTCTTAACCCAGTTTATTGTTCATTCATGGGTTTATCTCTCCCAAAATGTAAACATTAAGCCCCCGCAGGCACTATAAGAACATTGAGAGCGTCTGCTCAGATCTGTCAATCTGTTTCCAGGTCAACCTATAGCGAGAGTTTGGGGCGTGGCTACAGTAGCAGGCGGAGCATTTGGGGCGTGGCTACAGTAGCAGGCGGAGCATTTGGGGTGTGGCTACAGTAGCAGGCGACGAGTTTGGGGCGTGGCTACAGTAGCAGGCGGAGCATTTGGGGTGTGGCTACAGTAGCAGGCGACGAGTTTGGGGCGTGGCTACAGTAGCAGGCGGAGCATTTGGGGTGTGGCTACAGTAGCAGGCGACGAGTTTGGGGCGTGGCTACAGTAGCAGGCAGAGCATTTGGGGTGTGGCTACAGTAGCAGGCTACGAGTTTGGGGCGTGGCTACAGTAGCAGGTGGAGCATTTGGGGCATGGCTACAGTAGCAGGTGGAGTGTTTAGGGTGTGTGGCTACAGTAGCAGGCGGAGCGTTTGGGGCATGGCTACTGTATTAGGTGAAGCATTTGGGGTGTGGTTACTGTAGCAGGCAGAGCATTTGGGGTGTGGCTACAGCAGCAGGCAAAGAGTTTGCGGTGTGGTTACAATTGCAGGTGGAGCATTTGGGGCGTGGCTACTGTAGCAGGCGGAGCATTTGGGGTGTGGCTACAGTAGCAGGCAGAGCATTTGGGGAAGTACTGACAGTAGCAGGCAAAGAGTTTGGGGTGTGGTTACAGTTGCAGGTGGAGCATTTGGGGTGTGGCTACAGTAGCAGTCAGAGATTTTGGGGTGTGGTTAAAGTTGCAGGTGAAGCATTTGGGGCGTGGCTACAGTAGCAGGCAGAGAGTTTGGGGTGTGGTTACAGTTGCAGGTGGAGCATTTGGGGCGTGGCTACAGTAGCAGTCAGAGATTTTGGGGTGTGGTTACAGTTGCAGGTGGAGCATTTGGGGCGTGACTACAGTAGCAGGCAGAGATTTTGGGGTGTGGTTAAAGTTGCAGGTGGAGCATTTGGGGTGTGGCTACAGTAGCAGGCAGCGAGTTTGGGGCGTGACTACAGTAGCAGGCAGAGATTTTGGGGTGTGGTTAAAGTTGCAGGTGGAGCATTTGGGGTGTGGCTACAGTAGCAGGCAGAGATTTTGGGGTGTGGTTAAAGTTGCAGGTGGAGCATTTGGGGCGTGGCTACAGTAGCAGGCAGAGATTTTGGGGTGTGGTTAAAGTTGCAGGTGGAGCATTTGGGGCGTGGCTACAGTAGCAGGCAGAGATTTTGGGGTGTGGTTAAAGTTGCAGGTGGAGCATTTGGGGCGTGGCTACAGTAGCAGGCAGAGAGTTTGGGGTGTGGTTACAGTTGCAGGTGGAGCATTTGGGGCGTGGCTACAGTAGCAGGCGAAGAGTTTGGGGCGTGGCTACTGTAGCAGGTGGAGCTAGAGGGTGTTTAGCTACTTTGAGACCATGGCTGTGTCTGAAATCGACCCCTATACCCTTAAATAGGGCACTATTAGTGGATAGTAGATGTTTTGAGTGCACTCATTCAATCCCATAATGCATTGCAATAACAAGTGTACAACAAGAGTATTTCCATCCACATATTTTAGCTGAATTCTCAGATGCATAAAAAGTGCTGGATGGAAACACTAAAATGTGAATAAATTCAAAATACACATAAAAAAAAAAAAAAAAACTTCCCCAGTGGCTACAACTTCCTTTTCTTTGAGATTGAATTTTTTAAATGTATTTATCAAATCATTCCCTGAATGGACTTTGGCATTACGGTCGTTCTTTCTTTCCATGTCCTTCTCTCCTCTCTCTCTCTCTCTCTCTTTTTGGGCCTCTCTAAGGGACAGTGATTACAAGTGAATGTGTGCTGCTTGTGTCATGCCAATTAATGAGGAAAGCTTAAGGCCTGTGTGAATGCAGCGAGAAGAGAAAGCAGTTGTGCCATCTCCATACATTTCCATACTAAATAGCCTGGAAAGTCCTAGCCTCTCTGTGGCTCTGCCACAAACTCTTGTTGGCAGACACACACACTTCTGAGCAAACTTGGCGCAGGAGCACAACCTTTCAAACATTCCCGAGCATGCTTGCGCTAAGGAACGTCTCCGGAGCGCAGGATGTGTCACGGTTTGTTGCCCAGTGATCCTGCAGTGCTGTCAGACTTAATGGTCCTATCACATTCACACTGGCAAAAAATAATTCAAATGATAATTATCTGAAAATTGCATCAGTAATTGAATTCCAGAAGGCATACCAGAGGTAGGTGGGTCAGTAACGTGATGCACATTTTTGTGTCTGCTGCACCTATTAAGTTATTCAAAAATACAAATGCAATTCATACAGATGATGACTTGAATACACCTATTCATATCTTAATTAAAATTCATTTAGAATTTTTTTTTTCTTTTCTTTTTTTTTTTCAAAAATGTCTAGGTGTTGTAACTGTCCAGAGAAATAAAAATTCTCATTAAAAAGCTAAAATTCTTAGATAGATAGATTAGATGATAGATAGATAGATAGATAGATAGATAGATAGATACATACATACATACATACATACATACATACATACATACATACATACATACTTCCCTTTGTCAAGGGAAAAACCCCAGCACACCTGCATTTGAAAACTTTCAATTATGAACAAGTAATCATCTAAAATGTTTAATAGTGCTTTAAGAAGATTTGAGAAAGGCACTGCAGGTGATTATCATTAAAATACTGCTGAATGGGGCCAAATACGGTCCAGTGCTGGTGAAGCTCAAGCGTGTAGTCACTCGTGGCAACTCTATGAGCACTACAGCTATGCATCTCTCCAGACACAGTGAGCAATGTCCCTCTGATTCCTGTTCTCGCTGAGCAAAACATATTACTATTGGTCAGACCTTTAACCCAGAAACACCAGTGTACGGACATTCTTTACAAAGACGCACTATAAAAATCAAAACAATCTAATACAGGACAGTTAATCTATTTACTAAGCTATTAATCATGTTTAGGAGGACCCTTCATGTTATACAGTAACTAAACAGGAATAATATACCGTCAGCTAGTCATTATCACGAATAAAGTCTGACAGCTTGATCAGGTTTATTTTATGATAATGACTGGCTGCCTGTAAATTATCCATTACCTGGCTACTTATATACACAAATATATGGACATGAAATATTGATTTGAGTATAAATTATTTCATTACATTAGAAGAAAGAGACGTGGAGCGATACTAGAACAGCTCCACAGAAAATCACTTTAATTAACCAACCAGAATCAAGGAAACTAGAGAAACATGCTGTAAAACATACATTATACACTGTAAAAATTATGATTTGTCGAAGTTGTAATAGTTTTACTATCATTCAGGTACAGTTATTGTTTTATTAATATTTTGAGTTCATATATTTTCCATTTTAATTTTAGTTAAAGTTTTAGTGACTTTTTTTTTTTTTTTGGTCAAGTTTTTGTTTTTATGTCTATATAGTTTTTATTAATTTTTTTAGTTTTAGTTATTTTAGTCCACCCTAAAAAAACAATTCTGGGTTAAAAACAACCCAAGTTGGGTTGAAAATGGACAAACCAAGCGACTGGGTTGTTTTAACCCAAATATTTGACCCAACCTGCAGGTTAGTTTTATTTAAATTAATAGTAAAAAAGTTAATAGTAAAAAATGACTGTATTGCTTCCTTAAAATGAACCCAAAATAGGTTGGAATCTAATAAATCAACATTTATTAATAAGTTTAATAAACAATAATTAAATAATAAACATTTATTAAATTGCTTATTAATTATTATTGTTGCCTCTAGTTATTATGAGTCTGATTTTTAATTTCCAACCTGTTTTGGGTTCATTTTAAGCCAGACATATAGTCATTTTAAACAATAGTTGAGTTTAATAAAACTAACCTGCGGGTTGGGTCAAATATTTAACCCAACGGCTGGGTTAAAACAACCCAGTCGCTTGGTTTGTCCATATTTAACCCAACTTGGGTTGTTTTTAACCCAGAATTTTCTATACATCAAACAGGATATTCATAATTTAATGTATGAATGATCTATAAGCCATGCATTATACACACTAAAAAAATGCTGGGTTAAAAACAACCCAAGTTGGGTTGTTTTAACCCAGTGGTTGGGTTAAATGTTGGGTAGTTTTATTTAACCCAACTATTGTTTAAAAATTACTGTATTGCTCGCTTAAAATGAACCCAAAGTATGTTGGAAATGAACATTTCTTAATATGTTTTATATGTTTTAATTTCCAACCTATTTTGGGTACATTTTAAGCCAGTCATATAGTCATTTTAAAGATTGTTTTGTTGAGTTATGCTGACATCACAAGAAAAATAAGTTTTTTTTTGAAAAAACAAGACAGAACCATAATGATGCATGGTCTGTGTAAGCTTCAAGATATTTGATTAATTCTGTTTGGTCCTTATTTTAACATTACTGGTAAATTACACTGTTTTAGGATGCAGTCATTGTGTTTGAAATAGACCAGAAACATACTTTGGTAGATGCAAAGGCATTACAGGCACAAACCTCATTATTCAGTAAAAGAGGTAATATTTTGTTGAAAAGGACTGCTAACGGACAGCCTTCTCCAGATACATTACAAGTCCGAGCCGGAGCAATATCACACGTGAGCCGTACTGTTGTGATGGAGGAGTTGTGTGGGGGCGTGTGCGTGAGCGAATTTGAACAGAAAAATGACAATGATAAACCAAAGCAGGTCGCAGAGACTATAAAAGTAGGGCCACCGAAAAATCTTGAGACTTATCGAAAAACGTGATTGCATTTGAAAAGGTCTCGGGCTGTCACAAAGAACTTTGAATGGATGAGGGACACTGGGGTTCAGATAACAGTCGCGTGATGGAAATTATACCGCATCTGCTCTGTTGAAACCTTTCTCTCTCTGACCATCAAAAACAAACACAAAGCGCAAACAAATCAGACGATTCTAATCAATGGTAATCATTAGAAATGAATTTGAACTATGATTTAACACTTTAATGTGTGATAAATGCAACATATCAGGGCAAAAATTATTCAAAGCCGTGGAAAGATTCATAAGAACTGTTGCACCGTTTCACAATTGATTTCACTGACAGATGCCAAATGAGCGTTTACTGGCAGAACATTTTTCACACATAGTAAAACTCAAAGCACTTTACAAGAGGTCAAATTGTATTATTAAAGCATGTGATCACACAAACATATCTCTTGAAAAGAGTTGAGTATACTTGCTGTTTCGCCCGCAATACTCATATTTGTGGCCAATCATCATTCTTAAAAAAAAAAAAAAAGGTGAGCAAATAATAAAATTTTTCATTTTTGAGTGAACTATCCCTTTAAAAGGCTCAATTCCAGCTCAGTATCATACAGAGTTCACCATATTGATATTCAAATGCTGTTGCGACGTCCCTTCACTTCAGTCAGGGCAGCCATCAATCTCCAGATGACAGTCAACACCCTGTTAGAGCACAATCCTCCAGAGCCATTGACCTTGTGAGCGCATACGTGTGAATATTTCCGCCAAATTACCATCAACGGCGCGAGTCTGTGTCAAAACCACAACCAAGGTCCTCATCATGTCCAGCTAATATTATAAAACATAACAGTTCAGCAGCACCTGCAATCAGGTGGGTCAGTACTGTTGTGCTTTTTGAACTGCATAAATATGAAAATGAATAAATAAATAAATAGTCATTGCTTAGAAACTGACAATTAAGCCAACTGATGCAACAAAACATATTCAAATACACTTACTAATGTTGTTGTGGTGTTTTCCCTCCAAAATGATGTAACTTCCTGGTGGATGATGTCATGAAGGAACTGGCTTTTGTTAGTTAAAGGGAATTTACAAAAGACTAACGGGATGAAAAGTGATATTGATTACACAGGCCTAAACTTATAAATTGATTTTTCTAAGAAATAATAAGAAATTGTAAGACAATATTTCTAAGAAAAATTGTATATATATATATATATATATATATATATATATATATATATATGTATATACAGTATATATACATATATTAGTGTTGTCAAATGAATCGCATCCAAAATAAAAGTTTGTTTACGTAATATATGTGTGTGTGCGGAGTATAATTATGTATATATAAATACACACACATACATGTATAAATTTAAGAAATATTTGCATGTATATACTGTGTATATATTTATATAATTTATATTATAAATATAAATATTTTAAATATAATTGTTTTCTTAAATATATACATACTCACACACACACACACAAACACACATATATATATATATATATATATATATACACACACACATATACACACACACACATATATATATATATACACATATATATACTGTATATGTATGTGTGTATATGTGTATATATATATATATATATATATATATATATATATATATATATATAGTGCTGTCAAACGATTAATTGCGATTAATTTTTTTCTTAAATACATACATGTATACACACACACAGGCACATATATAGTGCTGTCAAACAATTAATTGTGATTAATCACATCCAAAACAAGTTTGTGTTTACATATGTGTGTACTTTGTATAATTATATATATAACGTGTGTGTTTGTATATGTATATATATCCAATCAAACCCAACAAGTGAAATGTATTTGTAACTAACATGGTTTGCATCTTCAAAAATTGTGAGTCTAATATTTTAGTCAGATGGTGGCACATAAATGTACTGCACACCAGGAAAGACCCAATAAATCAAGTGAATTATTTCTAAACAATTCTCTGCTAAGTTTCCCCACGCAAATCACCTCTCCCAGTAGAGAGTATAAACCACTAATGTGCATGTCCACGCAAACACCTTTCCTCCAGTACTGCAGTGCACTGAGCGTGCTATAAATCACCTTATATTATCATAGCGCTCTAGTAGACTCCGCCCCTCTGTGCTCACGATTGGCCGAGTCTGCTCCTTGGTACCCGGCCCCCTTCCTTGACGCTCGCTGATTGGTGGAGGAGATTCTCCTTGAGCTGTCAATCAGACGCTTCTTTCGTGCTCCGCTCTGAAGCGATGCACAGTGATTCTGATTCACTGAACAGATCGTTAGAGCACACAACATCCCACCAAACCATCTGAACTGTCGTTTTTATCTTTTTCTGTGGATGCTCTTGCTTTGAATATAAAAATCTGAGGAGGTATATATTACAATTTTTCTTTTTCTGCGCAAGGATTTATTTATATATCCTCTGGCACTCCAAACGCCAACAGATTGTGGTTGGTCTCCTTGCAAAGGGTCACTTGGGAGAATCGACCCGTCTTGTGGCACTCCTGACACACTTGGAAGATTTGTGGACTGCGGACGTTTGGTGAAATAGGACACGCGGACGGACAACTGCGGTTTATGCGTGTTCCCGTTCATAGAAGATAAAAACGGACTGTTGCTGCAAGAACTGACACTGAGAAATAACAAACAATCAACTCAAAACATGAGCTGCGCAATGTTGCGACACGCGCTCGCTTTGCTCTTGGCGTTGCTGTGGAAAGGTAAGTTGCAATTCTTCAAGCATTCTTCTAGAGCAAATGTTCCTCACTCGTTCCTTGCTTCATTCTTTGCTGGGACCTGGAGTGGAATACTAATGCGGCTCCGGGGGTCTACCTGCCAATGAATCATGTGTGTGTGTGTGTGTGTGTAAGCGTGTGTGATCAAATCATAGAGACAAGTGCGCTCCACAACACACGAGTTCTGCATATTAACACTTTAGCGGGGAAAACATATCAATACCGCGTTTCTGTCTCTGTGCGTAACAAGTCAGTGGATGCCTTTACAGATACTGACAGCTTTTTTTTTTTTATGACCAAGATTGGTGTTTTTTTTTTTTTTTTGTAAGTGTCCGATAACATGCTATTCTTTAGAGATCCAGCAGGTGGCATTAATCAATATTCAGAAACCGATAACTGTTATTTTTATTTTTAAGTGAATGATATCCAGTGTGTGTATAATAATAATAATAATAATAATAACCATTAGACCATTAGTGACTCATTAGACTACTGCTGTTGTGGTTCTTGTTATATAAAAATTGCCATTTTAATTGTCATTATATTTGCATTTATTGTATTAATATTAAATGTCATTTTAATTGTATATTTATTATAGTTTTATAATTTAATGTTGAATAGACAGCGGTGCTATGGTGCTGTCTGTGGCTGTTCTTTAGAGATCCAGCAGGTGGCATTTATCGGTAGAACCGATATTCATAAACCGATAAGTTATATTTACTGTTAAGTGTCTGATATGCAAATAATAAGTTAATATTAATTTGTGACTCATGAATATTTTATTACTGCTGTTGTGATTTTTGTTGATGTTGATATATCGCCATATTTATTGTTATTATATTAGCATATATATTATATTAATATGAATTTTTAGTTGTAGCCTATATTTATGGTTTTATATTTTTAATGTTGAGTAGACAGTGATGTAATGGTGTTGTTTTTGGTTGTTCTTTAGAGATTCAGCAGGTGGCATTTATTAGTAGAACCGATATTCATAAACCGATAATAGTTATATTTACTGTTAAGTGTCTGATATGCAAATAAAAAATTAGTAAATATTAATTTGTGACTCATTAATATTTTATTACTGCTGTTGTGATTTCTGCTGATGTTGATATATTAATATTGCCATGTTCATTGTTATTAAATTAGCATATATTATATTAATATGAATTTTTAATTGTAGCCTATATTTTTATAGTTTTATAATTTAATGTTGAATAGACAGCGGTGCTATGGTGCTGTCTGTGGCTGTTCTTTAGAGATCCAGCAGGTGGCATTTATCGGTAGAACCGATATTCATAAACCGATAATAGTTATATTTACTTTTAAGTGTCTGATATGCAAATAATAAGTAAATGTTAATTTGTGACTCATGAATATTTTATTACTGCTGTTGTGATTTTTGTTGATGTTGATATATCGCCATATTTATTGTTATTATATTAGCATATATATTATATTAATATGAATTTTTAGTTGTAGCCTATATTTATGGTTTTATATTTTTAATGTTGAGTAGACAGTGATGTAATGGTGTTGTTTTTGGTTGTTCTTTAGAGATTCAGCAGGTGGCATTTATTAGTAGAACCGATATTCATAAACCGATAATAGTTATATTTACTGTTAAGTGTCTGATATGCAAATAAAAAATTAGTAAATATTAATTTGTGACTCATGAATATTTTATTACTGCTGTTGTGATTTCTGCTGATGTTGATATATTAATATTGCCATGTTCATTGTTATTAAATTAGCATATATTATATTAATATGAATTTTTAATTGTAGCCTATATTTTTATAGTTTTATAATTTAATGTTGAATAGACAGCGGTGCTATGGTGCTGTCTGTGGCTGTTCTTTAGAGATCCAGCAGGTGGTATTTATCGGTAGAACCGATATTCATAAACCGATAATAGTTATATTTACTTTTAAGTGTCTGATATGCAAATAATAAGTAAATGTTAATTTGTGACTCATGAATATTTTATTACTGCTGTTGTGATTTTTGTTGATGTTGATATATCGCCATATTTATTGTTATTATATTAGCATATATATTATATTAATATGAATTTTTAGTTGTAGCCTATATTTATGGTTTTATATTTTTAATGTTGAGTAGACAGTGATGTAATGGTGTTGTTTTTGGTTGTTCTTTAGAGATTCAGCAGGTGGCATTTATTAGTAGAACCGATATTCATAAACCGATAATAGTTATATTTACTTTTAAGTGTCTGATATGCAAATAATAATAAGTAAATATTACTTAGTGACTCATCGTGAATATTTTATTGTTGCTGTTGTGATTTCTGTTAATGTTGATATAATAATATTGCCATATTCATTGTTATTATATTAGCATATATTATATTAATATGAATCTTTAATTGTAGCCTTTATTTTTTTTTTTATAATATTATAATTTTAGTGTTGAACAGTGATGTAATGGTGTTGTCTGTGGCTGTTCTTTAGAGATCCAGCAGGTGGCCCTTATCGGTAGAACCGATATTCAGAAACCGATAATAGTTATTTTTACTTTTAGGTGTCTGATATGCAAATAATAATAAGTAAATATTAATTAGTGAATCATTATGAATATTTTATTACTGCTGTTGTGATTTCTGCTGATGTTGATATATAATAATATTGCCATATTCATTGTTGCTATATTAGCATACATTATATTAATTTAAATGTTTAATTGTAGCCTATATTTTTATAATTTAATGTTGAATAGACAGCGGTGCTATGGTGTTGTTTGTGGCTGTTCTTTAGAGATCCAGCAGGTGGCATTTATCGGTGGAACCAATATTCACTGAATACCGTCTCACTAATTATATACATGCAGTTTGTTGAATTCTCTCTGAAATGGTTGATGCAAATTGCTTCAATAGGCTATATTTTCAGTAAATGGTGACATGTGAAACTGGTGATAATCCCACAGTAGAAACAAATGATGTGTTGCTGCAGTTTTGACACTAACTGTTGACAAAGGAGTATGTGATCTGCGTTACGATCTACTCCTAGCTATCATCTTTGTGATTGTTCTGGGACAGTCGCACTTGGTGAAATGGTTAATATCAGAAAGATGAAGAAAACCAGACACAGCTGGGTGATTCGTATGGATTTGGAGTACTATTGTTGTATTATTGATCTGTCAGGGAACGCATGGGGCATCAGGGATGGAATAATAGCTTTTGGTGTGCTGTGAATGGATGAGTACTTGCTTTGAAATGATGTTTGATTCCACTTTTTGAGCCCTTTACCATGATGAACACAAATTTAATCATTCTTGCCCAGTGGGAGGAGTTTTCTTCCACGCAGGCGTGCGCAATGTGTCACTTCAACGGATGCATGCCATCTATTAAAGTTTGCATAAATCGTGTGTTAATCAGAATCAATTTTCATTATTTGAGGACAGTGCTGCTGATGCACAGATCAATGTAGATAGTCAATGCAAACATGAAAACTGCTTTTTTTTCCCCCATGCAAATTTCTCATTTTGTGTTCCTTGGGGGGGAATAATGGCAGTTTGAAGGTGAGTAAATAATGACAGAATTTTTCCTTCTGGTGGAACTATTCTTTTAACATTGCAAATCGTACAAGATGGACTTGTTGAAGGACATGCGACACTGTGTGAGAGAAGAGCATGTTTTAATTTTCATGTCAGCGTGTGTTTTGGATGGTGGGAGGGGTAAACTAGACACCCCAAGAGTTTGTTCTCCCTCAGACTCAACAGTGCTGATGATGTTTGCTCAGGGGAAAATCTGTCTGAAACTCATTATGCTTTTTTCTCACAATTCAGCAGTTCTGCACAAGGGAAATTGATTCGGGCGTCTGATAATTTGATATGTACTGACCACATAATTTACACTCTCTCACTGTTGCTGGCCTTTCTAACATGATTTTTATTTTTTTGTCATTTTCCTTCATCCATGTTAGAATCTGATTAACCAAAAAATCCTTAATGATATACATTTTTCTTGCATGACTTTGTCAGCTGGTATAGCTGGTATAAAAAAGGTCTACTTGTCTTTGAATAAACTCCAAATTGTTTTAGAAAAAATGCATAAATGTATTTTTTTTTAACCTCCAACCTCCAAATATTTTTAGATCACCCATAATGAAATGGTTTCTCTTAAAAAATATCCTGAAGCACTTTTTTTATTTTTTTAACCTCACACATAAAATTTCCCTTCTACCTGACAAATATCACTGAAATAGGTGTCCTGAGAAATGTAACAGAATTAGACTGTATTAGACAGAATTAGATCTGCACTTTTTATACAATTAGAAAACTAGCCAACACTGTAAAAATGATTATTCAAAGTTGCAAATTAAACAAATATTATTATGTTGGCTTGACAAACCCAACATACTGAAATCCTATTTAAAATTATTATTACACTTTTAAAAATGTTGGGTTGTTTCAACACATGTTTGGGTCAAATATGGACAAACCCAACTGTTGGGTTTAAAAATTTAATTGAAAAATTTAAACCAACATTTGGGTTTGTCCATATTTGACCCAAACGTGTTGAATCAACTAAAAAAAAAAAGTATGTTTTATATAGTATGAATGTAATCTGGACGTTTTACATCCGCAATGTTGTCATTGTCATGTGACATACAGCACCAGTAGTGTCGCTACAGTTCCATTCACCAATCCTCTCCCATGGCCTCATGGGATAGTAAAGTGTTCATGTGCACTCTCGTTGGAAGTAGTAGGTCATCCGGGTACTTTTCATGATTTAGAACACTGATAGCATAATTTAACGTTCCTAACATGGTTTAGCATGTTCCTAGCATGATTAAGTATGTTGCTAACATGATTTAACATGTTGTTAGCATGTTTCTAGCCTGATTTAGCACATTGCTAGAAACGTGTTTTAACATGTTGCTAGAATGATTTAGCACGTTGCTCATATATACACGGTATACAGCGCTCAGCGTAAATGAGTACACCCCCTTTGAAAAGTAACATTTTAAACAATATCTCAATGAACACAAAAACAATTTCTAAAATGTTGACAAGACTAAGTTTAATATAACGTCTGTTTAACTTATAACATGAAAGTAAGGTTAATAATATAACTTAGATTACACATTTTTCAGTTTTACTCAAATTAGGGTGATGCAAAAATGAGTACACCCCACAACAAAAACTACTACATCTAGTACTTTGTATGGCCTCCATGATTTTTAATGACAGCACCAAGTCTTCTAGGCATGGAATGACATCTTTTAGAGACTGGATGCTGGATGGAGAGTGACTTGTCTCTTCAGAATTCCCCATAGGTGTTCGATTGGGTTCAGATCAGGAGCCACTGAATCATGTTCACCCTGTTCTTCTTCAGAAATCCAACAGTGGCTATAGATGTGTGTTTAGGATCATTATCATGTTGGAAAAGTGCACGACGACCAAGGGCATGGAGTGATGGTATCAGCTTCTCTTTCAGTATAGAGCAGTACATGTGTGAATTCATGATGCCATCAATGAAATGCAGCTCCCCGACACCAGCAGCACTCATGCAGCCCCACATAAGGACACTGACACCACCATGCATTTTTATGTCAAAATTATTTAGGAAAATAAGTTTTTCTTATCAAGGTGATAAAATGTTGTGTAGCAAAAAGGAGTACACCCTCCTAAAAGTTATGAAATAAAACGAAATAAAATTTTCTGGTGTAAGTTTAAGGCAATGTTTGATCAACAGTTAAGTATGTTGAACCAAAACATTTAAAGACAAGTCATTTCTTGACAATAAAAAGTGTTATATAGCCCACTGAATCATTCTCAGACTTGATGCTGACAACAGTGGAACCACTTGAGAGAGAACTGTCAGGAGACTTATTTCTTAGCACAAAAGAGGACGGTGGTACAAGAGGATTACCAAATCATTGTTTTAAGTGTGAAAATATAGCAGAAGTAACACAAAAATTCAAAAACAATGGACTTGTGACAAGGCCCCTGAAATAATCAGGCCTTCATTTTAAGCTTTCATTTAGTGATGAGGGATTTTTTTTCTAGACAAAGAGCAGGAGAAATACCAAGTGAGTGTCTCGGAGCCAGCAAAAGCTATGGAAAGAGTGACTGTCAGTTACAGTCAGTTAGCCATTTCCAAAGCCCATATTTACAAAATATAGATTCTGGGAATCAATACTCTGGTCTCATGAGACCAAATCAATCATTTTGGATCTAACAGCATCCAAAATGTTCTGGCGTTGCTAGAGGAGGAGTACAGTGAGAAGTGCCTGGTTCCCACAGTAAAGTTCAGTGGTATAGTAAAGCTCTTATATAGGGAGTGCTGAAGGTGTGAGGGAGTTGTGCTTTATCAATGCTGTCATGAATTCCCACACCACTGTGTAGTTTAATACACAAACTTGAAACAGAAGATGTTACCCTTTCCTCATTCCCTGCATTGTTGGGCATTTTTTCAACATGACAATGAGGATATGCATTCTCCCAAGGTGAAAAACCTTCTGTGGACATGTATTGCATTCAATCTTAACACTCTTGAGCGACTGTAGGGGATTCTGTAGAGACGAGTTGAGCAACACTCCCCATTAAAGATCAGGGCATTTAAGGAGCTCATCATCCAGGAGTTAAACAGGACAAGAAGGCCAAGAAGGGTCAGAGCAGTATATTCAAAATTATGGAGGGCATACTAAGTGCTAGAATATTATACATTTGTTGAATTAAATCTAGGGTGTACTCATTTCTGCAATCCTTAATGCACTGTATAACATGAAAGTAAGGTTAATAATATAACTTAGAGAACAAAATTTTCAGATTTACTCAAATTAGGATGATGCAAAAATGAGTAAACCCCACTGAAAATCTCTGGAGCAAAGCTAAAAATGTCTAATTTAACAAGGATTCAACCACAGGTCAGTCTAATTATTCATTACACAGGAGTCCAGCAGACAGTTGACTATAAAAGGGTGTTGAAACCCCTTCCCATTTCATGCTGTCAGCAATGGCACCTCATCTCAATGACCTGAGAAAGAAAATAATTTCTTTACACCAGAAAGGTGAAGGCTACAAGAAGATCAGCAAAGCTTTACTTATCAGTCAGAATACTGTAGCAAAAGCAGTACAATATTTTTAAAAAGATGGAACTGCAACCATCTCACAGAGACGTCCAGGTCATCCACGGAAGTTCACACCTCGACAGGAGCGTCTTCTGATGAGAAGAGTTGAAGAAAATCGGCATGCAAGTTCACTGCAGTTATCTAAAGAAGTAGAAAGCCAAACTGGGGTGACTATTTCCTGTGACACAATACGGCGTACACTGCAGAGCAATGGCACGCATGGGTGGAGCTGATGGCTTCATAACTGTATGGCGTCGCGAAGGTGAGGAATACAAAGAAAAATGCATGGTGCCTACAGTGAAACATGGTGGTGTCAGTGTCCTTATGTGGGGCTGCATGAGTGCTGCTGGTGTCGGGGAGCTGCATTTCATTGATGGCATCATGAATTCACAGATGTACTGCTCTATACTGAAAGAGAAGATGCTACCATCACTCTGTGCCCTTGAGCTCCTTAAATGCCCTGATCTCTAATGGGGAGTGTTGCTCAACTCGTCTCTACAGAATCCCCTACAGGCGCTCAAGAGTGTTAAGATTGAGTGCAATACATGTCCACAGAAGGGAGAATGCATATCCTCATTGTCATGTTGAAAAAATGCCCAACAATGCAGGGAATAAGGAAAGGGTAACATCTTCTGTTTCAAGTTTGTGTATTAAATTACACAGTGGTGTGGGAATTCATGACAGCATTGATAAAGCACAACTCCCTCACACCTTCAGCACTCCCTATATACCACTGAACTTTACTGTGGGAACCAGGAATTTCTCACTGTACTCCTCCTCTAGCAACGGCAGAACATTTTGGATGCTGTTAGATCCAAAATGATTGATTTGGTCTCATGAGACCAGAGTATTGATTCCCAGAATCTATATTCTGTAAATATGGGCTTTGGAAATGGCTAACAGACTTTATTGTGCAGTGGGTAGTTCCAGTGAGAACAACAACCATGCATGTCATTTCTGCAGACTGCATCTTACTCTGTGAGATAAACAGTCACTCTTTCCATAGCTTTTGCTGGCTCCGAGACACTCACTTGGTATTTCTCCTGCTCTTTGTCTAGCAAAAAAATCCCTCATCACTAAATGAAAGCTTAAAATGAAGGCCTGATTATTTCAGGGGCCTTGTCACAAGTCCATTGTTTTTGTGTTACTTCTGCTATATTTTCACACTTAAAACAATGATTTGGTAATCCTCTTGTACCACCGTCCTCTTTTGTGCTAAGAAACGAGTCTCCTGACAGTTCTCTCTCAAGTGGTTCCATTGTTGTCAGCATTAAGTCTGAGAATGATTCAGTGGGCTATACAACACTTTTTATTGTCAAGAAATGACTTGTATTTAAATGTTCTGGTTCAACATACTTACCTGTTGATCAAACATTGCCTTAAACTTACACCAGAATTTTTTAAATTTAATTTAATTTAGTAACTTTTAGGAGGGTGTACTCATTTTTGCTACACAACATTTTATCACCTTGATAAGAAAATCTTATTTTCCTGAATAATTTTGACATGCTTCTTTGGTAATTGATTAAGCAGACTTGCTGGGACATTATATCTCTAAAGAACGCTAAAATGTCTTCTAAGTAATTGCTGACTTTCAGAAGTTTTAGAAGGGGTGTATTTATTTATGCTGTGCACTGTAAGTTAAACAGATGGTCTTGTCAATATTTTGGAAATTGTTTTTGTGTTCACTGAGATATTGTTTAAAATGTTACTTTTTAAAGGGGGTGTACTCATTTACGCTGAGCAATGTATATGATGTTATGAACATAAAACATGCTAAAACATGTTAGCAACTTGCTAAAACATGTTAGCAACTTGCTAAAACATGTTATCAATGTGTTAGAAGATGTAAATAGCATTTTATTGAATTCTTTAAGTAAAATCTTTACACTTGAAGCTTTTCAGAGTTATCAAACTCAAGTTATTGTCATCAAACTTTACTCTAGTTGGAGTATGTTTTACAAGAAAATACTATTTCAGTCTTTCCATTTAATTTAATGGGTTATTTGCTATATTTGTAAAATTTACTAACAAAATCTGAGTGAAATTTTTTTTAAAAGTAATTCCATTTTTTTATTCAGTGAATCTGAAACACCCTCAACTTCGACCTTTTGTTTTGGAAAGCAAAATGACAGAAAGCCTAGAACTAAAAAAAAAAAAAAGCACTGAAAAAAATAGTGTAGAAATTGCTTGTAAATTTCACAATTAATTACAAAGAAATGGCAAGAAACACATTGCAATTAAATGTGAAATTTTGAAGTAGTATTTATTAGTATACTATAATCTGTTTTTGGTTATTTTTTTGAAGTAAATACTCTGGTATTACAGTTTCAAAAAGTACTAGTATGATACCCTCACTGTACCTTGGTGCCGCCACAGTACTTTTATGCAAATTAATCAAGAATGCAAAAGACTCATTAGTCTCTACATCAAAGGCAGAGGGGTTCCTGTTCTAAAACCGTGCGTGTTTAGTTCCATTAGCTCATTCTTTCCTCAACATTACCAGGACTTATTCAACAATGCCGCAGTGGGATTGTGGGCAGCACATCAGTAGCTGGAAGATTTCTGGTTCTCTGCCCTGGTTTTGTATCCTTGAGCAGGTCACGTGACCTAGACATTAGTGCAACATCGCCGTTTCCCCTTGACCCAACACAGATGCCTTGAAACGACAGAGGCTGCTACTTAACTGTCTTTATGTAATTGAATTAAAATTATGCTTCTGAATACGGCCTTGACTGACCTAGACCAGATAGAAAGCTGACAAAATATCAAAGATGAGAGTTCTTTGGCATCTGTTATTATTGCATGAATCGGTATCTTCTTAATCGTCTTTTTAAGACTAATTGCTTTTAATGTGGAGGGAGAGAGATTGCATTTGTTCTGTTTGTCTTGCAGGGCATATTTTGCTTCGACATTTTGCTTTCACAGTGAATACTAATCACACTGCAACACAATAAGTCCCTGCAGGGTATCTAAGGGCGCTTTCACAAGCAAACTTTTGGTGCAGACTCGAGTCTGTTTGACGTCAAAGCTCGTGTTTGCTTTGTTGGTAGTGTTCATTTGGACTCTGGACTAACTGAACCTGTATTGATGACGTATAATGTGAAGTATGAAGCATTTCTCATTGTCTTTGCATTTCTTGCAATATACCTGCAGCAGACCGATGTGATAATCTGTGCATGTTAAGTTTAGGAAGCAAAACCAGAGATAAAATAACTACGGCTGCTTGCCCTGCTCATGATTATTTTGTTTTGTTTAAAATAGAGATCACGATTCTCTCCCGATTCTGAATAGACAACCAAACAAATAACATGACATTTGCTAGAAGATCTGATAAGATGTTAATTGCTGCAGTTTATTTAAATATGTTTAATTAATTTGAATATTTAATTTGAATTTTTTAATTGGAATGAGTGAATGATTCAATGACTCAATCATTAAGACTTCACTTGTTTCATCACCGGATGAATGAGCGAATTTGAACGAATCTCTTGAATTAATGATTCAATGACAAATACATTTTTCAACAGTCACTTGTCGTCACCTACTGGTGTAACAATGTAATTGACAATCTTTATTTGAAGCGTCAAGTTACTTTCAAAGGGTGATTTACTCTATTTTGATCGCTACTGTTGACATCAGTGTTTATATCCACAATATTAACTTTTATCCCAGTACTTCTGTGATCATTTGAATTATTGTAATGATCCTGTGTGGTTGAAAAGACTATTTGTGAAGCTGTTTCATATCTATACATGACAACTGTTTAATCTCTGGCACAGCGGCAGCGCAGATCTGAATGTTCGCTGTGATCATACTTGTCAAAGCTTTAATCGTTGTCATCTAGGATTAAGATCATGTGGGCATTAATTAAAACAAAATAAGTCACAAACATTTTAACAATGACTATGGTTGCCGAAGAAATGCACTTGTAACCCCTCACCCAGGTCCTACTCGCCCCACTCTGTGCGGGCCTCGAACCTGGGTCTCCGGCGTAGGAGTTGGACGCTCTAACAAGGAGGCTAAAGGCTGCAACCTCTAGTGTCAGTCACTAGAGCATCTCTTGAGATCAGAGTGAGGTGTTCTTGTACAGCGACTACTAGCTGGCCTCCATTACACACTTACGCAACATCTGTGATACAGTACAATTGCAAACAGTATAGTCAAGATTCATGCTTTGATATATTGCAAATATCGTAGACGAAATACTTAATTGTGAGAAGCACAAATCGTGATCACAATTAAAATACACTTAATCGTGCAGCTCTACTAATATCACAGTCTTCTCTTTGTGCGTATTAACTAGCCTAGTTAAAGTGGTAAACAGCTGCTGATAGTATTGAGATGGATGGTGTAATCATGGTTTTGGACGGAAAAATTAAACTAGTTGTGGCAACAGCCTACAGTAAGTGCATTTGCTCTAATGTGTGTCATTGCATTTATAGCTTTTACTTTTATTAGGCTACTAATTCACATTTGCAACCTTAAAGGATTAGTTCACTTCAGAATTTAACATTTCCTGATAATTTACTCACCCCCATGTCATCCAAGATGTTTATGTCTTTCTTTCTTCAGTCGAAAACATTCCAGGATTTTTCTCCATATAGTGGACTTCAACAGTTACCAACGGGTTGAAGGTCCAAATGTCAGTTTCAGTGCAGCTTCAAAGAGCTCTACATGATCCCAGACGAGGAATAAGAGTCTTATCTAGAGAAACGATTGGTTATTCTTAATTCCTTAATTTCTTAATTTCTTTTCGACTGAAGAAAGAAAAAGATAAACATCTTGGATGACATGGGGGTGAGTAAATTATCAGGAAATTTGAATTCTGATGTGAACTTACCCTTTATGTTACAGAAATATTCTTGGGAGTTATTCAAGCATACAACTTTCCAAAATCTACTTTGAAAACAAACTTCAGCACAAAACCTGAGATCATGTGTTGGCAGGCAGCAGGGAGCAGGTGAACCGGTTGTTCAGTATATCATAACCAATTTTGTACGTTAATGTGGTACACGGTGGGGCAAGTGGGTCAATGTGAATGGTTTGTGTTGGTTTGTCTCCCCCTTTTGCAGGATGGCGATGGCTGGCTGGCAGAGAAAGCGCAATGAAATCAATCCTCTGCCAGCCGAAACAGATGCCTTGTCTTTCAAAACTGGCTCCTATCTTATTCGATGTGGAGCTCTCCAGGCTTGGCCCTGCACATATTCTGTGGCTCTCTGTTTTTTCTGGATCTGTTTGTCTTTGTTGTTGCCGGCTTGAAGTCCATCAGACCTGGCCTGTGCTTCTAGTGGGAAGGAGCCGTTGACGTAATCGCATTGCTGGGGTGGGCTGATTCAGTCGCACTGGGCTTCAAGCCTGAGGTTGCTTATTACACCTGTTGGAAACAGCACTGACAGATGGCAGTTTTTTTGGCGATCTGGACTTTTTAAAATGTGTCGCTAAGGCAATCAAGCCGTAGAGGATTTGTAAACATTTTCCCCACAGATACTAAACCATTTAGCATGTTATTTCAGTGCAAAAAACCTGCATTTTATTCACAAACCGCCCGCAGTCCAGCTCAACCAGATGCTAAATGTGCTGGAATAGCACTGCGCCGAGTCATTATTCTTTTCAGCATGAAATACACCTTCTTTTTATGTAAATGAAGCACTTTTATTCACAAAAATAGCGCTATTTATATGCTCACTTGGACTGCGGTAAAGTTCGAAATGTTGCATATCCATTTTTATTGTTTTCAAATTTGTCTTTGGTTATTTTTATTGCCATTTTCATCATCTTCTTTAAAGGATTAGTCCACTTTCAAATAAAATTTTCCTGATAATTTACTCACCCCCATGTCATCCAACATGTCCATGTCCTTCTTTCTTCAGTCGAAAAGAAATTAAGGTTTTTGATGAAAACATTCCAGGATTATTCTCCTTATAGTGGACTTCGATGTTGAAGGTCAAAATTACAGTTTCAGTGCAGCTTCAAAGGGCTTTAAACGATACCAGACAAGGAATAAGGGTCTTATCTAGCAAAACGATTGGTCATTTTTCTTAAAAAAACAAAAAATACAACTGTATATGCTTTATAAACACAAATGATCACCTTGCAAGTGGTTCCACCATTCTTCTTACGCTGTACTCCTACTCCTTCCCTATTCTACTTACGGAAAAAATGGAACTGGCGCCGCGTTCGTTTCGTAAGTTAAATATAATGTAATTTTGACCTTCAACAGTGGAGTCATTGAAGTCCATTATAAGGAGAATAATCCTGGAATGTTTTCATCAAAAACCTTAATTTCTTTTCGACTGAAGAAAGAAGGACATGGACATCTTGGATGACATGGGGGTGAGTAAATTATCAGGAAAATTTTATTTGAAAGTGAACTAATCCTTTAAGTAGTTCTTAAAAGCAGTGGTCCAACTGTGAATGCCACCTAGTGGATCCATCAATTAGTGCAGTACACCAGACTGCTTCCAACCCAGTCTCCTTAGAAAAAACGTACCTGTGGGAAAGTTTTCTTGAGTTGCAAAATACGTACCAATACGTACATATCACTGCAGTTTCGATGTGAAATGTCCACTGAGTGGCGCCAAAAGCGTGTTCAGTTTTTTTGCCGGAACAGATAAAACGTGAATATGGTTTTTATGACGTTGATTTTTATACGAATCACCGCAGTTCCGATTTGAAATTTGCACTCCATTGCGTTTTAAAATAATGTACCACCAACACTACACCTAAACCTACCCGATAGTGTTAACAAAAGCAAATGTGACATAAAAAGCATCCGTAATCGTGCTTTTTAGCTTGTTTGGATCTCTCTTTAAACTCTTTTACCGTGACTCGCCTTTAACGGGATTCGTACCCAAGGCTTCCTCGTCTTAAGTACAACTCCGTATCAGGTGAGCTACCAAGCAAGCTTATGTTAGAAAAGCGAAACATATGGAGCTGGTTAAGCGATGCAAAGTCCAAAATATATTTGTTTACAAATCGTGCACTTTGGTAAAAAAGTATTTTTAGGTCATAACATAATATTGTGCAAGGAGACGTGAAAACAAGTCTTTATTAATCCATAATCTGACCCCGTAATCGTAACTGTGTATGAAAACGATTAAAAGCGCTTGCCTTTTTATTGCCTCTAGTGTTCATTTCTGTTGGAAACTGCAGTGATATGTACGCATTGATATGTACTTTGGCGACTCACGAAAAACGTTCCCACAGCTACGTCTTTCCTATGAGACCAGGTTGACTGCTTCACAAATGAGGATCAATTCAACGCTGGATTTGCACAAAAGATTAACATGACGGCACATGCTAGTCGATGAGTTGAATCAACTCCACAGCAACTACATAAATTTATCCACTAACCATTCAGAAACGTCTAAAAGTTGTAACTTCTTCCTGAGTCTCTGCATCAGTGTCGACTCCGGTTTGAACAATGTAAGGCTGAACACCGTTACTGACAATCCTCATTTTGGCTGCGTGAGATTCTCCGGCTTTGTTGTTGTTGAGCAACCGAAGCGTGAGCTGTTAAAGCTCCGCCCCCTCTTCTGGAAAGGGGGCCGGGAGCAGCAGCTCATTTGCATTTAAAGGGACACACGCACACAAAAAAAATTTGACAAGCTATAATGTTGTGCTATTAAACACAAACTTATTTAAAAGCTATTTGCATGCATTTTCTAGTGATCATGTAAACAGTTTCCCTAAAGAAACACATTTGCAATCAATTTAGCATGTTAATTCAGTGCTAAGCTCTTCTTATTCACGAATGGTGGTGCGTCGTGAGTATTTTAATGAAGTCATTATTCATTTCAGCGTGAACATGCCTCATTTCTATGCAAATGCCGCTCATAGAATGATTTTACTTTACTTAATTGACGTCAAACAATACTATAAACAGATTATACTATATAAACGCTATATTTGTAAACATTTTCTCTAAAGAAACACAATAGGGTGAATTAAATTCAGGCAAAACCTACGTCCACATTCCAGCAAAAGCAGCTTCTAAATGCACTAGAATAGCATCACACCTTGAGTATTTAAATTGCACATGAGGCTTGTTATAAATTCACAAAACACTATGTGGAGCACTATTTGCCTAGTGCAATTGAATTTCATTAAAAATAGATGTTTGTGTATGTTTTCTAGTGATCATGACAGTGGTAATTCATCAAATGATGGAGAAGAGTGGCATATATTCAGATGCGTGTCGTAGACGAGCACACTTTTAGCATTTTAAAGAGATACTTCTGGTGCTTTTTCCTATTCAGTATTTTTGACTTGTTTTCCAGTTCAAATATCTAAACATTCTTAAGATACATTTACTTGAGTATTTGACAAGACTTAATATCTTATCAAAATTAAGTGAGTTTATGCTTAAAACAAGAAAAATATTTGATGATGGGGTCAGAAAAACAAACTTAAAGGGAAAACAAGATTCTTAACCCATTGGGTTTTTTTAAACAAAAACTCAGTTGATTTTTATTTATTTATTTTTTCAGAAAGCAAGACTTAATGTGACCTATTATGCTTTTTCAGATATTCCCTTTCATGCATTGTGTGATATAGCTGTTTGGGAACATAAAAGGTCTGCAAAGTTTTAAAGATCAAAGTCTCTCAAAAGAAAAAAGTGATTCTGAACTGCCTGAAATGAGTTGTCAGTAATTCCAGTCTCACTTCCTGTTATGTATCTACATAACAATGTAACAAATTTGCATAATGCCAGCCTATGGTGTTCATTGGCTGCCCGTGAACGATGTCTACTTTGCCCCGCCCTCAATCACTGTAGTTGTATCTGAGACTGGAAGAGTTTGGTTCGTGTTGTTCATGTTGAGAAGACGCTGTTTTCAGCGCTGCGAATTCACTTTGATGCACTTCAAAGGATGAGATTGATGCAGTTAAACTGACGCCATCATTACTGTTCGTATCACTGTGTATCAAGTGCTAAAATCCATATATGGTAATGGCTAATCGACTAATCACAGCAGACTGGGCCATCTGACCAATCAGAGCAGAGCAGGCTCTCGGAAAGGCGGGGATTAGAGAGGCTGAATCTTTGAACAAACCATTTCAGACACTGTGAGGGAAAAAAACAACCCAAGTTGGGTTGAAAATGGACAAAATGCTTATTTAACTCAACTATTGTTTAAAAATGACTGTATTGCTTGCTTAAAATGAACCCAAAGTATGCTGGAAATGAACATTAATTAATATGTTTAATGAATAATAATTAAACAATAAACATTTATTAAATTGCTTATTAATCAATGTTCACCTTTTGATTATTATTGTTACCTCTAGTAATTGTGTCTGATTTTTAATTTCCAACCTATTTTGGGTTCATTGTAAGCGAGACATACAGTAATTTTTAAACAATAGTTGAGTTAAATAAAACTACCCAGCATGTCGGCCAAACATTTAACCCAACCGCTGGGTTAAAACAACTTTGGTTGTTTTTAGCCAAGCATTTTTAGAGTGCAATTTAATAAATGTTTATTGTTTAGTTATTATTCATTAAACTTATTAATAAATGTTCATTTGTTAAACATATTAATAAATGTTCATTTCCAACATACTTTGGGTTCATTTTAAGCGAGCAATAGTCATTTTTAAACAATAGTTGAGTTAAATAAACATTTAACCCATTTGCTGGGTTTGTCCATTTTCAACCCAACTTGGGTTGTTTTTAACCCAGCATTTTTTTTTTTTTTTTTGAGTGTATTATGAGAACACTAAAGTGTTTTTGACCTTGTATGCATGTAAATCTAATGTAGGAGACTCCAAAACAAATATATATTTTTAATTAATTATATTTAATATCCTGACATTTTATAAATGAACAGTATTTTGATTTAAGAATGTTCAGGTAAAATACAGAGTAAGAAAATCATTGCAGTAGCAGAAAGACATCTGAACACTGAGTTCTCCATGACCTGCCTTTGACGAATGAAATATGACAGATCTGTGACCACACACACTGGTTCAGAGCTCGAGGTGAGGATGAAGGGTTAAGTCACCATGTAAGTCACGAATATTGTCCTTTTTAGGCAGTCAGATGAGCTGCAGTAAATAATGATGATTGCCTAAAGTCTTCATTACAGTGAACCTAAGAGACATGTAAATGAAACGGGTCGGCGGTGGCGGCAGGTTTTGCGAGCATGTTTAATTATCATCTCTCGTTCCTCCCTTGCCCTTCTCCGATCCCCAGCTCAACCCGTGCATGAATATGTCCAAGAAGAAATGGCCTCCCTCTAATAATAATGAAAAAAGCCCCATGTTTTATTTAACACAGCAGAAGAGAGGATCATTCAAGTGGCGGCAGAGTGGATGTAGCGGCAGAAATAAGTGGGGTGAGAGACGCGACTCCTCGCTCGCAAATATTCTCTGCACACGCTCGGTCATGCGTGGGGTGAATATGTGCGTGCATGCGTGCCACGTGCGAGCACAGGTACGCCAGCTCTTTTGCTCATGTTTGCACCACCAGCGAGGTGAATTCACACATTTGTGGTGCTTGCAGCAAAGCGAACTGGTCAAACGTAAAGAAAATATGTGCATTTTCCTGCCACTCTGTAAACATAAATCTTTTAGAGAATGCTATTGGCATACTGAGAGAATTTAATAAGGGTCGGGTCCTTGAGATGCAGTCAGCGCTGTGAGAGAGAGCTGTTCACGAGCGCTGTTGGAGACAGAGCCCAGATTGGAGTGGGCTCTTTGTCCTGAGGGACATGGAGGGTCCTTGCACTCTCCCTGTCCTCATTATGGCAGACAAGGTGCTCGGCCGCGAATCAATGGCGGCGGCTTAGACACTAATGCCAGCCGTATCTCGTAATAGGTGCATGTTTGTGTGTGCATCTTTGAGTTAGTTTGTCCTGTGCTAAAGGCAAAGCAGTCATTAGACTCTTTGCACATTTGCAGACCATACACTCCCTCAGTGCTCCAAGTTAATGGTGGTAATTTTTAATGTTGAGTTATTACGCTATAGCAGACCTATAATGAAAGTGAAATGATGGTGTTTTCAGAGCAGCGGGGTATGAAGACTGAACCGCACTTGCTCTGGCTGCTGATTCTGTGGTTTATGCTGCTGTTCTCACATGTCATCTGATGCAAATATTGCCAGTGAATCCAATTAATGCTTTTAATGCGCTTTTCCCACCTCTTGTTTTTGGCAAATCTTGAAGATATACTCTCTGAAAGCAAGTCTTAATGAGTATTGCATGTTGTTTGGTAACATGTTTTTACTGTGTTGATGTAAATTTGGACTAGGTTTGTGATTTTTAGAGATGCATTGATTTTTAAAAAACTGTTTTAAATTTAATTATTGTTATATTTTGACTTACTACAACTGATTAATGGTGGATTACGGTAAATCTATATAAAAATAAAAAACACTAAGCCTCTAATCAGTCATTTTTGCCAATGTCTAAAGAAATTGAGGTTTTTGAGGAAAACATTCCAGGATTTTTCTCCATATGGTGGACTTCACTGGGGTTCAACGGGTTGAAGGTCCAAATGTCAGTTTCAGCTTCAAAGAGCTCTACATGATTCCAGACGAGGAATACGAGTCTTATCTAGAGAAACCATTGGTCATTTTCTAAAAAAAATAAAAAATGATATGCTTTTTAACCGCAAATGCTCGTCTTGCATTGCTCTGCGATGCGTAATCATGTTGGAAAGGTCACGTGTGACGTAGGCGGAAGTACCGATCCAGTGTTTACAAAGCGAACATGCAAAGACTAAGTCAAACGCCCTTTACAAAAAAAGGTAAAACAACGTTGTCAGACGATTTTGAAGTTGGAGGAGAAAATGAGATGGTACCGTGGTACTTCCGCCTACGTCACGCGTGACCTTTCCAACATGATTACGCAATGCGTGGCGCAGTGCAAGATGACCATTTGTGATTAAGAAGTATATACATTTTTATATTTTTAGAAAATGGCCAATGGTTTCTCTAGATAAGACCCTTATTCCTCGTCTGGGATCGTGTAGAGCTCTTTGAAGCTGCACCGGAAGGGTTGAATATATATAGTTCACTATATGGAGAAAAATCCTGGAATGTTTTCCTCAAAAACCTTAATTTCTTTTCGACTAAAGAAAGAAAGACATGAACAGCTATCTTGGATGACATGGGGGTGAGTAAATTATCAGGAAATTTTAATTCTGAAGTGAACTAATCCTTAAAGAGTTAAATCTTTGTTGTAATATTGACAGTTGATGGCAAAAGTCCATAATTAAATGTTGAATATCCAACTGGTGCAAGTCTTTATATATAATGCACAAAGTAAATGTTTTAAAGGGGGCCTATTATGCCCCTTTTCACAAGATGTAATATAAGTCTCTGGTGTCCCCAGAATGTGTCTGTGAAGTTTCAGCTCAAAATACCCCACAGATCATTTATTATAGCAAATTTGCCCCTATTTGGGTGTGAGCAAAAACACACCGTTTTTGTGTGTGTCCCTTTAAATGTAAATGAGCTGCTGCTCCCGGCCCCCTTTCCAGAAGAGGGCGGAGCTTTAACAGCTCACGCTTCGGTTGCTCAACAACAACAAAGCTGGAGAATCTCACGCAGCCAAAATAAGGATTGCACAAAAGAAAGCACACTAAGCCTCAAATCAGTAGTTGCAACTGCATTGTCAAAATGTACAATATGAAATATGAATAATAATTCACTCTGAGATGTAAAAAGTGAAAGTGAAATGGAGCTCTTAAAGAGTTAAATATTTGCCGTAATGGTCACGGATGTCACAACAATGTATGTTGTCAGATAACTGAGATGATCCCAATATATGGTGCATCACTAATGATTTCAGAGCACTAGTTTTCATTTGAGCATGTCTTGTAGTGGTGAGTGTTAATAATTATGGCTTCTAATTGGTATTTGAGTCTAAACATCCTTGATATCAGTTGTTTTAAGCATAAATCTAGAAAAGCTTAAGTTACAGTAGGATATATTCTCTGAAAACAAGTCTTAATATCTTGCGTACGTTTGTTTCTCAAGTAAAAGTATCTTGCTTTAAGGGTATTTTGATATTTGCACTGAAAAAACAAAACGGATTAAGAAAGTGATTGTTTTGCAGTGAAAGGCCGTCCACTGACAGGCAGCTGTCAGAGATTCTCGTAACGTTGCATCACCAACCAAATTTCACCCTCTGCTGTGAAACCAGAGAGTTGAACACGCTAAATAAGGGATTGTTGTCGAAGATTTGAGTCCCTCCTCCGCTTCTGACAGCTGGCAGCGCTGAACCTTGTTGCTTTGCTTTGGAGGAGGGCAAGAGAGACAGAAGAAAATAAATAAAGCAGAGAGAGAGAAAAGAAACACAGATCAATAAATATTTCAACAGCTGCTCCCCTCGAGCGTCTGTGAAGAAATGGAAAAGTGCAAAGTTACTGAAAGAGAATGAAAAGGGATGAACAACACGGGCAGATGGAAACGATTCCACGACACGCATCGGACGAGAACGTGACACGCGAGAGCGCGGGATGGACGGAGCAGATAGCGGCGTTGTAAACAAAAACTGATTTAGAGAACTGACAGATGGCGAATGGGGGGCAGGAGGTGCTGAGAAGTGGCAAAGACCAGCAATAAACAAGTGCAAGATGGATTGATCTGGAAGCCTGATCATTACACACAATTATGTCTGGGCGATATGGCGGCGTACACTGGCTGGAAATGCATTGGAGATTTTGCTATACGCTTTATAGCACGGTCGATTTGTTCAGTGTGCATGACTGCTTTGCGTTATTTTTTATGTGAGAGCGATGAAAAAGAATGGCGTAAATACAGAGCAGAACGTGTCCTAAACAAGTCAAGAGAAGGAAGAACTTGTTGAGCTTCGAACAGCTGAGTTTAATTTTGCTACGTGTAATTAACATATAATATAACAGAAACTCTTTTAAATGTCAAACATTAAATACTAACAGGTCTTTTTTCAAAGTTATCAAGACGATTTTATTAAGTTACTACAACTAATCAATTAATTTGAGTTTAAATTTGCTCAATATTACGTTGATGTAAGGATCAACATTATTATGAGCTCCTTATTATAAATGGAACTCATTGAAATAATGTTTGCCACTGAAAATGTTTAATTAAATCAATAAATTAGAATTTTTGTCTTGCATCCATGCATTTATTTCAAAGCTGTGTTAATAAGTCCCCTGAATTTCCTTTTAAAGTAAATTTAATATCACAATACACTAAAAATGACTTCTTGGTGATTTTCAAATTATTTTTAAACTCGTTTTTCTAGTTAAAATATTTAAAAAATCCTCGAAAATTGCATTTATTGTACTTGAAAGAAACATGGCATAAGATTTTAAAGATAGTTTGAATGTGTTTAATATAATTGTAATCTCTCTTAATGCACTAGAAGATTTTGCATATGAAAAACGTCTTATTATCATATGCTTAATGTGCTTGTCCACTAAATTACATTTTTATTTTAAGGATATTTTTACTGGAAAATAAGTAAAGAAAGAAAGACTAATTCAAATCTGAGATTTTGGTCATACTATCCACCTCCACACACAAACCTACTGACTTACAAAAGTAAACACGTTGACCATCCCTATACTGTATCTGAGGGAAATATCTTCAAAGGTTTTTTGCTATCACTTTTCACACTCCGTTTTCTCTGAATCTCAAAACGGTGTAATCAAACCTGCCTGTCGCAGGACAGATCATAATCTAACAGACCCAATTTGCCTCATTTCAACTCAATTTTGACATATAGTATAGAATTAACGCATTTTGACTGAACATAGACATGTTTTTTTGTTTCCATGGAGTGACAGTAGTGGCCAAAAGTGATCCAAATATTATTAAAAATGTATTTTCATAAATATTTTGTAAGCATATTGCGTAGTTTTGCCTGGAGTTGATTGTTTTATTTGTGATAATAACACAATGAAACATGACAAATTGTGCTGACATAATTTTTGTCCAGGCTGTCATACAAAGAAATTATGAACGAGAACCAATGAAATATTAATAACTGATTATGTTGTAGTCAGTGTATGCTTTTCCTGTGAGCCTTTTCTTTTTCTATGCAGTTTTGTTTGCACAGTAATTAAAACCTGTAGCTGTCATTTGCCTTTTTTGTCAAATAATTGTCAGATAAATAATTTAACCAAGTTTAGTGTTACATTCACATGGACTTTCTGTTTGTGTTTTCATCTGTCACATGTTCCTTTGTTCTAGTTTCCCGCCACAATCTGTCACCATGGACACTATCACATTCATGTAAGCTGTTCCTCGTTTGAGTTCAATCATCTGTGTACTTAAGTTCCTGTTTCTGTTGATCATGTTGTTTCATTCAGAAATTAAATAAATGGCTCCATTGAATCATTGATTCACCCATTTGATTCGCTCAAAAAAACTCATTCAGAAACGAAACACTGCTGTGTGTTGCTCGGAGAAAAGTTCTGCTCTGACTTTATAGGTAATATTTTCGTTGGCAAAACTGAGCAAAAACAGACAATATCGTGTCTAAAATATGACACAATATTAACTTATTAATTATTGAACTGGTGGGGAATCAATAACACATTTGCACTTGTGCTATTCGAGACAAAAACAGCACTCGTGTGATATTGCTTAACTATATCATAAACAAACAAAAACTCATACACCGGCATTTTTGCCCTGATATCTTGAATTTTAGTGCCATTTTAACTGCATTCTATAGGCTTCATCACGCAGTGAGTTGTTGCTCTGCTTCATGGTCGTCATCAATCAACTTTATGAAATGTAAGATGAAATACGTAGGTCTGGGGCTGGACGGGTGCGTTAAATCATTTTATAACTAACGCGTTAAATTGACAGCCCTAATATATATATATTTATATTTATATATATTTACACACACATATATAGCCATGAATGGTTGTGCAGTGCGGATGAGTGTTGACAGTGGGCTCCAGCACTACGGCTCTAATGCTGTACTTCTCTCATTAAAACGTCATTCCTGCTAGACGTGCCGCTAATAAGCAGGTGCTTCTGCGTATTACCTTGGTAATGAGTGGTTGTTAGCTTGGCTGTGCCTCACTAATGAAAACACGGACCTTATCTCCATGGCTTGTTCCGTGGAAAAAGTCTCAATTTGAGGTTACTGAGAGATCAGAATCTTATCAGCACCACACCATTATATGTAAGGACAACAAACATGTAAATCGCTGCAGCCAGATATATACGGCATTAGCTACAAACATTGTTCAATTCCAACAAGGCAAGTGTGCCTGGTGTGATAATTCACCACTGAAGATATCCGCCACCATTTTTGCCATCCAATTTTTTTCTTGATATGGCACTTATTAGATATTCCAGCTGTGAAGGTGCAGATGGGATTTCTAGCAACGAGAAGCTGATATTAAAGAAATAGTTCACCTAAAAATGGAAATGTCATTTCGGCCCTCGTGTCAAGCACATGAAGAGAAATGTTTTTTTTTTTCTTGGAAAAATTCTTGGCAAAGTTACGACGCACAATGCGAGTTCAATGCAAAGGGAGAAATCGCTTTTTAAGGGCTACAGCAAATGGCTGGTAGGGACTACAGTGAGCTTCTTCCTGGGTTAGTGACATCACTAACCCCAAAATGTACATAAACCCCGCCCCTGAGAACACACAACAAAGGGGGCGAGGTCATGTTGGGCTGCTTTAGAGAAGAGGAAGAGTTGTTGTAGTAGAGTGTTGTTGACATGCCGTCATTTTACGCCGAACTTCTTCACAATGCTGGATTTGCACAAAAGATTAACATGACGGCACATGCTAGTCGATGAGTTGAATCAACTCCACAGCTAGTGTTGTCAAAAGTACCGGTACTGAAATTTAAAAAAATGTGACGATACCCGCATTTCTGTAGTACTGGGAGTACCGAGAATCTGGGTATATTCGGTACCCACTGATAGGACTGTGCCAGTATTTTACGTGAAAGTGAAGCACAAAGCTTTGTTTACAGAAGAAATAGGCTAATAGGTTAGCAATTAAATGTGACATCGCAGCCATGGAAACATTTTGGTCCATAAATTTAAGCTTTGTATGCTGTTTTGTGAATCGCAATCTGATCTGGAATTTAACAATATTCCATTAGTTATTACGCTGAACATGAAATCTCTGTTTTCTTTTCCCAAATCTTCACTCACGCAGGGGATTATAAACGTTTCTTCCTTTGGTTCACTTTTAATTAGGCCTTATATTTGCATTCTTTACTGTGGTAAAGTAGAAAAAACACCGTAGGACAGAACCCTTTTGCTTGCACGTCAAGACTTTATAAGGCGCGTCAAATTTATTTGTATAGTGCCTTTTTACACACGCTGGTGATTTTTAGTTTCGCTTTCGCAAAATCAAACATAGCCTCAAAGATAAAACTCGCTCTTCAGTGTCAGTTTCTTGTAACATCAGGAGATAACATGAAGATATTATTAAAGAAATGGTCTCTTTCCTGCCGTGTCCCACATCCCTCTCAAAGCAAAAATTTGGAAATAAAAAACAAATGTTTTTTAGAATAATATTAAACTTCCTTATTAGTTAGGTTACCATTATTTACTGATATATATTTCATAGCTTTACAGGCTGTAGTGTGTCGTTTCACTGAAGGAATAGCTCAAATAAACACACACGCACGTCTGTTTGATTATTTATTTTTTTATATTTCAAAATTTATATATACACACAAACATACACACATACACCAAATATTTATATGTATGATTACCATCATATTTAATGTTTTTTAAAAATAGGCTAGTTAAATAAAATGGTAAAATAGTTCCAACAGATTTTCCTGTGGTACCGAAATTGGTACCGAGAACCGTAAAATTTTACTGGTATTGGTACCGACTACTGTAATTTTGGTACCGTGATAACACTATCCACAGCAACTACATAAATGTATCCACTATCCATTCAGAAACGTCTAAAAGTTGTAACTTCTTCCTGAGTCTCTCCATCAGTGTCGACTCCGGTTTGAACAATGTAAGGCTGAACACCGTTACTGACAATCCTCATTTTGGCTGCGTGAGATTCTCCAGCTTTGTTGTTGTTGAGCAACCGAAGCGTGAGCTGTTAAAGCTCCGCCCTCTTCTGGAAAGGGGGCCGGGAGCAGCAGCTCATTTGCATTTAAAGGGACACACGCAAAAACGGCGTGTTTTCGCTCACACCCAAATAGGGGCAAATTTGACAAGCTATAATAAATGATCTGTGGGGTATTTTGAGCTGAAACTTCACAGAGACATTCTGGAGACACCAGAGACTTATATTACATCTTGTGAAAAGGGGCATTAAAGGTCCCCTTTAACAGGACAGGAAAGTTATTTTTTCTGCGATGAGAATTTTTTTTAGTTAGAAGTATGGTAACATATCTATTAGTTCACCTGTAGTGTTTCATTCAGATGCTAAAGGCTCAGATTTTGAGGATTAGTGCATGAAAACCTGTTAAAAACGCACAGCCTGTGTCACACTAACACCATACGGCTCTTGTTATTGTGAATTAGAGAATTGTGCTAATCGGGATCAAATTTAACCGTGTGCACCGGTGTGATTTTCCATTAAAGAAGCGGAGAGACGTGGAGGAATTTGTTTTGGAGGCGGCAGTGTGACATTTCTTTAATTGTGAGAAAGGAGGAGAGATCTCACGATGTGATTGAGCACTTGTATTACCCTAATTTGGTTCGCAGTCACATGGCAGTGCGTTATCGCCCAAGGATGTGCCACTTAATTTGGTGTTGGGGGATATTTCTCTGTCAGCGCCTTGTGTTCTTTATCAATAGGCACCGATGAAGTTCCTTCTAAACATGACAAGTTGAAGCCTAAACTGAGAATATGTGAAGGCAGTGTTTAGTCTTCAGTCCAGCTTTCTCTGCGTGGTGTCTCTGAGCGCCGTAATAGGAAGATGTGTGCAAATGCATATCACCCGCCTGCCACACATTTCTCTCCATTTT
This sequence comes from Elopichthys bambusa, assembly GCA_037101425.1. NCBI lineage: Eukaryota > Metazoa > Chordata > Actinopteri > Cypriniformes > Xenocyprididae > Elopichthys > Elopichthys bambusa. Next base: position 32,835,987 of record CM074439.1, on the reverse strand, counting down.
CAATTTGAATATCATTAACCAAAAAATCAATTTTTTTGAGCGTTTTAATTAATATCTTAATGAATTCCGTTGCATTTTGTCCTGTTTGGGTGAGCGAGATATTCATGGTTAATGAAATTTACTTTCATTTCCGAATGAAAGCGCTCATGTGGTTCCATCTTTGCTTTTGGAGCGTTGCCCGCACAAAAACTTTAATTCATTGTTTAAATAGCACCATCCAATTAGTTAATCATTTTGTGCTATATTTCTGTCATTTGCATAATCAAATAAGGTCATTAATGATTGTAGTCACATTAATTCTATATTTATTAGAAGTACAGCATAATTTTTGTCATTATTCCTCAAGCTTATTTTATTAGGCGATAGAAGGAAATCCACTGATGTGGAGAAAACATTTAATACGGCTTAAAACACCAAATTTGCTGCTTTGTGTGTGTGTAAAATGTATAGCAGACTTCAATACAACATATGCATATACAGTACAGAGACTGCAAAAAGTTGTTGCACACTTCAGTCACACTTTTGCGTTTAATGCGAAAACCAAATGGCATCTAAATAATTTATGCTTTTTTATTGTCACTTTGAACAGTATATGTGGGTCACTGACGGTACGGGTAATTTTGTCCAAAGCCCTTAATAATAACAATAAAAGATATGACATCCAAAGTATGTAAGGTAAGTATGTAAACATCAGGTCATTCGGTACAACCGCTATAAAACATGGAAAATGTTGTAATATTTTAAAAACTTGTACTAAATATAAAACGTTTGATTGTCCTTTTGATATCAGCCTGTTAGCATTGTTTGAAAATATTGTCATTCGGTGTAACCAAAAGTGTCATTCAGTAAAACTGAAATTTTTGTTAAACTGAATGACTTTTGGTGGCAAATTTTGTCCATCTTATAAAAAATGTTTAACTTTTAATTTTATTAAAAAAAATAAAAATTCTTACTGATCCCAAGGTTTTGAATGGTAGTGTATCTATTATTTCATATTTCAAAATATGCGAAAACCAGATGGCATCTAAATAATTTATGCTTTTTTATTGTCACTTTGAAAAGTATATGTGGGTACGGTATGGGTAATTTTGTCCAAAGGCCTTAATAATAATAAAAGATATGACATCCAAAGTATGTAAGGTAGTACAACTAGATCTCTTTTATTGAATCCAAAAGGTTTTAATTAGATTTTAAGTATATTTTTTAAATTATATATTCAGTTTAACCGTCCAAAGGCCAATACAGCCAGTTAATTTGGGATTAAAATATCTTAAAATGTAATAAATGTATTTTTTTTTCTTTCATATATCATATATCAGCATAGTGCAAAATGGTATTAAAATTATGTGTAGAAGTCGTTGCTTTGTTGTGAGGAAGAATGTCCGGAAAAATTAATTTCACTGATGTCATTCGGAGTAACCAATATAAAGGGACCATTTTCAGATCGACTCATGCGGTCAGTATCATGTGACAGGATGTGACATCATTCAGACACCTGCAAAGGACCACATGGTCATGAAGCAAAGTAACTAACTCTCTCTTAACTATTTGAAAAATTCATGTTTTCACTTGATCATACGCATGAATCCGGTCATTCGGTACAACCGCTATAAAACATGGAAAATGTTGTAATATTTTAAAAACTTGTACTAAATATAAAACATTTGATTGTCCTTTTGGTAGCTAGCTAGATATCAGCCTGTTAGCATTGTTTGAAAATATCGTCATTCGGTGTAACCAAAAGTGTCATTCAGTAAAACTGAAATTTTTGTTAAACCGAATGACTTTTGGTGACAAATTTTGTCCATCTTGTAAAAAATGTTTAACTTTTAATTTTATTAAAAAAAATAAAAATTCTTACTGATCCCAAGGTTTTGAATGGTAGTGTATCTATTATTTCATATTTCAAAATATGGAACAATAAGTAAATTAATAAAATGAGGACAAAAGGTCTCATTTGTTTGCAGATGCCACTTGTTTTAAAATTTTGTATCTAATGCAATGATATTTAGACATTTTATACGTATACCCAGCACAGCCTTGCTACAATTAAAGTGTGCAAACTGCATTCTGAAATTCACAACTCCTTAAATGTATCATTTTAATATATAACACTAAAGGACATTATTTAAGACCCAATCCAGCAGAAACTTTTGCTCTGTTATGACAGGCGATTGACACAGATTGGCTGCCGCCTGTGTTTTTCACCTAGTTTGCACAAAGTTCAACAACTTTTCTCAACTTTTTGACGCCCACATCACATTTTCAATTGACAAGGCTGTTCAACTGACACAAAATCTTCTGTTAATCAGCCAAGCGGACATTGTTATAGAAGACAATAATCTTAAAATTGGTGATTTATCGGCCTGGCTGATGTTTTGGTCTCTCACTAGAAGGAATATTTCATTATCCCACATTGACACAAGCAACTATCTTGATGTTTGACAGGCAAAAGCCATAATAACCACATTCGCTCTCATGACCTTTGCATGGGACACACGCATTCAAATCCATTAGCCAATAATGAGAACTTCACAAAGGCCAATTAGCTGCCTAATGTTGGGAAAAACTGTCATGATGCAGTTGAGATTTTGCTGACAAGTCAATGATCCAGTGCATACAAACCATTTTTAGAGATAATTCTATTTTCAATGAGATTTATGGTTTATTCTGATGATTATGAAACGGGTCTGGTGAACTTTTCATTTCTCTCTTGCCTGTCCACTGTCCATCTGAACTCTCAATGGATATTGATCTGTTTACCCCAGATCTTTTAATACAGATATGTGAGATGTGAAACCGATATATGTGTCGATTCTATCAATTAGACCTGAGAGATAGAGGCTAAGATCCATCACGCTTAGCAAACATTGACTAAATGACATCATAAAACTCTCTGTGAAGTAAAAATAGAGATTCAGTCCATATTGTCTCAGACTCTGCTGAACAAACCAGGCCTGTTTCACACGTACATCTGCAGCGCACATGAGTGTTGAGCGTTTCTGCTGCGGCTCTAGACAGTTATTCACTAAGAGTCAACTGTGAGGCTATAAACTGCTGAAATCATCTGGATTCAGTCAAAAAACATGTCAGTAGCTATGTTTCCATCCAAAGTTGCGAATTTAACTTGGAATATCACATAAAACATTCGCGAATAAGGCAGCCATGTGTTCAAGGGAACAAAATCGTCACTTCCTGGGAAACTGCCGCTCTATTTTTCCTCCATCATAAATGAGTTGTCAGACGGAACACAATAAACGCTGTCATGTTCTCTTGCGTTCGGATGCTGGTGTTTGGGAACACAATCGTGTGAGACGCTTCTGGAGGGAATTAAACCAAATCATTCTGATGACAGACTTTGACTCAAAGTCCACATTTGAGATGCTGTGATGCGACTGGTTCGCTGGTTAGTGCAGTTATCCAATCACAGCCTCTGCTGAGGTAAAGTCATGTGAGTGTTTTGTTGTGCATCGAGGGATTTATTCGGTAAGTGTGTTTCCATCATAGTTTATGCACGTCTTCTTATAGGAGAAAAAATGTATCCGCCTCAATTGAGAGCATACGTTTTTTTTATGCGCATTTTTAGAATTTCTGTACATCTTGCCGTTTCCATCCAGCGTTTGTTTGTGATATCCCAAAACTGTATATTTTAGGGTTTTTTAAAAATTATAAAATCTAACTTCATAGGTAGTTTATACATAAAATGTTTTTTTTTTTTTTTTTTTTTTAAATCAACATCAAGATTTTAGGTTAAAATGTATATAAATGCATAAGAAAAACTGTATATTTTAAGAGTTGTTTAGCTAAAAATGAATATTATGTTTTTCCATAATTTATTTTCTTCAGTTTATGTTGCTTTATAAAAGTCTAATTTAATAGGTAGTTTATGCATGTGTTTTTTTTTTTTTTTATCAGCATCAAGATTTTAGGTTAAAATGTATGTGAATTTCGAATAAAGTGGCGTTTCTATCCCATGTGTTCAAGAGAACAAAATTGTGACTTCCTGTGAATTTGATGCAAAATATCTGTAATAAAAATGGAAGTTGGAAGAATCGGGGAAGAAATTGTGGCTCTTTTATCCTACATCATAAATGAGTTGTCTCAGAGCGCATACGTTTTTTATGTGCATTTTTAGAATTTATGTACATCTTTTCCATCTAGTGTTTGTTTATGCGATATCCCAAAATGCACATAAAAAAATCGCTGGACGGAAACATAGCTAGTGAGTGTTTAATGTCAAAATGGTTGAATAGTTCGCTCTTTTATTTTATGTTGCTTTATTAAAAACTGAACTTAATGGACAACAGCGTGGATAACAAATTAACATCAAGATTTTAAGTAAAAATATATGTAAGTGCATAAGCAAAACTGTATATTTTAGGGGTTTGAAAGGGTTGTTCATATAAAATTGAATATCATCATTGTTTTCTCACCCTCATGTTGCTCCATAACTTATTTTCTTCATTTTATGTTGCTTTTTAAAATCTAACTTCATGTTACATAAAATGTTTTTTAATCAACATTAAGATTTTAGGTTAAAATGTATCAAAATGCATAAGAAAAACTGTATATTTTAGTTTTTTTTAAAGAGTTAATATTGTGATTTTTCTCACCCTCATGTTGTTCCATAACTTATTTTCTTCAGTTTATGTTGCTTTATAAAAGTCTAAATTCAGGAAGTTTATGCATATGTTGTTTTTTTGTAAATCAACATCAAGATTTTAGGTTAAAATTAATGTGAATACATAAGGAAAAAGTGAATATTGCCATTGTTTTCTCACCCTAATGTCATTCCATAACTTACTTTCATCAGTGAAACACAAAAGAAGATATTTAGAAAATTCTGTTAATCAAAACAACATTAGATCTCTTTGACAAAAAACACTGAATATCTTCACTGTAAAAAAAAAAAACGTAAAATTTTGAGTTCACTGAAATTAAAAACTTGAGTTAATACAATGAAGGCGATTGGTTTAATCACCGGAAACTCAAAATATTATGTTATCTGATGATCACGTTAAGTTTATTTAACAACAATTTTTTTTTTTTTTGTGTTGCACAGAAGAAGAAAAAAACTTTTTTCATCATTCTAATCAACATTCTTCCTTCTTCTTCACTTGCTGATTTTTAATAGTCCTGCAGATGCATTTTTAAAAGTAAATATTCCACGTAGTATCTCTCAGTTATTCATAAAAACAGCATGGACAATACTTATAAAAGAGTCTTTTTAGATGGAGTTGTGCATGTAACAGTGCAGGACACATGTCAACTACCCTAATAAGTGTGCTCTATTGTGTGCTGCAGCCTTACCTATCAATTGCAGCTAATATTTGTCTGCCTGGCCAAAACTGGCAAAAGCTAGCTTTGGATGTGTCTAGCTTTAATACGCAGACATGTCAAGGAAAATGGATTTGTGGCATTTACTGTCTTTATTAAAACCATGCACACAAATGCCAGGAAATCTCACTTCCTGGCTGAGATTTCAGACGTTGCATCACAACAGGTTGTGCATCGTTTCTGTGTGTTTCAGAGACGATCAGTCATGTGTGGTCACGATGTATAAAGTTGAGGCAGACAGTTGTTGTCATTGACTTGCTCTCAGTTTGATTTAAATCTGTACACATGCACTCTAGATCGGATCGATTCCTTCGGGTTCGCTGTTTTATAACTATCTGCACTGCCTGGAAAGGTCGATAATTGTTCATGAATTATTTTGTGATTAATGAGTTAGATTGCATTTCGGGTTTTTTTTCCACACATTTTGAGATTTTGCTAGTTAAAACAATAGTAAATAATATTATTTTTATGTTTCACCAGCCTTTATTTGTCCTCAAAAAGCAGTAAGACTATGATCTCGGCATGGCTGCTTTTAACTCAACAAGTGTTTGTGTTTTTTGCTGAACTGTGGTTTAGTGACAACAAAATAGTTTGTGGAAAAAATGTATTGCTCTGAGGTTGTTCTTTCTTGTTGGTTCTCATTTGTTTCATTTAATTATCACCTTTGTTTTTCCATTAGGAGAAATAAAAATAGAAACACATAAGATCGTAATTGTCATAGCGTAAGAGTCCAGAGCTATGAAATGAATGTGGAAAGCAGCTCAGATCATTGGTTTGCCAAGAATTTGATGACAAATGAATCATGGCATAGTTTATTATTAAATATGTGCATCTATTTGATTTTATTCAAATAATGATATTTAGAAAATGCATTCAAATGACTTAGCATCAGCATATGGTCATTGTGAAAACAATTAAATGTATTCAGTTAAAAAGTGTGAACATACACTGCAATGCTGGGTTAAAAATAACTCCGGTTGGGTTGAATATGGACAAACCCAGCAATTGGGTTGTTTTAACCCAGCGGTTGGGTTAAATGTTTGACCCAACCTGCTGGGTATTTTAATGTCAAAATGGTTGAATAGTTCACTCTTTTATTTTATGTTGCTTTATTAAAAACTGAACTTAATGGACAACAGCGTGGATAACAAATTAACATCAAGATTTTAAGTAAAAATATATGTAAGTGCATAAGCAAAACTGTATATTTTAGGGGTTTGAAAGGGTTGTTCATATAAAAATGAATATCGTCATTGTTTTCTCACCCTCATGTTGCTCCATAACTTATTTTCTTCATTTTATGTTGCTTTTTAAAATCTAACTTCATGTTACATAAAATGTTTTTTAATCAACATTAAGATTTTAGGTTAAAATGTATCAAAATGCATAATGCATTATTTTATTTAACTAAACTATTGATCACTATTGACTGATTTTTAATTTCCAACCTATTTTGGGTTTATTTTAAGCCAGCCATATAGTCATTTTTAAACAATAGTTGGGTAATACAGATAAATCTTAAATTTAGGCAAACATATTTATTGAGAGGAATGAGATCTTTGACTCCGAGCACAATCTGAGATATTGTTGAGATCTCTTCTGAAACTCTAGATGAGACACGTATGAGATTAAAGAGAATCTTCTGAGAAGAAGGCGACTTCAGTTTTACCCATTTAATCTCATTACTATGTCTTTTGTGTCATTTGGACTCTTGTGCATTTAAACCCGTATGACTTTCTTTCTTCTATAGAACACAAAAGGAGTTTTTTTTCCCCATGAAATGGACATTTCTTTCCCCTATATGCAATTACAATGAATGTAGACCAGAGCTTTCAAGCTTCAAAAAGGATGCTAAAGCACCATAAAAGCACCATATTGGTCTTCTGAAGTCATATTCTAGCTTTTTGTGAGGAACAGACCGGAGTTATTCCTTTAATAGCACCTTTAAGCTGTTTACAGTAGTGGCTAAAAGTGATTTCCGGCCTAAGAAAATTGGCATCACTCTTTATTCAAATATTATTAAAGGGGTCCTTGATTATGATTTCACTTTTTTAACTCTAGTTAGTGTGTAATGTTGCTGTTTGCAAAGTTACAACGCTCAAAGTTCAATTCTTTCTTTTAAAGAAATCGCTTTTTAAGGACTACAACAAACGGCTGATAGGGACTACAACAAGCTTCTTCCCAGGTTGGTGACATCACAAACCCTAAAATTTACATAAACCCCGTGCCTGAGAACACACAACAAAGGGGGTGAGGCCATGTTGGGCTGCTTTAGAGAAGAGGAAGAGTTGTTGTAGTAGAGTGTTGTTGTCATGCCGTCATTTTACACAAACAAGGGTCAATTCAACGCTGGATTTGCACAAAAGATTAACATGACGAAACATGCTAGTCGATGAGTTGAATCAACTCCACAGCAACTACTTTATTTTATCCACTAACCATTCAGAAACGTCTAAAAGTTGTAACTTCTTCCTGAGTCTCTCCATCAGTGTCGACTCCGGTTTGAACAATGTAAGGCTGAACACCGTTACTGACAATCCTCATTTTGGCTGCGTGAAATTCTCCAGCTTTGTTGTTGAGCAACCGAAGCGCGAGCTGTTAAAGCTCCGCCCTCTTCTGGAAAGGGGGCCGGGAGCAGCAGCTCATTTGCATTTAAAGGGACACACACAAAAACTGTGTGTTTTTGCTCACACCCAAATAGGGGCAAATTTAACAAGCTATAATAAATGATCTGTGGGGTATTTTGAGCTGAAACTTCAGACACATTCTGGGGACTTATATTACATCATACATACAGTGAAAGGGGCATTATAGGTCCCCTTTAAAAATATGCTAAAGATTTTGTAAGAATATTGTGTAGTTATGCTTAGAGTCAATTGTTTTATTTGCGATAATAATGCAATGAAGCATGCCGACATCTTATTTAGCCTGAAATTATGAACAAGAGAGAACCAATGAAACATTAATAACTGATTATGTTGTAGTCAGTGCATACTTTTTCCTGTGAGCCTTTTGTTTTTCTATGCATTTCCTTTTGCGTAGTAGCTGTAGTTTTTTGCCAAATAATTTTGTCAGATAAATACCTTAACCAAGTTTAGTGTTTTGTGCTTCCTTCATATTTAAAATGTTTCAAACATAAAATATTTTCCTCAAAATTTGATGGTTTAGTCGAACTTAATCGGTCATTTAAAAACAAATATTCCCTTCCGGACTTCACTTTTGCCCACTACTGTATCTGCACCATGTTCTGCATTTGATCAATTATGTTGTATTAGTCGTATCTGAAATGAAACATGTGGTTCTTTAAGACCGTATGTCCAGTAAAGCGGCTTTAGTTTCATTGCTGTGGCAGTAGCAGTGAGATAAGCACCGATGGGCTCTCTAAAGTGGATCAGAGGAGTGATGAGCATGCTTACTCAGTCGAGTTAGTGTCATACCCCACCCGCTCTTAATGCACACGCTTGTGCTGGGTGTTTGTTGGACTGCCGGCTTTAATCACGGCGGCATCGGAGGTTTAATCCTGGGCTCTCTCATTACACCGGAGTCAAAGCACTTTTACACCCCAGTTAGTGTCATATTCCAGCGGTGCCGGTGTTGTGTAATGCACTCAAGGAGCGCTAATGTTATGCCTCATTGCGGGGCTACCACGTGTTTATTAAATTGCAGGGTTGCACCAGTTGGCCTGAGCCATTTTGATGGTCCTCTGTTGGGTGATTTGTGTGTTTCGTCGAGTAAACATGGCGCCTCTGTTTGCTTTCGCAGACTGTCTGTCTCCCACCTGCTTACCCTCACGGCATCCAACAGCGCGCAAATGCAATCAAACGCTTTTACTGTGCTCGCAAACACACTCGCTGTTGAAGAAAGCTTTTCTCCATGTAGATTTCTCAGACGTGATCAGTTTTGGAAATGACCATGATGTCATAGAATTTTTGTTGCTGTACTACTGATTAAGATGTGATTGAGATCTTTGTGTTTTTTGCTAAGGTTGGAGTGAATTTGTCCCTGTTTCAGGTTTAAAGAGTGAGTAACACAAGTTACGACACAATATCCAAGTTTTCCAATAATTATTCCTTCAGTTTTTAAATTTTTTTTTAGTTTTTTATTTAGGGATGCATCAATAGTAGCCTATATTTTTGGCCAATACCTGCACTGCTGTTCAAAAGTTGGAGGTTGGTAATATTTGCTCACCGAGGCTGTATTTATTTGATCAAAAATACAGTAAAACTTGTAATATTGTGGAAAATTATTACAATTTAAAATAACTGTTTTCTATGTGAATATATTGTAAGATGTAATTTATTTCTGCGATCAAAGCTGAATTTTCAGCATCATTACTCCAGCCTTCAGTGTCACATGACCCTTTAGAAATCATTCTGATATGCTGATATATATGTAAAGTTAAAAATATATAATATATACTGTATTTGTTTTTTTTATTTTGCCACACAGATTGACACAACTTAGTTTGCTTTACTTTCTTGCGCAAGAAATCATGATATTAATCACCAATTATTATTTTAATATGTCGACATCCCTAATAAATATTTAATTTGTAATTAATTTTTTCTTTCCAAGTACCCCCTGGAAGCTGCAGACGTACCCTGCTGTTTTAGAAAGTGTGTGTCATGCTTGCCGGTGACACACAGAGCTCGACAAGGTTTTCTTTCAGCCCACGCCGAGATCTATGTTTGAAAAAGTGCTTCTTTTTTATGTTGGATGTGATGCCAGCAGTTCTTGAACCACCAACTGTTATTTTACCCAGAAAGTTGGCAAAAAGGTCTGAATTCATAATAAAGAAGCACCAGACAGCGCAACGAGAAATCTAGAAATGTATAATATAGCGGAATGACAGACGTTGCTGTTCGGGCGGGATTCAATTTCTCTGTGGACCCGCTAGTTAGTGGAAAAACAGTAGGTAATTTGCTCTGTAATTTTTTTGTGTGAGAAAACACAGACATGTTCAATTCGGACAGGATTAAAATTGCAAAGTATGTCTGCGCAACATTAATTTACCTGAATCCTCAGGGAAAACCAGTCCCGTCCGATTTGGGATTAGAGAGCAGTATCAAAACCATCTGCTGGTTTCTGGTGGTCTGCTGGGATTGTTACTAATGCTAGGAAGAGACCAGGCTTATCCTCCATCTCCCTGTGTAATACGAGCCCGTCTGTCTCCGTGCGACGCCCGCTTCTCATGGAGGTTAATGGGAATGACACGAATATTAATACCGCTATTATGGCTAAGCCTAAGAGATGTGTTTGAGTTTGACACGAGGAAGGCAGGTACCGGGGTCACGCTCTCGGTCGGGTTGCTGACATCCACCGCCGCCTCTTAGACGTGATGAACATCCAGTCGTCTCCGACTTCAGATTCACTCAAAATCATAACAACGCCTGCAAATTGCTCATGACAAAGTCAGCACCGTCGAGGCTGTAATGTCCCTACTTGGAAGGGAATTAATCAAAGAAACTTCAACCTTCTGGCTAATCAGTGATGATATTAGTCAAGCTGAGCGTGATGCATGCTTAAAGGAATAGATCACCTAATAATGGCAGCTTCATCATCATTTACTCACCGTCATGTTGTTTAAAACTCATATGGCTTTTTTTTTTTTTTTCTTTTTTTTTGCAGAATCAATGAGCCCCAAAAAGGACAAAAGCATCATGAACAGAATACAATTTTGAAATTCTCAAATCTCATTCTCCTTATAGCAATTGTTGTATAACCAATGGTTTCAATGACATCAGACCTTTCAAATCTGAAATTGGAAGTAATTTAGAAGGTCTCAATGAAGGTAAATAACTAATACACTACAGTTTGTTTTTCTCTCTCTAAAAAATACAGTAAGAACAGTAATATTGTGAAATAGTATTGCAATTTCAAATTTTCTGTTTTTTTGTTATGGCAAAGCATCATTACTCCAGTCACATGATCCTTCAGAAATCATTCTAATATGCTGATTGGCTGCTCAAGAATTTTTTATTCAATTTAATATTTTTTTAGCAACCATAATAGATTTTTCAGGATTCTTTAATGAATAGAATGTTCAAAGGATTTATTTGAAATAGAATCTTTTGTTAGAAAGTGACATTCTAACTGTCACTTTTGATAAATGTATCCTTGCGGAATCAACGGAATTTTGCAGCTGAATTTTGAACGGTATTATATGACTTTTAATATATTGCCAATATATTTTAGTCATATGGACAATTATGAAAGGAAAATTAACATCTTCACTCTTTATTCAAATATCATTATAATTTGTTAAATATTTTGTAAGCATATTGTGTAGTTGTGCTTGGAGTTTTATTTGTGATAATGCAATGAAACATGACAAATTGTGCTGACATCATTCATACAGAGAAATTATGAACAAGAGAGAACCAATGAAATATTAATAACTGATTATGTAATGTTGTAGTCAATGCATGCTTTTACCTGTCGGCTTCTTTGTTTTTCTGTGCTTCTTTAAAAACCTGTAGCTGTAGTTTTTGTTTTTGCCAAATAATTTTGTCAGATAAATACCTTAATCAAGTATAATATTTTGTTCTTCCCTCATATTTAAAATATTTAAAAAAAAAAAAAATTCTTTCTCATATTTTGTTTTTTAGTAATTCGAATACTGAATGCGGTCTGGCGGAAGCTAGATATTTGACTTCATAACTTGTTAAATATGGATTTTTTTTTTTTACACAAACACATCGCTTTTTTTTTTTTCCTTCAGCTGAGACACTTCAGATGCACACTGTTCACCATTATGGTTTTGAATTGCTTGAAATATGATTGAAATCAGAAAATACAACATACAGCGCAAGTCTGTCATATAGGCTACATAAAATTATAATGAGAACATTATAATTGTGTGCTTGGGACATGGCTTTTAATGGTGAGACTTTTGTTTCTGTAATCAGGCTCTCAAAAATTATATAAAAGTTTGGATTTAGATTTATTGGCCAATATATCGGTTATCGGCTTTCAAATATAAAGAGTTATCGGTATCGGCCAAAAAAAATTTCATATCTGTGCATCCCTATACAAGACACAAGGGTGAGCAAATAATGACTGAATTTTTTATTTTGAAATGAATTACTCCTTTAACTCACATTATTGGCACATTGTTTCTTGGTGCCGGCGTGACTCCAACGCCAGCCGCGTCAGGTCTCATCCTTTGGACTGGGTTAAAGTACCGCCCCTTCAAAAGAGCATCATAAACCCCTGCGGGACCTCGTCTGCGGTTCCTTTCCTCTTTCTCTCCGCACGCCTCCAGTCGGATCACAGTACCAGCCGCTGCTTAAAAATTCATGTGTGTGGATTTTGGGTCATTAAAGAGCAATCACTTGGGTTTCTTTAATGAAATCCAATATTCATGAAAATGGATTTTTCTTGGTCTGTTTTTCCTTTCCTTGTCGTCCTTGGCTGTGTTTGCATGCGTGTGTTGGGTTTGGTTAAGAATAGCAAAGGTTAATGGCATCCTGTATCGTGGGGCCAATTATTGCACGAGTTGGCAGCGAAGGTGGCTAATCACCTGATGCATGACGCCTATGGTTTGAGCCGCGAACGTTGCGTCCAGCGGCAAGGCAGTTCTACTGTACTTATTCCTAGAAGCCACTTTCCTCTTGAATAAAATTCAGCAAGGTTTGTGCAAGAGTGTTAAGGTGGCACTGCAGTATTAATGAGCTGCGGTTGCTACTGACTTTACTAGTTAATTAGTTGGAGTAGTTAATGTCAGCTTCAGGCGGCACTGCCAAGTACCTTGAATGCAACATAAGTCGGTATAGATACAAGTGTCTGCCAAATGCATAAATATAAGCAGTTTAAAATTGGCAGATCCAATTTGGTTGGTTAGTTTCGATGCAATTTCTTTGGTGTTGTCTCTGCATTTAAAGGATTAGTTCACTTCAGAATTCAAATTTCCTGATAATTTCCTCACCCCCATGTCATCCAAGATGTTTATGTTTTTCTTTTTTCAGTTTTTGAGGAAAACATTTTTCTCCATGTAGTGGACTTCAGCAGTTACCAACGGGTTGAAGGTCCAAATGTCAGTTTCAGTGCAGCTTCAAAGAGCTCTACACGATCCCAGATGAGGAATAAGAGTCTTATCTAGAGAAACGATTGGTCATTTTCTAAAAAAAAAAAAAATATATATATATATATATTATATACTTTTTAACCACAAATGCTTGTCTTTTACTGCTCTGCAATGCGCCACGCATTACGTAATCACGTTGGAAATGTCACGCGTGACGTAGCCATTATCGTAGCATGAAATTATCAGGAAATTTTAATTCTGAAGTGAACTAATCCTTTAATTGCTAAACAGTTATTGTTTTATCACATTATCTGACTTCACACCAGTCTATTTAGGTCGGCATGAAACGGAAGTTTCTAGTCTTTTCTTCCCTATTGTGATTTATGAGAAGCTGTTTCACTTGGATATAAAAGAACAAATGTAGGGCGGGGCTTGATTTTGTTGGGGAATTGATTGGATGGTTGTGGTTTGCTATTGGTGGATCTCATGTGAGTGACAGGTTGCCCCGCCCTCATCATCAGAGAAGAGATGTCGCTGCAAGAGGGAGGGCAAGTTATTTTGATTCAAGATTACAAGGCACACGAATTTAAAAAAATTATGATATGCACGGATGAATCATTTATAATAAATACTTTTATTCCATAAAAGAATAGTCAACTTTAATTTCATGGTAGAGTAGTTATATTGCATTCAAGTTACTTGGCAGTGCTGAAGCTGACGATAAGTCGGCATGGATAAAAGTTTCTGCCAAATGCAAAAAATTTAAGCAGTCCAAAATTGGCAGATCCAATTTCTTTGGTGTTTTCTATGCAATTAATTTCTAAACGGTTAATGTTTTATCCCATTATTTGACATTTTTCAGACCAGTCTATTAAAGTCGGCATGAAACCGAAGTTGCGATAGTCTTTTCTTCCCTTTTGTGATGTATATCTGAGTGAAATGGCTTCTCAAACAAGAACAAATGTTGGACGGGGCTTGATTGGATGGTTGTGGTTTGCTATTGGTGGATCTCCTGTGAGTGACAGGTTGCCCCGCCCTCGTCATCAGAGAAGAGAAGTCACTGCAAGAGGGAGTTATTCAAGATTACGAGGCACATGAATAAAAAAAAAAAAAAAATGATATGCACGATGAATCATTTATAATATGAATCATTTATTATAAAAGAATTGTCAACTTTAATTTCATAGTGACTTTGACCCCTAAAATGTGCACAAAAACTGATAATGGTCATTCTTAGAAAAAAACACACTTTAAGCTCTTTTGGCTTATTTTGGCTATTTAAGCATGCAGAAATAACCCAAGTATCATGAGATTTGTGATGCAAGATTCGTGTGAACCTTACACAACGCAAACCCAAGATGGTAAAAGGCAAAACTCTCTGAAACACAAACGAAGCAACGGCTCCCTTGTAATGATTCCAAATACACATGATAGCAATAAACAATGACATCCAACTGGGCGCGAATATTGACTAAAGAGTTTGAAATTCATAGCGGCCGTTTTCTCAAAGCCATCCCGATAATTACAGCTCCCTTTTCTGCTATTAAACATAGTTTTTTTTCTTGTTTTCTTCTTTTACTGCCAATAATTGCACTGCTGAAGTACAAATCTATATTGTTAGTTTCTGCCGTGTCTTGCGTTCGCTTATGGCTGCTTTGTGTGTTGTTGTCGAATGCTATAGCACAATTACATACTTCAGTGAAGCGGGGAGGGTGATCTTCTCTCAGTGTGTCTGATTATGTTTTATTACAGTCGTTTTTCATTTGTCGTCGTTCGAGACCGCATCACTGGGCGGACCGGAGAGACTCTCTGAGCAGCGGTCCACACCTTCTCTGCATCGCTCTCTTTTTCTATGCTCTTTTTTTGCACCCTGTAGGTATTCTGTGCCCACATATCTTTTTCCTCGCATTCTGTTTCTCCCAGGCCACCTTGGCGGTGGTGAGGCTGAGAAGGCCATGCAGCGCTGCACAGCATGGGGGTTTTGGAGTGCAAATGCAGAGGTAGACGAAAGGGCACAGAAATTGTGTGTGTGTTTGTGTATTATGCATGAAATGAAGTGTGTAGCCACGCACATGTGTGTCGGTGAGATAGGGAGCAGCGGTCCTCAACTGGTGGGTTGCGACCCAAAAATGGTTCGCAGGTCTTTTCTGATGGGTTCACGTACTGTAGGGAAAAACACAATGCTAAATGCAATAATAAAACGCAACTGACCATATAATCATGCATTGCTAGGATTACAAAAGAAGCTTAAAATAGGCTCTCTTAAAATAGGGTTCAACAAAACACCTAGACTAGCTGTGCACCTCTTGTTGTAAGCTGCACTCGAGCTTTTTACAGCCTCTAGATGTCTAACTCATCATTTTATGAAATCAAATTACATTTACAATTGATTTTTACATTATATTAGGTAAATCAGAGCTAAAAACTTTTAAAAAAATAATACCATGCACCTAAAGTATAATGTTTTTATTTAGTGTACAAAAGGCTGTAGACAAACACTGATGCTGTAATGCGCAATTTCACTGTGCATCTGTGTTGTTTGATTTTAAAATGTTCTTATCAAGGCTGTAACCATGTCTTGAACATTATTAAAAGGATTTAAATAATTAAAATATTACAAGAGATTTAAGGGAATAACAAAAAAGAAATAAGAATGGTAAAAGGTCCAGGTCTATTGTAGTTATTTTGTAATCAATTTAAACTATTTGCAAAAGAAAAAAAAAGCCTATATTCACTCGTATCTGTATGTCTAATATGTCAAAAACACAAAACGTTTCTTGTCTCGTCACATTTAGTTATGAATTACATTAATTATAGTAATCAAAATAATAGCATGTTTTCAATACAAAACAGCGAAATTTCATAAAAATGTTGAGTAGTTTGCATCACTGGATATTACTGTCATCTAACATGAAATATTTAGCTTAGGGATGCACGATATATCGGCCACCATATCTGTATTGGCCGATATATGTTCATTTGTAATGTTATCGTTATCGGCCCGATAAGAAAATTTGGCCGATATATTATATAGTAGGAAAAACGATGTGAACTAGTATTTTTTTATGGAATCTGTGTCCATTACAATGGGAAACCCTCATCTTAAGTGCACTTGTAGCTGTTTTTGATAAGGAAAGCATCACTATTAAGTGTTGAAGGTTTTTCGGTGAGACTCTGGTGGGCTCTTTTGACTTGGACTTGTAAGTAACCACCCAGAACACCCTATCAACTGCATAGCAACATCCTGGCACAAGTTTTGCATGAACAAAGATGACATTTTGATATTTAGAGCATTGAGAATCACACTTCAGTCTCATTCAAGGTCAGAAACATAAAACCGAATTTTGATACATAGATGTAAGTGAAAACAGACAAGGTATTTCTAAAACAACCAGTAGGTGGCAGCAAGTCCTAATGTTTGAGTCACTGAATCATTCATTTAACCGATTTGTTCAAAAACTTGAACTTCCCTCAGTCTCGTTGATTCAGATGTACGTCACTGCTTACGTCGCATGAGTGCCCGCTACTGGCGGAACCATTGCAATGGGCTGAATTGGAACATCCTAAGCTCTTGATCACTTGGAATCCATTTTGGAGTTGATTTATTATTTAATTTTTTCCCCTTACGCAACTGTTTAATGCAGCATTCTATATGTATATGGGTGTGTTTGGGTTGTTTTAAATATAAAAGAAAAATAATTTTTGATTTTGGTCAAAATCGAGGGAGCGAGGGTCTGTCCATATAAACTTCTCTCGTCCACTTCATGAAGTGGAACGCACTTCAAAACGGCGGCAGGGATTCCCCCAAGGGAAGTGCTTAGGGAAGTTTGCGAGTGCGTGTCTAAAACTGGAGTGGAACGCAGCCCAGAAACAAAGCAAGTCTCTGTTTTTATGAATGGCTCAGTGAATCGTTGGTTCGCCCGATTTGTTCAAAAACACGGATTCATTCAGAAACGAAAGAAAACACTGATGTTTGTTTCTCAGAGAAGTGCAACAGTTCTGCTTTGTTTAGAACTATTGGCGAAATAGAGCGAAAACATCAATATGAACTAGGGCTGCACGATTAATCGAAATTAAACCGCACACGATTTCGCTGCGTTTTTTTCTTTTTTTTTATGTTTTACTGTGATCAGTAGTAAATGCTGATCCATCTGAAAGCCAGAGGGCGCTCTTGTACAGAAACTCCAAATATGCCCCACAGAAGTACGATATAATGCAAGTCATTCCAGGAAATCCCTATGAGATTGATTAAACATGACTAATAAACACACGACTACAACAATATATGGTTTATCTGAGTTCCTTCACGGGTATTTTCATGATAAAGTAGAATTATACTTCAGTGCTAATCGACATAGCCTTTATCGCTATATAGAATACTATAAAATATGTTGTGTGCCTTATTCTGTGTAAGAAGCCACGTCATCTCACAGAAGGATGTTTTCAAACTGACTCGACTGATGTTATGAAGTGGGTTTGGAGTAAAAACATGTTATTAAATTTTGTCTTTTGTTGGACAAGAGATTCATAAATGCTTCTCATGTTTGGAAAGAAAGTTTTTTTGTTTTTTTTTGAACTGCAGTATAAAATCAATCACATTTGCAATTGTGCTAATATTAGGAAAAACAGCACTCCTGCTCGTGTCATATGCTATAATAAATATAAAAAAACAAGAATTCATACACAAGCATTTTTTTGCCTCCATATCTTGAAAGTTTCAACTCTGACTGCAGGGCAGTATACTAAAACAAATAATTCATTTATAATGTTAAAATCACAGTACAGGAACTGATATGATTGATGAGAACCGAGTGCAAATGCCGCTATCTTGATGAATGGAATTGCATTCGTCTTTGCAAAGATGGTTAAATGAGCAAAGGACGAACTGAGAGAAAACATTATAATATAAAGGTATTATGATGTTAAAAAGTGATGTTTGAGCTGCTAATTTTCAAAATCTTTTCAGTCTTTTTCTCCTGATAAACCTCAGCACGAACAACAACGTGCAAAATGAAATGAAGCGTCAGGAAACACTCAATACCATAAAATTCTACACAGCATTTACTACACAGAGAACAGCAGAAATACTATAATAGTATCTCAATGATACGCAAAAAAAAAAAAAAAAAAAAAAAATCTGGATAATGTATCCGTCTTTCTGGCAGAATAATGTGAAAAAGCAGCCAGGAGAATGTCGCTTTCATTGTGAGTCTGTGCTGCCGGGGGTCATGATGGAGAAAGGCGATGCAGAGGTCATATTAGGATAACCACCTGTTCAGGCGAGTGGTGAGTCAGAAGTTACACACAGTAACGGGCAGCCGCCTCGGGCCTGTCTCTTCATCTCCCATGTCTCTCTGTCTGTGGTCTGCCACAGAGACAGGAGGAATAAAGCCATCACGCCTCCATGGAAAACCAACCAGCTTCCTATTAACAAGTACATTCTAATTGGCTGCGAGCGCTGACAGGCAGTCGAGGGCTCTATGAGAGGAATATGCTATAAATACGTTCCAGCAGGAGACCGCTGGCCCCCGAAAGCAGACGGATACAAACAACTGAAGGGACAGAAAGCTGCATAAATCAGCTGCCACACCATCCAGCAGTGTTTGGTGTGTGTGTGTGTGTGTGTGTGTGTGTGTGTGTGTGTGTGTGTGTGTGAGTGTGTGTGTGTGTGTGTGTGTGTGTGTGTGCGTGTGTGCGTGTGTGTGTGTGTGTGTGTGAGTGTGTGTGTGTGTGAGTGTGTGAGTGTGTGAGTGTGTGTGTGTGTGTGTGTGTTGTTATTATTATAAGTTGTCATGCTGTATCTCAGTGGTTATCTGCTGAGTTTACTTCATGACCCAGTTTTTACACTGAACATCAAGTGGCTGGTGAACTGGCAGCTGTGTTTTGTATTATTGTTGTTGTTTATAGCTGGTCATTAGGTAGCTTGAACCTAGAAATCACCTTCCACGTTCCAAAACAACACTAACAACTAAAGCTGGATTTCTGAATGTCCTATAAATATATATATATATATATATATATATATATATATAACAAAGGGCCTTAATTATTTATTCTACAAAATGTCAACAAATGTCAAAAAATGTCCTCTCTCTCTCTTTATATATATATATATATATATATATATATATAGTGTGTGTGTGTGTGTATATATATATATATATATATATATATAAGTTTTCTTAAGTGCTATGTTTAGTAAATTTTTCTTTAAATGATTACAACCAATTAGAAATGTTGAGAAAGTACCAAAGAACAGTCCAGTAAGGTGTGGAAGTCCCTATCAGGCACCATTTAAAGGTGGGACGTCCTGTTCTGACACATGGTCACAGAAGAAGTGAGAAGAAGGCAAGATTATTTGCTTTAGTAATCTTATTTAAAATGACATGAACTGTACATAAAAAATATGTGTGTGTATGAAGGTGTAGAGAAGCCTTTTGTTAGGTTTTATTACGTTTTTTTTATTTTGCATGTTCAGAAATTCAGTTTTTCTTTTGGTTGCCTCAGGGCAACGTTGTGCGATAAGGGGTACTTTTTGAGGATGTTTTGGACAATACCTCACATTGGCCGTAATGTATTATAAGAAGGGAAGATGCAGGGTTCCTGGGTGCATGGGAACACCCAAAATGATGTGAAAAAATTGTAACATACACCACTATTTCACAGCAGAGAAGAAGTGCTTTTTGAAGTTTTGTACGCAGTGAAATCTTATTACATGCAGTACATTTTATGGCATGATACACTACATGATACAGACCTATGCATTTATCAAATTCAATATATCAAGGTCTTGCAAGTGTTTTTCCCTTTTTACTTAATGATTTCTTAACATTTAAAAAAAAAAAAAAAAAAATTGATTTTGATGATAATTTTCTCTATGATTCTGTACCATTGTTGCACAATGTTGCTCTGAGGCAATGAAAAAATATTTTGGGGTGGGACAAAAACATTTTTTTATCAATAATTTTTTTTTTTTTCACGTGCCATCAACATGTGTGCAGTAGAGGGTTAACATTATAAGTTACAATTTTATAAAAATATAAAAAACTTTTTAGGTTTTGTATGGAGCCCCGCACATGACATGCAAGAATTTACTATTTCGTTCCCGCAATTTGCTAATTTGTGTGCAGGATTTAATATTTCGTTCCCTTGATTTGCTAATTCGTGTGGACGATTTGCTATTTCGTTCCCTCGATTTGCTCATTTGTGCGCACTATTTGCTATTTCGTTCCCTCGATTTGCTCATTTGTGCGCACGATTTGCTATTTCGTTCCCTCGATTTGCTCATTTGTGCGCACGATTTGCTATTTCGTTCCCTCGATTTGCTCATTTGTGCGCACGATTTGCTATTTCGTTCCCTCGATTTGCTCATTTGTGCGCACGATTTGCTATTTCGTTCCCTCGATTTGCTCATTTGTGCGCACGATTTGCCATTTCGTTCCCTCGATTTGCTCATTTGTGCGCACGATTTACTATTTCGTTCCCTCGATTTGCTCATTTGTGCGCACGATTTACTATTTCGTTCCCTCGATTTGCTCATTTGTGCGCACGATTTGCTATTTCGTTCCCTTGATTTGTTAATTCGTGTGGACGATTTACTATTTTGTTCCCTCGATTTGCTAATTTGTGCGCACAATTTACTATATTGTTCCCTTGATTTGTTAATTCGTGTGGACGATTTACTATTTTGTTCCCTCGATTTGCTAATTTGTGCGCACAATTTACTATATTGTTCCCCCAATTTGCTAATTAGTGCAGACGATTTACTATTTTGATGGATGAATGGATGAATTTGAAACAAAATACTGTACTGTAGTTTGATTGAAAAATCGTCCTTTGACATCAACATCTATAACACATGAGAAGCATTTTCTCCTTCATTTGTTGTTGAGTCCACTTATTTTGCTAGTCCAACTGTGCACAATTTAGTGGGTAGTTATTTGCATCAGCATTGTTCTTTCCTAGCAGTCCATAACCCATCAGAACAGACCTGTGTGACCCACTTTTGGGTCATGACCCAACCTACAGTACCTTTTTTGTTTTATCTTCCCGAGCTAAACGCGAACAGAGAAATTGAATTAAAAAATGCTTTTTATATCTTCAGTGCGAGTGATAAATAAAATTGTCAAAATCTGTCAACAGCTAGACTCCCTCTCTCTCACACACACACAGCTCCGCTCTAGATTGAAATCTGGAAACCCATTTGCTTTCTTCCTTTTCTCCCCTAGCCAGGCCACGTCAGGCAGTCGGCACACGTCCTCTTCCACACATTTCCTCCTTCACCATTGTGCCTTTACTCTTTCCTCTCTCTCTTTATATCCCCTTACCGTCTGCTGCAAGGTCTGTGGAGAATTTGGCCAAATTACCTGTCATAGCTGCAGCTACGTGTAAATAAGGCAGGAAAGTGTGTCGATTTGTGTCTCTTTCTCTCTCCCATCATCCTACATGCCTCTCTCTGCCTCTCATTTCACCGTTTCTCTGTCCATCTCTCCGGCCGTTTCTCCGGCCAACCTTTTCTTTGTCCTAAGACGAAGATGTCAGTCTCTGTCATATTTACATCATCCTGTGAAAGCGAACACACATACTGTGTAGCCCAACTCTGACACAGGCTGCTGACAGCCTGTTATTTAGCTGAGGATCCCGAGCAAATTAGAAATTACAGCCATTGGACTGCGTTTCCCATGTTTTTCCCAAATGGATAGAAAGCATATATGGATCAGGGCATATGTATTGTGTGTTTTTGTGATCATGTGTAGTTTCATTTAGAGAACAGAGTATATATGTAGGCTATATGTGTAGTATGTAATATATATATATATATATATATATATATATATATATATATATATATATGGGTCATTGACAAAAAAGGTTTTTAAAAGTGTAAAAAACATAATGGAGATATAATTAATTTTTAAGTTTTATTAAGTGTTAACAATAAGATTATGTGGTTTTAATAATCAATTAACACTGCTTTTGTCATTTTTTACAAGATGGACAAAATTTGCCACCAAAAAAGTCATTCGGTTTAACAAAAATTTCAGTTTTACTGAATGACACTTTTGGTTACACCGAATGACGATATTTTCAAACAATGTTAAAAGGCTGATATTTAGATAGCTGGCAAAAGGACAGTCAAACATTTTATATTTAGTACAAGTTTTTAAAATATTACAACATTTTCCATGTTTTATAGCTGTTGTACCGAATGAACTGATGTGTCGGGACATGCGTATGAAAGCATAAATTTGTCAAATAGTTAAGAGAGAGTTAGTTACTTTGCTTCATGACCATGTGGTCCTTTGCAGGTGTCTGAATGATGTCACATCCTGTCACATGATATTGACTGCATGACTTGATCCAAAATGGTCCCTTTATATTGGTCGCTCCAAATGACAATTGTAGTTTTCTCATAACAAAGCAACGACTTCTACACATAATTTTAATATCAATTTTCACTATGTTGATATATGATGTTATAAAATCATGCCAGAATAAAAAATATAAACATTGATTACATTTTAAGATATTTTAATCACAAATGAAATGGCTGTA
The DNA here is from genome assembly GCA_037101425.1 of Elopichthys bambusa. Taxonomy (NCBI): domain Eukaryota; kingdom Metazoa; phylum Chordata; class Actinopteri; order Cypriniformes; family Xenocyprididae; genus Elopichthys; species Elopichthys bambusa. The sequence continues at coordinate 32,813,069 of CM074439.1, read as the reverse complement.
TTGGACGGTTTGGACGGTTAAACCGAATGACCTTTTTTAACTCTTCAAAATCTTTAAAATACCTTTATATGTAGCAAAATATAATTAAAACCTTTTGGATTCAATAAAAGAGATCCAGTTGTACTACCTTACATACTTTGGATGTCATATCTTTGTTTTTTATTATTATTATTATTATAAGACCTTTGGACAAACAAATTACCCGTCATGTCATTGTGTATATATATATATAATGTATTTATTTATTGAAATAATATACAGTATACTGTATATATTACATTATTTTATATATTAATTATAGAACTTTATATAACATTATATATATATATATATTGTATTATTCATTATATATATTTTTTTTTCTATTATTCAGTACATTATAGTACATATATATTATATATATATATATATATAATATACAGTATACTATATATATTATATTACATATAAATTATGTAACATTTTATATATATAGTATACAGTAAAATAAATATACAGTCTGTATATTATATAACATTATTTTATGTATTAATTATATAACTTTATATAACATTATGTGTATTTATTTGCATTATATAAACAGATATAAAAATATAGATGTCTAAAGCAAAGATATGGAGACTAAAGCAAAGATCTCTATTTGCTCTCCATTTAATCTCATCACTGTCTAGAAGAAGCAATTGAGCGGTAAAAAAAGATCTCATTTGTGATATGTGATATCAGTATACTATATATATTGTTACATATAAATTATGAAACATTATTTATATATATATATATATATTAATCTATTTATTTATTGTATATAATATACAATATACCGTATATATTATATTACATTAGGAGAAGCAATTGAGCTATGGAAAAGATCTCTTTCACCTCTCCCACTTAACTTTGAACTTAAATCTTGTTTATCCTTAAAGGTGAAGTGTATAATTTGGGTATCATCAAACAGAACACCCATGCGGTCAGGTATTGGTCAGCAAAACAGGTAAATCTACCATAAAGCCCACTCCATCGGTCAAGTCACTGTGGTTATGTTCTTCAAACAAACAGATTGCAGTTCTGTTTGCTGCCTGTAGTGGCGCAGCAATTTCACACTTCACCTTTAAGCCTGTTTGTGGTGTAAGTGTGGGGTCATGGCCCTAATTCAGGACTTTAACTTCTTTCCTTTTCAAGATTTGTTGTGTGTGTGTGTGTGTGTGTGTGTGGCTTACATCCAACACAGGTGCTCAATGCTAGAGTTCAATTTCTAGGTTGTAAGGTGTAATCACTCCTTGCTCAAGGGTTGCAGGTGCAACGGGCATGATTTGGGAGCGGGGAAGGAAGGAGCCGCGGGAGGAAGCGTACGAGAGCCCTGAGGACCAACAGCCCAATCCACTGAGATTTATTGAGTCCACCCTCTAAAATCACAAGCCAAGAGCGTCGTGTCATCCTGATAAATGTGGAGGGGTGTTTGGGTTATTTCTGGGCCCTTTAAGGCGCCGCCGGGGAGCAAACACTCTGGCAACCTTCCTAATTCAAGGACTGTGGTTTTAAAAAGTGACCTACTTCATTCTTCAAAGACCACCGTCTCTCTTGCTGTCTTCACGCGGCGGTTCAGAGATCTAAACGAGACCGGGAAAAAAAAAGAGAGAAGTGCAGATCACAAACCAGTCAGTGTTTACAGAGAGTAGCCGTGTTTTGGGCATGAAAGGCTGCGAGTTAAATTCACTGAACACTTGTGCAGTATTTAGTGCAAAAACATCCTATTAACAGCTCTCAGTCAAACTTGACTAAGAAATATACACGCTGTTTCGCTAGATAATTTTATTAAATGATGATTTACATTTTTATTTCATTTTTAATTAGTATTTTATTTTTTTACTTTTTTTAAATTTTATTTTATAATTTATTTTATTTATGTGGATTTTTTTTTTCAATTTTTATTTTATTTATTTTTTATTATTTTATTTGAGCTCTTTTTTAATTTTTCAATTTTATTTTACTTTTAATAAGTATTGTTTTATTTTTAACTTTTTCAATTATTTTTTACATTTTATTTTATAATTTATTTTATTTATTTTTAATTTTTTTAATTATTTGATTTGATTTCTTTTTAAATTTTACATTGTTATTTTATTATATTCTTAATTAGTATTTTATTTTTTATTTTATAATTTGTTTCATTTTTTATTTTATTTATTTATTTATTTATTTAATTATTTGATTTCTTTTTTAATTTTTTTACATTTTTATTTTATTTTTAATTAGTATTTATTTTTTTAATTATTTGATTTGATTTCTTTTTAAATTATTATTATTATTATTATTATTATTTAGTTAAGTGCAGCTCACAAATCTTTCTGCGTTTACAGAGAGTAGTCTGTGAGGTAAATTCACTAACTAGTTGTGCAGTATTGGGCAATATACACGCTGTTTCGCTGGATAAATCATTTTGATTTTATTTTATTTTTAATCTCAAAACATTGGACCAAATGTCAATCTAGCATTGATGTTGGAGTTCAAACAAAGTGGCTTGCTGCCACTTTTTGTGTACTTAAGTACTTACCTGAAGCTTATGCACCACAATATAATATACATCATTTATGCTTTTCAGTCTTTTTGAACAAAAATAAATAAATTCAGTGTGACAATATAAAAGGTTCATATTTACATATTTACAGGTCTTTATACATGTGAGCAAATAAAGGTGGGTCTGGTTGGTATTTATAGCAATACCCTTTACAAAAACCGCCTGAAGACAATAGAATGCTTGTTAAACACTGCAAAACATTGCATTACCCACTTCATGATGGAAATTAGAAAACTTTTTTTGTCGTGTTGTTGTTATGCATAGTCAAAGCTACATGTCAATTTACATGAGAAAGACCAAGGTCGTGTGTTTGCTGCAAACCTAAATAAAAAATAGTCCTTGTGAGACTGCTGAAGTCTTTTTCACAGGAGAGAAGCAGATGACTGTACTGTAGCACCTAGGTCATATGGTTAAAATTAAGTCATAAATCAAGGCACACACACCTCCTTTTCTATGCAAAGTTGTGAATGCATCATATTCACAAAAGCCTGTGCAATTTGTCTGCCTCAGTTAACATTGTGGTTTTACTGCCTGCATCAATTTTGATAATTTTTTTTTTTTCTTTTGTCTATTTCACCTTTGAAATTTGTACAGTTACAGTAGAGTCACCAGATCTGCAGACAACCCACCACTCACAGCCGGCCTGCAAGATTTAGCACATTTTCTGGCCGTGTTTCTGGTGTTATCTGATTTGCATAATTCCTTTAGTGCATCGTGCTAAAATAATAGCATGCAAATGATGCTAATCTTTCTTAGTGAATTCTCCCTCAGTGTTTTTGGATAAATCTTTTAAGTGAATGAACCGCTCCTCTTTGCTGTCAAGGGACTCGCACGGTATGCAAAGTCGTTTTGGTGGATATTTCTCTTTTTTCTGTCTTCAAAGACGAGTTTTAGTTCAGACTCGAAAGGAGCGTTTCATTGATTAGATGAGTTTACTGAACAAATACGCCTGTTGTAGAGCCACTAAATGGGACGAGTCCATAAATGAACTGAAGCAAACTGAACAAACGAGGGTCATGTTTGTTCAGTTCTGCATATGAGTCTGTCCTGTTTAGCAGTGTTTAATGGCATTTTTAAAACTCATTACACCGTGTCCTAACTAGATGCGACGCCACGACACGAAGTATGGCGATGATGATCTCAAGTAATGTTTATGTGCTTTATTTAATGTTAAGGGGGGGGGGGGGGGGGATCACACACAGTTTCTGTCAATCTCATGTTAATCTTGAGTACATATAGAGTAACAATGTATCCTTCATATCTCCAAAAAGTTTTATCATATTTATAAAAGATAGATACGCTAAACCGAGTCTTTCTGAAAAAAGCCGAGATCCTGGAGGTGTGTCTGCTGTCAGTGCCGTGGGTGGAGCTAAAGTGTCACGAGCGCACGCAGCTTCTGCGTAAAGATCGTCTGCAAGCTGTGACATCATTGTAAATAAAAAGGAAACAAAAACGTTTGTGTTGTTTACATTATATGCACTTGCGCGCCGATTGCCAACAGAACACAGACATCTGATGGAGTTTTACTCACCGCCCACGATCTGCAAATCCAGCGCCAAACTGGGACTAAGTATTCATCACTGAAATCCCGGGAACAAACAAACATACGTGCACAACTCCGTTGCTGCCCCGGGAAAAACAAACTTCATCCACTGTTCCCTTAATGCTGGGTTCTTTGGGAAGCTGAAAAAGGTCATCTTTCCCTCACAACCAAAAAAAACACTCCTTCGGTGACAGGAGCTGCGTCTCATTTCGGAGGCTGCGTCCTTCAGAGATCGTGTTTTTGAAGGCTGCATACTTCATCGAGGATGTCATATTTTAGAAAAGTAACTGTAATCAAATTGACTGATATTCATTGTGAGGTGTAAAATACTGTCATTTCTTTCTTTTCTTATTTTTCTTAAATGAGACTGCCTCGATGAATTATGCAGCCTTCAAAGGGTGCAGCCCCTGAATTGGGACACAGCCATTGTTGAAAAATCTCTCGGCTTCTGTATCCCGAACGAAGCGTGTTGATGGACGTGCTCTTGCTCTTGTTATGGGTGATGTGTGTGTACGCTTATCAGGGAGAAGTGCCTATACAAGTAATTCCGCTCTCTTTTGACATCATACAGGCCATACTTGAAAAAAACCCAGTCTGAAACCAGAAGTAGTGTATTTGGCACAGAAATACTCCATCATACATCCAACTCGTGTTTTGAAACTTTGGCCATGTTTAGCATGAGAATGCAACTCTTTAACAGCATAAATAAATCAGAATGCATGAAATAGCATTACACTCCCCCCCCTTTAAACGTGTCTAATGTGAGTTTGAATATCATTTTGTGTGGCTTTTATAGTCATACTGAAAGCAACAATGAACAATTCACCTCAGATCTTCAAAATAAATGCAAGGAAACAAAAACGTTCAAACTGTCAACTCATTGTGAACAGACAAGTGTATTCTATGACAGATTGTTTCAGTAACTCGGTATGTATTTCTGATACTGTTAAAATGGTGTAATATTCATGAATTTGATTATGTACTTATCCATTTCGTTTGCGAGTGCCGAGAGAGCCCGCCCACGTGCTCTTCTGATTGGCTGTGATTTTTGATTGACTTTATCGCATCTCAGTCGCGTCGCGTCTGGTGTGGACAAACAAATTGTTTGTTGCTGGAATCTTATAGCATGGCGTCTGGTTAGGATATGGGGTTGTTCATTAAATTTGCACTATTGATGTTGACAAAATAGAGGACAAAAACTTGCATAACACTCACTTTCTCAAGTCATTTTGGTGAATCACTTGTCATTTAAAATCCTCACTGTTAATGCTCATCTCTGTAGTACCTGATTTACATTCGCTGCCAGTTTAGGAAGCCCTGCCTGCTTTTCCATGTCATTTGGAAACACATCAGACGAGCCGCATTCAGGGCAAGTGCTGGCCGAGCATCTGTTGTCCTCCGAGAGCTCTGATAAGATGTTATGGATAAGTTAATTGTGGATCAGCGGTGCTTGTGATAGGTAAGCTCAGAGTTTACAGTCGCTAATTGGCGGAAGCCTGAGGCTCGGGTCGCAAGAGCAGGATGCACATACTGCATGAAACTAAGGGTGTTTTCACACTTAAGTCCTCTTTAAAATAACCAAATTCGGACTCCTTTAAGTGGACCAAGAGGTGAACAAGGACCCAGTTCTCTTCACATTCACACTGTCCCTGAAAGAGGACTCGGGTCATTTTTTGGTCCACTTAAGTAGGAACTTGGTCTCAGACCTCTTTGTGTTCATACTGTTGCTTTTTGGATCTAGTCCAGTTCAGTGTTTGATGGCTTGACCCTATGGCCTTCAAAATTTGATCCCATTCACTTACATTGTACGTGCCTAACCAAGGTATTTGTTTGTAAAGATTATTAATATTATTATTATTTCTATTATGTTGTAAAACGACATTGCTACGAATGCTATTGAATGAGCTTAACTCTGTCTTTTGCACAAAAATATAAATTATGTTGCAATTCTACATCCATATTCAATTTTGATATTGAAAGGACATTTTGAACTCCCTAGTTTTTTTGAAGTGATGTTTTGGACAATATAATTTGTTGGCATAAATGCACCATAGTCAATTGCAATTATCATTTGAAGACTAGCAATAATGATTTTTAATAATAAGGGTGATATATAGAAACAGGGCCGAAAATGAACACTCGCCAAGTGCCGAATGAGAGTAAAAATCGGTGTTGGTGAGTATATGAAATGGTGTTGCTCACTAGTTGCCGGTAACATTTTTATGAATTCAAACAATGCATGAATGTGAACAAACATGAATGGCGCTCGGGACAGTTGACGGGCCAGCGCTGCATCATTATGAATGTTTAAGCCTTGACAATTTAAATGTTCAAGCGTAAGAAGACGCGAAAGGAAGCTCATTTCGTTCTGTGTGGAAAGTTTTGTGTCGGCAAACATCCGAAGCGCGCCAAGTAAGCCGCGTCTCAAACACCGTGCGAACACTAAACTGAGCTCTCTTTCACGTCGTCTTGCACTTGAGCAGATAAATTCACACTAAATTATGTCAAAAATAGTGAGTATCCTAGTAAACATATTCGGTTATGTCTTAAGTGAATGTAAAAATTTGAGAAAGTAAATGCATGTGTAACAACATCGGTATATTAGATCCGTGCATTCGCTCTTAAAGTGACAGCAGCCTAATATTCATGCTCCTGTCTGTTTTAATATTAATCAAACAACAAAGGACAAAGAAAAAATTACTCACTGCTCTTGACGGAATAACTTTTGTGTCTTTAATAAGGATTATTTAATAAGGATGTTTAATTTATACAGTGAAGATACAGTTTTCCAAGCTGAAAAGCACTGTTTATTTCATTTGTATGTTTGTTATATTGTGATTTTGTTTGTAATTTGATTATTTGTTCTTCTTACTGAACAATTTTTAATGTACATTTTTTTTAATGTAAAATTAAAGAACATAAAATTAAACTCTTTAAATTAATGGCATATTTGAGATTACATGTTGAAAGTAACCATTTTAATTTACTGCTTCCGGTCAGCATTTTGGTATCAGAATCGTTTTGCTGCTTGCCTTTGAATAAATTGCCTTTGGAGATCAAACTCTGTTTCTGACCAAACAAAGTGTGAAACCTCAGTCAGGGATCCGAATTGAGTCTGTTTTTGCTGCAGACTGGTATTGATATTTTAGTACAGACTGAAGCACCAGCCCTTTTGCCATCCACAGTGTAAATATATACAGTATGTAGCCTCCTCAAGGTCACAAACGCATGAGGGAATACAGAAACACCCGTCTGCGATCACGGTTCGTTTACATAACTTACGGGTATTGCTGCAGGTTTGTTTTTTCATGTCTGAGACTCATCTCGCTGTCACGAGAGGGAAAAGATAGCAAATCACTCCAAGGCTAACACACACATGCGCACCGGCTCATGTTTGATAGGGGAGTGTATCTGATATTGTCCTGCAGCAGGAATGCTCTCATCTCTCCCTGCGGTCTCCGGTATCCAGGTGGATGTGCATTAGCCCACCCGCGCCACCGGTCACGCCTGCGCTGGGAGACCCGCTGTTCTCCATCCGCAAATCTGCAGGCTGGACTTTGATCACGTCTCGCATCGGCCGCCAAAACTAACCCATATACCACAGTCACAGACATACTCAAACACAATATTCTCCCTTCTGAGTAAAGACTAAAGCCATTCACTTCTAAATTCATGTCTCTTGGCTGTGGAAAGATATCTGTTTGCTTTCTCACCATCTGTAAGGCTGTACTTTGTGATGATTTTATTGTGCTTTATATCTGGTCAAAGTTTGCTGAAGAATGTCATTAGACTTTTTTTTTTTTTTTTATTGTATTTGCATCTTGGCATTTCCAAAATGTCTAGTATAGTGAGTATAGAAACCTGGTTTATAACTAATTTAAACTTGAGTTGCAAAAATAATGTTAGAGTTGGCAAATTCGATTCATTTACTTGTATCAGTTCAAATCATCAGATTCAATGAAATGATTCAAAACTTAAATAATGGACTGATTCAAAACTTAAACTTGAACGATTTATTTACGTGAATCAGTTCAAATCATCAGATTCAATGAAATGATTCAAAACTTAAAAATGGACTGATTCAAAACTTCATTTATGTGAATAAGTTCAAATCATCCAATTCATTGAATGGATTAAAATTTGAACAATTGAATTTCAGTGATTAATTTTTGTTATGTGAATCAGTTCAAAGTGTCCATTTTAATAAATGAATTCAAACCCTGACAATAGAATTATTCAGAGCTTGAACGATATTACGTGAATCAGTTCAAACTGTCATTTTCATGATTAAAATATGCTCTTATTCATTAGTAGAAATAATAAAATATAACTTCACTTCTTTTTATTTACTAAAAGTAAAAGTTAAAAAACAGTGTAGGAAAACATTCCTCCATCATTTTTAAACTAGATATTCACAGTTTATTTTATTTTTGAATGAATCATTTTGAATCTAAATGGCAATAAATGGCTGTTTGGTTGAAATTGTGTTTCCCCTGATTGATAAAAAAAAAAGAAAAGATATATATATATATATATATATATATATACATTATGCCATATACAAACATAAATACCAAACTATATAGTGAAAATTGTTAAAAGGCTGGACAATATTATGAGATTATTATATATTTTAGCTATATCACCCAGCCTTCTCGCCTAAACAGAGAAAAAGAGTGAGAAAATGAAGAGCAGTAAAACCCAAATGCTTCCGATTAAATGTCATCCATGAATATACCGCACACTGAAAAATGTAATCAGCACGCCTCTCCATTCCACCGCAGAAATTGAGGAACGTGTTTTCCTAATGAGCTCCCAGTGAAATTCCCTGCCATGCCATGTTGGCTCTTTCATGGTATTATTTCACATCCATTTATCCAGCTCCGCCACAAGAACGCCTAAGAATTTATGCGCCTCTGTGACACTGACGCTATCATAACAGAGCAGCTGCCATCCGATTGGATGACGGATAATAGAGACGGAACATGGCTGGGATCAATAACAAGATGCTTTTTCGCAGCCCTGCGAGTCTGTGGAAGGAGCCTAAACACTGTCGAGCTTGAGCTGAATACTGAATAAGTGTTCGTCCATGGTTTTATATATGGCTGTTTCTTCAGCTAAGGGCGTTTTTGGCATGCTTGACTTTTAGGAATAAACTCCCTTGACACTCACACTAGTTTATCTAATTTATTCACTAACAGATTCTAAGATAGACTGAAATGTCATGAAAATTTTCCCCCACAGTGTCATTTCCACCACATATGTTATGATTAATAGCATTCTGTGATGGAAATAAAATGGCCTTCTCTTATGTTATACTAAGTCTGATTTTATAACTTACTACACACTATAACTTTTAAATACAAGTAATATTTTTTTTTACACTTTTTGCATAATTTGAAACAATTATAGCTTAATTGTAAATGATGCAAAATATAAATATTCTGTTCATAATATCTTCACTTTCTCACTCTTTCTCTAGGTTTAGGTGAGAATAGGGTTGGTTGATGTAGCTAAAATATATAATGATAATAAATCTCAATGTTTTTCAGCAAATGGCATAAAACATTTTTTTTTTTCAATCAAACATAATTTCAACCAAACAGCCATTTATTGCCATTTATATTCAAAATGATTAATAGAAAATTAAAAAAGCAATGAAAATGTAGTTAAAAAATAATCAAGACATGTTTTCCACTGTTTTTCAGTAAATGGTAAATATAATTTTGCTTCTTTTTATTTACTGAAATAGAGAGGGAAAACATGTCTTGATTATTGAAAACTACATTTTCATAGTTTTTTTTTTCTTTTTTCTTTTCTATTATCATTTTGAATGACAATTAGTCCTTGGCTTTTGAACAGAATATTAATATAACAACAAAAAAATGAAAACAAGTTTTAGTTTTAATTATGCCTCTTTTTACAAGATTTAATATAAGTCCCCAGAATGTGTCTGTGAAGTTTCAGCTCAAAATACCCCACAGATCATTTATTATAGCTTGTCAAATTTGCCCCTATTTGGGTGTGAGCAAAAACACTGTTGTGCTTGTCCCTTTAAATGCAAATGAGCTGCTGCTCCCGGCCCCCTTTCCAGAAGAGGGCGGAGCTTTAACAGCTCACGCTTCGGTTGCTCAACAACAACAAAGCTGGAGAATCTCACGCAACCGGCATGTCAACAACATTCAACTACAACAACTCTTCCTCTTCTCTAAAGCAGCCCAACATGGCCCCGCCCCCTTTGTTGTGTGTTCTCGGGGGCGGGGTTTATGTAAATTTGATAGTTTTTTATGTCACTAACCCAGGAAGAAGCTTGTTGTTGTTTGTTGTAGTCAAAGCGATTTCTGTAAAAGAGAATATCTCCCTTTGCATTGAAATTTGAGCGTCGTAACTTTGCAGATGTTGTTTATGCTCAAACAGCAACATTACACACTAACTAAAGTTAAAAAAGTGAAATCATAATCAAGGACCCCTTTAATAAAAGCTGAAGAAAGTTGAAGAAACACATATTTGTTTGTGTAACAGTGGAGGCAGTTAGTCCTTGGCTATTGAAACTGTTGTTGTTTACGCTCTGTTGCTCAAGATTTCTTGTATTTTTCCTCTGTCCTTCATTCTTTTTTGTATTTTGGCTTTAGTTAAAGGATGAGGCTCCAATAGAGCTCTGAATATCTCCAACGGGTCTCAGAAGCTGATTGAATTCTGTTGCTTGTTTCCAGACAGTGAGCGTGGAAAAAGATGCATTTCACCGCCAACCGCTGAAAGCACAACATCTATTCTCTCGCTCTGCGCCTAATTTCTAATGTAATATTAATGTGATGGGATCCTCTATAATATGCAACGCTTATGACCTAACGCCAGTGTTACGAGAATTGCACTTTGAGTCTAGTACAGCCTGAGACAGTGTTGTAGTCGAGACCAGCTCATTTGAGTCCGAGTCGAGACCGAAACCAGAGAGGTTGGCGTCCAAGACAAGTTCAAGTTCACATAGAGACAAGACCTAAAGAAATCTTCAAGAATATGTAAATGTTTGGTGGAAACAATAAAATTGGCACCATATACCATGGCATTTACACTGTATTTTATTTACTTAGAGTGATATTGGTTCAAAAAATATTATCAGTTAAGGGTAAAAAGGCCACATAGTAGGTGGTGTAAAGGTAATTTGTTAGAAAAGATTTCTATTTGGAATAAATTGTTATTAATAAACTGTTATTTTTAACATTTTTAAATCAATCAACTGAAGAAAAAAAAAAGGACCACAGCATGTTATAAAAAATATTAAGCAGCACAACTGTTTCCACTTTCCAACTTTGACAATTAATCATCATATCAGAATGATTTCTGAAGGATCATGTGACACTGAAGACTGCAGTAATGATGCTGAAAATTCAGCTTTGCATCACAGGAATAAATTATATTCAAATAGAAAACCATTATTTTAAATTGTAATTATATTTTTAAAATAAATATAGATAAATGCAGGCTTGATGAGCATAAGAGACTTATTTCATAATGCCACATAAGCTAATAATTATCAAAAATGGTAATATAATAAAGTCCTTTCGCGTCACCATTTCGCCAGCATACACTTTAATAGGCCTGTAGGTGGCACTTTGGCTTCATTAACTATGATAGCTTCATCAAATAGTAATATACACTAAATGAATTGAACACTACTTACCATTAATACGATTTTTGGTTTTATAGTCCAACATCCAATTTGATTTATAAAATCGCTCGTCTGTCCATTTAATTTCCACTTCATGTTGTCCAATGAAATTTGAACTTGTTGTGCCAGATCACGATTGGTTGGGGTGTTATACATGACAAACCGGCATTGGTGAATTATGTAATATTTTAAAATATATAATATATAGATTTTTAATTAAATCGACACCCTAGCTTTGATTATTGATGGGGAAAAAAAAGTTTAAAGATTTGTTTGGTTTATTTTTTTCTTCCGTCGAGCCATAGGCAGCCTAGGTTTCGAACAGACTGTGGAAAATCAGTCAGTCGCACACGCACGCAACCCACCGTTCGTTAATATTGTACACATTGTCATGTTAATTATAATTCAAATGCATTTTGTTTTATTGACCACAATATTATCATTGCTATTTGCCCCCAAACATTAACATACAGTAATAGTCATGAAATATTTTGAATGGGACTCGAGTGGTCGTGGGAATGAGTCCGATTCCTAATATGTTCGAGTACGAGTCAATTCCGAGTCAATATGCACACGAGTCCATGACAAGACCAAGACCGTTACAATATGGTCTCGAGATCGAGTCCGAGTCTCGAGTACTACAACACTGGCCTGAGAAACAACAAACAGGATTTGTTTTGTAAATCAAATGGCAACTGTGTTTGTTAGTGAAGATGGGAGGTGTGGTATTGATTCAGACATTCTCTTTAAATGAAAACACTCATGCGATTATAAATGAGTATGTTTTGCCACACAGACTGTGTGTCTTGATCACGTTACTACTGAACCAGCCAGCTGTTACAGTGCACAATGAAATCTAACGTTTAATGGGAAAACAGTGGCTGTGTTCCAAAAACCTATGAGCTGCATTGCTGTACACTACCTGAATGACACAAACTCTTATAAGTGACCAGTTTTAAGAAAACTTTTGCACACTACTGTTCAAATGTTTGGGGTCAGTGCGATTTAAAAAAAAAATTTTTTTAAAGTGGATATATGAAAATCTAACTTTTTCCGTGTTTAAGTGCTATAATCGGGTCCTCGGTGCATTTACCAACCCAGAAAACGTGAAAAAGGACAATTTGTTTTGGCAAGCATGTCAAAACACGTGCCGCTCAGATTTCACTCCCCTAGTGACTAGGAAGGGGATCTTATTATAATATTACCGCCCCTTAATCTGCACGTTTCCACCCACTATGCCGCCATTTTGTTTTCGCAAGTGACAATGGTTTTCCAGTTCTAACGCCATGGCAAAACACGCAACAAAGGGGGTGAGGCCATGTTGGGCTGCTTTAGTTGTTGCACAAAAGATTAACATGACGGCACATGCTAGTCGATGAGTTGAATCAACTCCACAGCAACTACATAAATTTATCCACTAACCATTCAGAAACGTCTAAAAGTTGTAACTTCTTCCTGAGTCTCTCCATCAGTGTCGACTCCGGTTTGAACAATGTAAGGCTGAACACCGTTACTGACAATCCTCATTTTGGCTGCGTGAGATTCTCCAGCTTTGTTGTTGTTGAGCTGTTAAAGCTCCTCCCTCTTCTGGAAAGGGGGCCGGGAGCAGCAGCTCATTTGCATTTAAAGGGACACACACAAAAACTGTGTGTTTTTGCTCACACCCAAATAGGGGCAAATTTGACAAGCTGTAATAAATTATCTGCGGGGTATCATGCAGTTGGTTGTTTTCACTAAACTTGTTGCAGTTCTTTCTAAAATAAAATTTTCCATTAAGGATGCATGCTGTTTCCTTAAAATCTGGCCAAAAGAAGTTCTTAGAAGGAAGTATGACCATACTAACATTAGCCTTAAAATGCTCCCTATGTAGGCAACAACTAGATTCATGCATTAAAAATGTGCCTTTAGAGACTCTGTAAGGTCTGGAGTCTCGGTCCTGTGATCCCTCTAGCATGACTTCCTAATCCGTCTTGCTCTGTCTTAGCGTGAAGTGCTACATCACTTCATTCGTCATGCTTAATTAAATCTGTTTCGCCAGTAATACAGCATCTCATTCATACTCATACCCAAACACATTTTAAAGCAGCGGGGCATTGGCTAATAGATGCGTCCGAGAGCAGGGGGGCCCCTCGCTCTCCGGACCATGTTCGCTGGATTCAGCTCTGTTTTTAATTAAGAGACACGTGTGGCACATCAACAGGGCCGTAATCCCTCTAAGGACGTGTTCGCTCTCCCTGTGGGGCCGCACATCCCAGACTACATGCAGAGAAAGTGAGAGATGTGGAATGACTGCTGTTTCAGAAAGTGTCCTGCCATGCTATTAGTGTAGTGTGAGTGGGAGGGCAGGAGAGAAAGAGATGAGATGAAGAAGTCTGGAAGAAGGAACGCTCTGAAATATTTGGTTCATGTTATGTAAAGTTTGTGTAAATGTTAGGAACAGACAGAATAGTTCTCCATTGTCTTTCTGAAGGATCATGTGATGCAAAGCTGAAAATTCAACTTTGCATCACAGAAATAAATTACACTTTACAATAGATTACAATAGGAAACACTTATTTTAAATAGTAATAATATTTCAGATTTTTACTGTATTTTTGATCAAATAAATGCAGCTTTGGTGGGCAGATAAAAAAAAAATAAAAAATAAAAATATTTTTTTACTGACCTCAAACCTTTGAATGGTAGTGTACACTCTAAAAAATTCTGGGTTAAAAATGGGCAAACCCAGCGATTGGGTTGTTTTGACCCAGTAGTTGGGTTATATGTAGCAGTTTTATTTAACCCAACTATTGTTCAAAAATGACTATATGTTGGAAATTAAAAACCAGAAACATAATTACTAGAGGAAACGGTATTAATCAAAAGGTGAACATTTATTAATAAGCAATTTAATAAATGTTTATTGTTTTAATTATTATTCATTAAACTTAATGTTCATTTATTAAACAAAATAATAAATGTTAATTTCCAACATACTTTGGGTTCATTTTAAGCAAGCAATACAGTCATTTTTAAACAATAGTTGAGTTAAATAAAACTACCCAAGAAAAAAAAAAAAAAAACATTAAAAAATAAATAAATAAATACCCAGCAGGTTGAGCAAACATTTAACCCAATCGCTGGGTTTGTCCATTTTCATCCCAACTTAAGTGTGCCTTTCTTTCCTGAAACGCAATGTTATTTCATTCTATTATTTTTCCATACAGTGGATATGAAGTTCATCGGCTGTCGAGCTCCAAAAAAAATGACACAAACTCTGCAAGCATAGTGCAACGTGTGTCATAAAGTTTGAAATTTATGTTATTATTCGATGAACATCACAAGCACATGAATGACGTTCAAGAAAACTTGACATTTTAACAGTCCTCCAACCAAAATGGTGCAAAATGTTTGTAGAAAATACATCTGTTCGCTGAGAAGAAAGAAAGGGAGAGTCGAGTTAAACACAGATGGAAAATAATTTTCCCTCACGGCGGTTCAGGCTGCAGGAATAAATATGATGTCTAGAAATACATCCAGGTGGTTTCGGGGAAATGCATAAAGGTACAAAACGGAAGCATGGTGTTTAACATCAGCAACGTACACAGGGAAAGACGGGAGTGGAGAAGCCTGGCTTGACTCATACATTATTGCTGACCTGTATTGATTGAGCGGAGGCAGAAACGACGGCGAGAGATAGACGAGTGTTAGAGAATAGAGAGGGAGAATGCGGGGGCTTGAAAATGAGAGGATATTGACAGTGCTGTTAAACATATGAGTCACCAACCTTCCCCCCTCAGTCATTAGCATGAACGCGAGGAACAAGACAGCCTCCCACCGAAATAAATGGGTCACTTAGACTGACAGAAAACACTTGTGCGCTCCTTACACAGATGAACGTGCAACATGCTTTAGAGACTGAGCAGAGAAGGTGTGCAGATATCTTAATCTGTGCTTTTGTCTTGTTTTACAGCAAAAACATCAAATTATGCATAATTACAAGTAACTAACCCTAACTGTAACTCTATAGTAAGTACATGTAGTTAATTAATTAATAATTTAAAATGTGATTTATTCCTGTGATGCAAAGCTGAATTTTCAGCATCATTACTCCAGTCTTCGGTGTCACATGATCCTTCACAAATCATTCTGATATGTTGATTTGCTGCTCAAGAAACATTTCTGATTATTATCATTATTGAAACAGTTGTGCTGCTTCATATTTTTTAAGGAAACTGTGATACATTTTTTCAGGATTATTTGTAAATGAAATTATAAATGTCTTTACTTTCATTAGCCTTTTTGATCACGTTAATATGGAAGCTTGTTTCCACCACTGAATAAAAAATAAAAAAGGCAATTGCAACTTTTTATCTCACAATTGTCACTTTTTTCTCTCAATTGTGAGTTTACGTTATGCAATTCTGACTTTTTTTCTCAGAATTGTGTGATATAAATTCGCAATTGCAAAATCAGTTTTTTCCTCAAAATTGGACTTTATAACTCGTAATTGCAATTTTATATTTCACAATTCTGAGAAAAGAAGTCAGAATTGTGAGAAAAAGGTCAGAATTGCAAAAGAAGTCAGAATTGCAAGGAAAAAAAGGTCAGAATTGAGAGAAAAAAAGTCAGTCAGAATTGCAAAAAAAAAAAAAGGTCAGAATTGTGAGGGGAAAAAAAGTCAGAATTGCGAGAAAAAAGTCAAAATGAAGAGGAAAAAAAAGTCAGAATTGCGAGAAAAAAAAGTCAGAATTGTGAGAAAAAAGTCAGAATTAAGAGAAAAAAGTCAGAATTGTGAGAAAAAAGTCAGAATTAAGAGAAAAAAGTCAGAATTGAGAGAAAAAAAGTCAGAATTGCAAAAAAAAAAAAAAGGTCAGAATTGTGAGAACAAAAATCAGAATTGCAAAGAAATAAAGTCAGAATTGCAAAAAAAAAAGGTCAGAATTGTGAGAACAAAAAGTCAGAATTGCAAAGAAATAAAGTCAGAATTGCAAAAAAAAAAAAGGTCAGAATTGTGAGGGAAAAAAAAGTCAGAATTGCGAGAAAAAAGTCAAAATGAAGAGGAAAAAAAAGTCAGAATTGCGAGAAAAAAAAGTCAGAATTAAGAGAAAAAAGTCAGAATTGCAAAAGTCAGAATTGCGAGAATAAAAAGTCAGAATTAAGAGAAAAAAGTCAGAATTGCAAAAGTCAGAATTGCAAAAGTCAGAATTGCGAGGGGAAAAAAAGTCAGAATTAAGAGGAAAAAAAAGTCAGAATTGTGAAAAAAAAAAAATCAGAATTGCGAGAAAAAAAAGTAAAAATTAAGAGAAAAAAAGTCAGAATTAAGAGAAAAAAAGTCAGAATTGTGAGAAAAAAAGTCAAAATTAAGAGAGAAAAAGTCAGAATTGCAAGGAAAAAAAGTCAGAATTGTGAAAAAAAAGTCAGAATTGTGAGAAAAACGTCAGAATTGTGAGAAAAAAGTCAGAATTGTGAAAAAAAAGTCAGAATTGTGAGAAAAAAGTCAGAATTGTGAAAAAAAAAAGTCAGAATTGCGGAAAAAAAAGAAGTCAGAATTGCGAAAGAAAGTCAGCATTGCAAAAGTCAGAATTGAGAGAAAGTCAGAATTGCGAGGAAAAAAAGTCAGAATTGCAAAAGTCAGAATTAAGAGAAAAAAAAAGTCAATCTTTGACATTTTGACATGAAAAGTATCATACACATATCATTGCCACAAAGTGTAGACTAGGCAAAACCTACTGGTCAGATTGTGTAAAATCCAAATATCGTTATTGTTTCGAAATGACTCCAAACCTCCAGATCTGCAGTTCGGCCATTTTAACAGATTCAGCATTAGTGAACCACTAAAATTGGCTCAGATCATATTCAGAAAAAGCCTCCAACTCTAAGCTGACTGAATAAATTCTTTTTGCAATTCATCTTAATGAAACCTTAATGAAGATGCTAAACAGTACAGAGGCATTATCTCTGCAACGCATTTGCACATTGTGACCTTACAATAGCCGTTCCAGCGGTGTTCTGGGCCCGTAATTGCTGCCTGCAGATATGTTCTCTTTACAAAGACCAAGAATGTGGAAAAAAAGCGTGAAATATTCCATTCAGAATTTAAAAGGACAGTAAAAATATAATTCCCTGCCTTTTTAGGCTTAGTCATCGATCAACACATGATTTTGTCACTGAAGAAACTCGTTTCATAATTCAGAGAAAAAAATGATGTGGTGGACTTTCAGCTTTCTGACCCTTTCTATTGCGTGATGAGTCGGCCGTCCGGCGCAAGACGTGTAGGTGCGACGTGTCGGCTCTTGGAGAATAAATCAGAGCCAACACCCTTGTCACATGAATCCCACATGAGAAATTACTAGCGCTCTGGTTCATAAGCTCTGGTCTGTTTATGTGAAACAGACGGACAGAGTCATTTCAGTTCCTGCGACTGATTCATACTGTCGTTCACCAGATAGATGACCACAGTGCTGACTAATCTTTAATTTGATCTTGGAGGGCGTCAGGAGTTATGACTATTAATACATACAGGAATTCCAATTAAATATCCCTCTCATGTCATTATCAATAATCACACTGTGCTTAATGTGTTCAAGGCTTGCTGACACACACCAGTGCACTTTAGATGCGTTTAAAGCATGGTGGAGATACATTCTTGACATGCTTTGAAGAAAAGACATCCACAGACTTTTGTTGTGTTTTTTGAGCAGAAATTGGATGGAAAGTAATCAAATAAGTAATTTTATATCAGTTACAGTAAACTATTCAAAAGTTCAGATGTACTTTTATTCAGCAAGGATGCTGTTTCTTTTGAACGTAAAAGAATACTGTAAAAATGTCACAGTTTCCACAAAAAATATTAAGCCGTAAAACTGTTTTCAACATTGATAATAATCAGAAATGTTTCTTGAGCAGCAAATCAGAATTATTTGTGAAGGATCATGTGACACTGAAGACTGGAGTAATGATGCTGAAAATTCAGCTTTGCATCGCAGGAATAAATTACATTTTAAAATATATTATAATAGAAAACAGTTATTTTAAATAGTAATAATATTTCATGATTTTTAATGTATTTTTGATCAAGTAAATACAGCCTCGTTGAGCATAAGAGACTTAAAAAAAAAAAAGAAAAAACAAACATTGAAAATTTGACATACCCCAAACCTTTGAATAGTAGAGTATATCACAATATTTTTGTTGTTGTTGGAAATTCAATAATAAAAAAAAAAGTTTACATTTTTTTCATGTTTTCATCTAAAGCGACTGTGATTTATTAATAATCATTTGGTATTAGTTATTTTTTTGAAAATCGGGTGAAATGAAATACTTAAGAGGTGAAAGATAGTTAGATTATTTTTACTTTTTTGCTTTTTTGCTTTTTTTTTTTTTTGGTACTTGATGGAACAAACAAAGTTATCAAATTACTCATAACATAAATTCTTAATGTAAAAATGTTTTTACACTGATTATCCGACTTACATCAGTGTAAAAACAGCTTTACACTAACAAGTTCTTCCTCAGTGCAAATGATATAGCAACCATCTGTCGCGTGACAATCATATTCTGCTCTGCCCTAGCAGAAATCATAATTAAATTAGCCAAAATATTTTATAAACAAACACACAAGAAGCGGGGGAAGTACATAACTTTCTAAATGTCCTGTGGACATCTGCAGAGCTTTCAGTGGGTGCGGATTTTGTGTAGGCCTAAAACTCACATGAACTCTACAGTAAACAAGCTGTCAGAAAGGAAATGCTGACTTCAACAAGTAAACAATATTCGATTTGATTTTGTTTTGGGGCTTTACTAGAATTGATTTTCATGTTTGAATGTTCAAAAAACACATTATTTTTCCTCATATTCTCCATTGTTGCAGCTCCTCTCTTCCCAGTCTGTCAGTAACACTCTGTTTAGTTCCTGTCTCTATGAAGCCCCTCCTTCTGAAAAGCTCAGTGGGCTCTGATTGGTCGGCTGGAGCAGTGTGTTGTGATTGGTGTTTGGGAAATGTCCCGCCCCTTATCATAACTGCCAGTTTTAAACACACTACTAACTAACTCAACCAGGTCCCGCCCCTTTATTCTGCGTATAAATTATTTGTGAATTATTGTGACGTGTTCGTTCCCAGAAGAAAACTCAAGACTACAATGGAGGCGTTTCAGGGAGTTCAGAAACAGTGACACTGATATAGAGAATAACTCCTGCTGGATGGACTTGCAGAGCTTTTTCATGCTCAAACAGCAATATTAAACACTAAAGAATGTAAAAATGCACAATAAATCCCCTTTAAAGGGATTATAAAAGCCTAGGTGGCGATGCTCAGCAGTGGAAAGCATGCAAACTATCGATCGCACCTCTGACAATGCAACACCCAAGCTAATCAACAGAGGTTCAGTCCTTGGCCCGGCCTTGCCAGTGCCACGCCACCGGAGCACATCCCTCAGGTGTCCACTATCTGATCGCTCCGATTGATTATCCCAAGGAGAGTGTGACATTCAGACTGCATTGTGCTGCCATCCTCCAAATGAGATGCTAAAGGTGTACAGCGCTGACAAAACCCCAGACCCCACAGTCAATTACGATCAAAGAGAAGCCACCGCTTGCAGCGCCGACGCTGGACTCTCCTGATTGTCGGAGGCAGCGGAGCAATAGGGTTTCCCATCTCAGGGGAGTTTCGCTCCGAGAGGGAGGATCTCGGCACAGCTGTGGAGTAATACTCTAGGATGCACTCCAAAGCACCAGTCGATACGCAGATCTTTACCGAATCTGTTGTTATTTGTCTCACAGGGTTCTGGGGGAATAGGGAATGGCAGCGTGCCGAATATTATATCCAGTGTTCTTTAGAATGTATCATTTTAAAAAATTGCCTGAAATTATAGTTAAATGGAACAGTTTTTTGAACCTTTAGACAAAATATAAAAGAAAAAAAGGCCAAAGGCCTTATTAATAATAAAGAACAAAGATATGACATCCAAAGTATGTAAGGTAGTACAACTAGATCACTTTTATTGAATCCAAAAGTTATTTTGCTACATATAAAGGTATTTTAAAGATTTTGAAGTGCCAAAAGGTCATTCGGTATAACCGTCCAAAGGCAAATACAGCCATTTCATTTGTGATTAAAATATCTTAAAATGTAATAAATGTATATATTTTTTATTCTGGCATGATTTTATAACTTCATATATCAACATAATGCAAAATGGTATTAAAATTATGTGTAGAAGTCGTTGCTTTGTTATGAAAAAGAATGTCTGGAAAAATGAATTTCATTGATGTCATTTGGAGTAACCAATATAAAGGGAAGTCATGCGGTCAATATCATGTGACAGGATGTGACATCATTCAGACACCTGCAAAGGACCACATGGTCATGAAGCAAAGTAACTAACTCTCTCTTAACTATTTGAAAAATTAATGTTTTCACTTGCTCATATGCATGCCCCGAAACATCAGGTCATTCGGTACAACAGCTATAAAACATGGAAAATGTTGTAATATTTTAAAAACTTGTACTAAATATAAAATGTTTGATTGTCCTTTTGCTAGCTAGCTAGATATCAGCCTGTTAGCATTGTTTGAAAATATTGTCATTCGGTGTAACCAAAAGTGTCATTCGGTAAAACTGAAATTTTTGTTAAACCGAATGACTTTTTTGGTGGCAAATTTTGTCCATCTTGTAAAAAATGACAAAAGCAGTGTTAATTGATTAAGAAAAAAAAAAAAAAAAATCTCATTATGAACAATTAATAAAACTTCAAAATTATAATCTCAATTGTTTTTTTACAGTTTTAAAAACCTTCTTCATCAATGACCCACGCGATAAAAGGTATTTTTTTCCATGTTTTTAATTCGAGTTTTTATCCAAACTAGCCGCGACATGCGATGATTTTAGAACCGGTTTCTGTTTTTCTGCGACGTTGCGGCCGAACAACAACACAAAGTATGATAATGATTATCTCAGGTACTGTTTATGTGCTTTATTTAATGTTAAGCGCATCTAATGTGAGTTTGAATATCATTTTGTGTGTCTTTTATAGCCGTACTGAAACCAACAACAAACAATTCACCTCAGATCTTCAAAATAAATGAAAGGAAACAAGAACGTTCAAACTGTCAACTCACTGTGAACAAACAAGTGTATTCTATGACAAAGATTGTTTCAGTAACTTAGTATGTATTTTTACAATGTTAAAATGGTGTAATATTCATGAATTTGATTATGTACTTACCCATTTTGTTGCGAGTGCCGAGAGAGCCTGCCCACGTGCTCTTCTGATTGGCTGTGATTTTTGATTGAGTTTATTGCGTCGCGTCTGGTGTGGACAGACAATTTGTTTGTTGCTGGAATCACAGTGTTACTTTCTTAAAATCAGTAAAGATTTCACAGCCTTTTAAAAGACCTTTATGTAACGGATGATAAGAGGCTGATCTCAAGAGGCGCTCTAGCGACTGACGCTAGAGATTGTGGTGTTTAACCGCCTTGTTAGAGAGCCCGACTCCCATGCCAGCGGACCCGGGTTCGAGTCCCGCTTAGAGCGGGCTGTTCGAACAGGAGTGGTTACATTTATTTGCTAGGCATGCATGTTATGTGCAACAAGTTTGTCAGTGAAGTTTTGATCATGTTGATCATTTAGAGGCTTAGAAATGTAGTATCAAATGTGATACAGTAGGCTTTATACGGTTAATTATAGTAAAGAGCACTATTCAGATGGGATTAGTTCTCTAAACGCATTATGTACTGATTGGGATCGATAAGGTGAGAGTGTGTATTGTCTGGATGTGATGTGAGGTTTCAGAAGGTCATGTGTTGTGCATCACGAAGCGCATTGTTATTCCGATCAGTTTGTGAGATCAGACTCTCCTTATTGATTTAATTTTCCTTTTATGTTGGATGTGATGCCAGCAGCACTCAGACCCCCAAGTGTTATTTTACTCAGAAGCTTGGCAAAAAGGTCTAAATCCATAATGAAGGTGCAGCAGGTAGCACAACAAGAAATGAAATGTAGGTTTAGTTACAGTATTCAATGAAGCACAAAACAACCGTGGAAGGCGACGTTCAGACGTAGAACCTGGAAGCGCTGAATGTAAACAGTGTAATGACACAGAAGAGAAGAGCTTGTTGAATAAAGTCATTATTTTTGTTTTCTTTTTGCACAAAAAGTATTCTCGTCGCTTCATAACATTAAGGTTGAACCACTGCAGTCGCGTGGACTATTTTAACAATGTCTTTAGTACCTTTCTGGACCTTGAAAGTAGTGGTTATGTTGCTGTCTTTGGACGAGAATATACCTCTCGGATTTAATCAGAAATACCTTACGGTCTAAGGTCTTATGGGTTTGGGACGACATGAGGGTGAGTAATTAATGACAAAATTTACATTTTTGGGTGTACTAACCCTTTAAATAAACTAAATGCGCACTTTTTATGGCTCTTTTATTTGAAGCCCTGTATTAAATGTTTACTGCACAAAATACCATAGAACTTTTACACTTTTTTTTTTCCATATTAAATATATAAATAACATTTTATAAGTTATACATAAATACTTTTTAATGGAAGATTTGTTTATAAGTGAAATACATCATTTGCACTCTTTATGTGGCTTTTTTTATTTGCACAAAATACCATACAAAAACTTTCCTCATTGTTGCATCATTTTTTATGTTCACAGTACTCGATGTGTCATGTAAGCTGTTTTACTCTAAGCTAATTTCATGTACTTCATGTGCTCTGGGCCGCTCAAATTAGAGGTCTGTATAACCCGGTGGAACCCGGTTAGATTAGTTGCAGCGCGGGACTAATTTTCTGAGCTGTAGGTGGAAGTGGGTGGTATTCCTGTAAGAGTTGTTGTCGGGAATGGGCAGCCATGAATAATTCACAGGTTTGAAAAGTTAAAAATCGGTATTTTGCTTCCTTTTTTTTTTTTTTTTTTTTTAAATAATGCATATGAAATGTAGTTTCCTGTAGTGTTGAAGTCTGACACATTTCCCAATCCTGTTCAGTGAACCTGTGCAAAAACAATTATTTTATGCCATAAAGTGTTCACAGACGGACATCCTCTTCTTTGTGTCTGAAGCAAACGGTCAGTGTTTTTATGGATAGTTCAATAGTTTAAAGATATTTTAAATATTTTTTTCTACCCAAGTCCTGGGTTGAGCTTTTTGGATCTTTTTTTTTTACTTATTTTTCCAGTGTTTGGGTAGTTTTTGTGTTACCCAGATCCTGGGTCAGACATAACCCAAGGGTTGAGTTATTTATCGCGGGGTTTTTGCGCCCTCTTCAGGAGAGAGCAGTGCAGCTCCGTCAAATTGGTGCGTGTCTTCAGTAAAATACAGGTTTGTGTACATTTGATGCAAAACAACATACAGGGGCGCGATGTGAGTCACCTAAACGAGTGTCACGTCTGTCTTTTCGAGTGATGGAAACGCCTGATGCCTTGCATAAAATTTTATGATTTTATTCAAAAAGACACAAAATATAAATACTTATGTTCTCAGAACTGTACACTGATTATTTTTGGACAGGATATGGAGTCAGTCACAGCATATTTCGGCTACGAGTGAAACGCAGGACGGCGGTCTCAAGTTAGCATTTCCCAGTTAGCCATCTCCGGCACGAGATCCGGTGCCGTTACGGTGGAAACAGGACAACAGAGACTGGTCCATTACACTTGAATTACTTCTAAATGTTTAATTTTTACTTTTAATGTTTGTTAAACGAGCCTAAATGTAGGCAATATGTATTAAAAACTATATAAAATAGCGTATCATTTAGCATATCAGTAACTATGACCGCTTTGAAGCAGGAGAATCTCGAGAAGCCAGGATATCCCTGTATATTTTTCTGTTGATATGAAAAAATGTGTAGATTTAGCAATATAGCGGGTGCATGATGTATATTATGATGTTATGATGAACTATATGCCTTTCTCCACTGACGTTCGCAGCGTTTCTAAAGATACTGATTTTTAGAAGACCCGTGAACGGGAACATGGTTTGTGTAACATTAGCAACACATTATTAGCTGTTTGATAATGTAGTCAAGCAAAAGGCTAATCATATTAATTACCGTTATGTGTCCGACGTTGTAAAAAGCGATACTATTGTGCAGCGTTTACCTCAGTAAGTGGACAGAGTGGATCTCTAAGGTTGTGCAAGTGAGTGAAGGAGGGGCTAATTAGCATATTCATAGATCCATGTATAATAAATGAAGCAAGGGTGTCGAGTTACAGTCAAGCTATTTTAAGGCATGAAGACATCTTTTCACAGGAAAAAAACGGTTAAATATGTAATTTTAGTAAGTTTTAAGGGATAAAATTATTGACTACAGAGGGGCTTTAATTAAATTGAAATATAGTAATTTTCATTTTCATTTCAGCACCCAACTTTTCATATATAATTTCAAAGATGTTAGTGTATTTAAGATAAACATGAGAAGCGCTCATCAGTGTTGTGAGATTTAATTGATGGTTTTTGCAGGAACGTGGCCTAAATTTAGTGGCAGCAGGCAGAAATCCACAGAAGCGCTCATTATTTCTTCCTGGTACCTTTCAAACTTGATTTTGTTTCCTGACGGATTCTGGCTTCTGGATGTTGTGTATTAGTTCAGGTAATCTGGCTTGGATTTTGCAGGTTTTCTCAGGTGATTTCCAGTATGCGTGTGCGGTCTAAGGCTCTTCTGGATCAAATGTTTTCATTTTTTTGTGTGTTCTCTCCCACTATGGGGTAATTTTACACTTTATTAGGGTTCATTTGCAAAATTAATTCACTCATTCTGTACAAAGGAAGTGGGTTTTTTGGATCATGGCAAAATGAAACTGTTCACAGAGATAGTCATCATATGTTAGTCATCTTATCTAAAAATTAATGCCATTATGAGAACACGATTGCCTTATGTTATCTCAGGCCAGAGAAGAAAAGAACACAAGAGGGGTTCCCCAAGGATGGAGATGTGATGTCCTGGTAATGCCGTATCCCAGAGGACATCATTAGCATTATCTGAGCTGTATATCCTGGAAGGAGAAGCTCAGTGTTTCTCAGCTTGCACTATTTAAATAATTCTCACTTGCATTTCTCTGTTGAAGTTTCCTGGAGTAGTTGAGGATTTTCCAGAATGATCTCATTTGTATTCATATGTAAGTGCAAACATGCATTTTCAAATGTTTGAATAGACGTTGAAACGTGATGCCAATGAATTGTCAGCATCTAAAACGACAACTTAAGAGAAATGCAAACCTTTACAAATACTTTTACCCTCTTAGACTGTCGTTTATCAGTAAATTATGGAAAAACGTACAAGAAAGACCTTTTTTAAATGGCAGATTTATTTATTTATAAAAATAAATACAGTTGGACTCTCTTTGTATGCCTATTTTATTTTATTTATTTTATTAAAATGCATTAACTGTAATGTTTTTTTCCTTTGATATAAAATATTACGTTTATATTTAATAAGTTATAAATAAAGACTTTTAATAAATTACATACAGATGGGATAAAAGCCATTTGCATTGTATGAGCATTTTATTTGTTAATTTTTATTTATTTTATTTTTTTCATTAAAATGCATTAACTGTAATGGTTTTAACCTTTTTTCCTTTGATATTAAATATAAAAGTAATATTTTATAAGTTTATAAATTAAAAACAGTTGGTAAAAGCCATTTTATTTTACTTTATTTTATTTTAAAATGCGTTAACTGTTATGGTTTTAAATGTTTTCCCTTTAATATTAAAAAAAATTCATTAGTAATATTAATAAGTTATAAATTAAACACAGATGGGATAAAAGCCATTTGCATTGTATGGCTGTTTTATTTTTTTTATTTTTTTTTTTAGTATTAACTATTGGTGCTAAACATTTTTCATTTAATATTAAATATATAAATAATATTTAAGTTATCAATTAAATTATTCAAATTCTATAATATTAAATGATTATAAATTATAGAGGAAATTAATGTATAAAATGTCTATATCTCTGAAGTTGTGCTATTTATTGTCTATTCAAACATATGAAATTGTATGTGTGCTGGAACCACACTTTACGTAACAAACATTTAGAGACACTAATGAGGTCGCGTTGATTTGTCATAGTTGCGTCTGCAGGATTGAGTGCACTGAGATGGCGGAATGCATTCAAAGCCGGCGTCAGTGTGATCCGGCTCATCTTTTCTGACAGCTCGACTTGCATCCTGCCCCTGGACACGAGCTGGAGCCCGGCCGAGGCTCGATGGCTCTTACGCCCTCCTTTAATCTTCTGCTGGGTGCTTGAGCCTCACGCTTCACAGCACCTGGGCACTTTACGCCCCCTCAGCAGTGAGCTCATACTCCCTAGTGTGCGACCCAGCCACCTACTAGACCGACTCTGGTTCAGCCAACAGCCTTATTCCCTGGAGCCTCATCTATACATCAACCCAGAGCTGCAGATGATAAAAGGACCTAAAAGAACATTAGAGTCAGCCAATCAGCATATTAGAATGATTTCTGAAGGATCATGTGACACTGAAGAATGGAGTAATGATGCTGAAAATGCAGCTTTGATCACAGGAATAAATTACACTTTACTGGATATTCACATAGAAAACAACTATTTGAAATTGTAATACTATTTCAGAATTTTGCTGTTTTTACTGTATTTTTTTATTAAATAATTGCAGGCTTTGTGAGCAGAAGAGACGTCTTTCAAAACATTAAAAAAAGCGTACTGTCCCCAAACTAGTGTAGATACACTTGCATCCATATAGAAGTCACATTTTATGTTTATATTCAGAACAGAACGTGAAACAAACACTAGAAATGTTTTGTAAAGGCAAAAATATTTTGGATAGGCCACTTAAAAAGCTTCTCCACTACATTTCAATAGCCTAATTGCAATAACGCTGCAAACTAATTAGCTAGTTAATTACTGCCATTCCCTATTATTTTTTCATCTGTTTGTTTGTAAACATATGTGTTTTGTTGTGCAGTTTGGGCTTGATGTAGAAATTTCTGGATGATTTTTTTATTCCAGAAAATATGTCCATTTGTTTTGTATGTTTAGACCAATTATAGTATGATACGAAAACCCAATCGCACTAAAGCAAAATGAACTGATCTGATTTGTTGTTGCCTCTGTATTTACTTTTAAAGAGTTCATTTTTAAATGAATTAATTGATTTTTTTTAGTTAATTTCCATGATGTGTCATGATCAATAAGTCATGGTCTTCTTAACACATGAAATAATAGTCAGAAAATCAATTTTTTTAAAATGGAAGTTTATTAAAAAATTTGCGTATGTGTTTTATGTTGAGTATCATATCTGATACACCAGGCTTTTATTGCTCATATCATAAGTTTTATATATATATAAGTTATAAATAATATCATAATATAATGCTAACACTTTAGTTTAGGGTCCAATTCTCATTATTAACTAGTTGCTAATTGCTTATTATCATGCATATTACTATGATATTGGCTGTTTATTAGTACTTATAAAGCAAATATTAATGCCTTATTCTGCATGATCATATTCTACATCCATAATCATACCCAATACCTAAATTTAACAACTACCTTACTAACTATTAATAAGCAGTAGTTAGGAGTTTATTGAGGCAAAAGTCATAGTTAATAGTGAGAAATGGACCCTAAACTACACTGTTAAAATTGCTGGGTTAAAAACAACCCAAGTTGGGTTGAAAATGGACAAACCCAACAATTGGGTTAAATATTTGCCCAACGTGCTGGGTAGTTTTATTTAACTCAACTATTGATTAAAAATGACTGTATTGCTCGCTTAAAATGATCCCAAAGTATGTTGGAAATGAACATTTATTAATAAGTTTGATTAATAAAATTTAAACAATCAACATGTATTAAATTGCTTATTAATAAACGTTCACCTTTTGATTGTTATTGTTGCCTCTAGTAATTATGTGTCTGATTTTTTTATTTTGGGTTCATTTTAAGCCAGACATATAGTCATTTTTAAACAATAGTTGAGTTAAATAAAACTACCCAGCAAACATTTAACCCAACCGCTGGGTTTGTCCATTTTCAACCCAATTTGGGTTGTTTTTAACCCAGCATTTTTTTACAGTGTAAAGTGTGACCTGCAATGCAGTACAATGATTGAGAGAAGAACATATAAACCTTCCTTAAAAGCCTGATATCTTATACTTACATGAAAAAAGGATATGGATAATCAAGTAACCTACACTTTAAAAATGCTGGGTTAAAAATAGACAAACCCAACAATTGGGTTGTTTTAACCCAACAAGCTGGGTAGTTTTATTTAACTCAACTATTGTTTAAATGACTGTATTGCTCGCTTAAAATGAACCTAAAGTATGTTGGAAATTAACATTTATTAATAATCAACATTTGTTAAATTGTTAATAAATGTTCATCTTTTGATTATTATTGTTGCCTCTAGTAATTTTGTGTCTGATTTTTAACTTCCAACCTATTTTGGGTTCATTTTAAGCGAGACATAGTCATTTTTAATCAATAGTTGAGTTAAATAAAACTACCCAGTTGCTGGGTTTTTCCATTTTCAACCCAACTTGGGTCATTTTTGACCCAGCATTTTTTTAGAGTGTATATTGCTTTAGTCCGATAAGTGTTCATCTTGAAATACTAACAATATAAAAGCTATTCATACATTTACTTTACAAAAATCATTAAAGATTTTAAAGACACTTGAACCACAACATGAAGATGTTTTTACAATTATACTTTTTGCTGGCTAAAAAAGTATAGACTCAGTCAGGCAACAGAAGGCTTGTAGCAGATTGTGTGGTTTTGATCAATCTGGTCATTTAAAATCCTTAGAAATTCATGCATCAAATATGATACAGTAGGCGTTATATAAGTGTGATTTTAAGGAGGCAAGAAGTTTAGCGTGGAAGCGAATGCGTTCCAGTCTACTAAACTCTAGACTTAGCGATAATTTCCACCTGATCATAGGCCGTAATGTGTGTTTCGTACAATAGCTTCTACATACAGCGACTGTGCTCGAATATACGCTCATAGACATTCACAACTAGTTTTGTTTCTGCTTTTTCTCGCAGACTGCTTCTGTCCACATTTTCTTTGGGAAAAAAGAGAGCGTTTGTCTGGGAATGCACCAGAACACTACTATTAAGTGTGCGTTTCGATTTGTTAGCGGTAAACACCTTTGAATGCACGACTCGACTGCTCCTAGATAAACTCATTTGCATGAATTTGCTTTTCCCCGGTGACGCTGCTCTCACCCTGCAGTATGTTCAGTCGCCGTCGGGCCTTTCAGATCGCATGGGTGCAGCGAAAAAAGACATAATTTTCCATCCAAAGGCATCAGCGTGTGCGTTATTCTTTGCAAATTCTCTGAGATTTAGAACAGGATGTTCCCTCAGTGTTATTCTGTCTGCGAATTCAAAGACGCGCCCAGTATCTTTTAGCTAGAAAAGAGCGAGCTTTTCAAAGGGTATTATGCTTGGAAATATACAATGCTAATGTTATCTGCTGTGTATTTTTATCACGCTTTTGATATGGGCTGCCACGCAAGAGGGTAATGAGATGAGGATCCGTGCTAGTGAATTTCAAGACAATCCCGATTTCTCCCCTCGAATCTATTATCATAATCTTCAAAGATGCTTGTCTAGTTCATTTTGCGCGTGACCCCGGCAAGTAGGTCATTGAATTTCCTGAAATGACTACAAATAAGAGACTCGTCATTAGGACGCAGACAGTGAGTGGACTGCAAATCACTTGGGAATTAAAGAGGAGTGATGGTCCTTCCCAAAGCTTTCATCAAATGCCACGATCAGGTATCGTTAACGGTTTTGGTTCTGATTCCCATCAGTGTTCGTTTAGTGTTATTTATATACACTGTAAAAAGTGGTAACCTGTTACGTTAAAGAGCTATTTCTACTTGATATTATACCCTTAAATTTAGTTCAACTCTCGGAGTGAATTAAAGGAGGAGGGATAACAGAAGCTTTCATAATCGCGCCTCTGAAAAAGTGCCTCTGATTGGCTGGAAGAACCAATCAGCGTTCGGTTAGAGTTTAACACCTAAACTGTGTATTTTTGTTGGTGTACCCTAATATGTTGGGTTGATTCAGTAATGTTAAATAACATTTTTTATTATTGATTTAAAATCAATTAAAGGGTTAGTTCACTTCAGAATGAAAATTTTCCTGATAATTTACTCACCCCCATGTCATCCAAGATGTTTGTCTTTCTTTCTTCAGTTGAAAAGAAATTAAGGTTTTTGAGGAACACATTCCAGGATTTTTCTCCATATAGTGGACTTCAACAGTTACCAACGGGTTGAAGGTCCAAATGTCAGCTTCTACACGAAGCCAGACGAGGAATACGAGTGTTATCTAGCAAAACGGAAAAAAAATATATTTTTCTAAAAAAAAAAAAAAAAAAAAAAATCTATATACTTGTCTTGCACTGCTCTGCGATGCGCCGTTCATTACGTAATCATGTTGGAAAGGTCACGTGTGACGTAAGGCGGAAGTACTGATCCAGTGTTTACAAAGCGAACATGCAAAGTCAAACGGCCTTTACAAAAAAAGTAAAACGACGATGTTGGACGATTTTGAAGTTGGAAGAGAAAATGAGATGGAGTTTTTCACCCTACTGCGGTACTTCCGCCTATGTCACACGAGACCTTTCCAACGTTGGCGCATTGCAGAGCTAGTGCAAGATGAGCATTTGTGGTTAAAAAGTATATAATTTCTAGAAAATGGCCGATGGTTTCTCTAGATAAGACTCTTATTCCTCGTCTGGGATCATGTAGAGCTCTTTGAAGCTGAAACTGACATTTGACCTTTAACCCGTTGAACCCCAGTGAAGTCCACTATATGGAGGAAAATCCTGGAATGTTTTCCTCAAAAACCTTTCAAATTTCTTTTCAACTGGAGAAAGAAAGACATGAACATCTTGGATGACATGGGGGTGAGTAAATTATCAGGAAATTTAAATTCTGAAGTGATCTAATCCTTTAATATTAGATCTTACCACATTATTTTTTTTATTTATATTTACATTTACGTTTAATTTTTAGTAATTGTGTCATGTGCTTTTGTCATTTTTATTAGTTCTTTTTTTATATTTATTAAATGTAAATAAACGTAATTTATTTTTTAGTTTTATTAATTTTCATGCTTTAACTTCAACTTATTTTACCAAGTTGCTTGAACATTTCTGATGTTCAAGTTTGTCATCAAATATTTATATTTTATTTCCGCTTAATTTTTAGTTAATGAAAATAGTTTTAGTAGTTTTAGTTAGCAATAACAACACTGATTTCCATTACAGGATTCTTAAGAATCAATTTATGACTTTTTTAGTACTTGAAGAGCAATTGATCCAAACTATAAATATATTAAAAATGTATATTTATTTTTTAAAATACCATTTATTGCAACAAAACGCTGTATCTTTTAACTATACACTTAAATAAAATGGCATTGAAAATGGACAAACCCAGCAATTGGGTTGTTTTAACCCAGCAGTTGGGTTAAATGTTTGCCTAACCACCTGGGTAGTTTTATTTAACTCAACTATTAATAAAAAAATGACTATATTGCTCGCTTACAATTCACCCAAAGTATGTTGGAAATTAACATTTATTAATAAGTTTAATGAATAATAATGAAACAATAAACATTTATTAAATTGTTTATTAATAAATGTTCACCTTTTGATTATTATTGTTGCCTCTAGTAATTATGTGTCTGATTTTTTATTTCCAACATACTTTGGGTTCATTTTAAGCCAGACTTATAGTAATTTTTAAACAATAGTTGGGTTAAATAAAACTACCCAGCACATTGGGTCAAACATTTAACTGGGTTAAAACAACCCAATCGCTAGTTTTTGTCCATTTTTAACCCAACTTGGGTTGTTTTTAACCCAGTGTTTGTCATATAAACATTTCAAAGTAAACTTCATAAAGCAGTGACTCGTGCTTCAGTGAATCATTCAGGAATCACTCTGACTGATTCTCAGTGACACATTAGACTGATGATTCATGAGTTGAGACGGATCACTGGCTCAGATGAGTTATATGTTCTTGAATTGAACTATGTTGTATATTTGTTATTTAGACAAGAAAGATGTGTCATGTTATTTTACTCTCTCATTGCATTCAGCTCAGAGTGCAAACTCAAACCAAAACATAATTCATCTTGTTGCGTCCTTGTAGATTCTGTAACCAGAGTATTTTAGTACTTCACTGAAAACACTGGAACCGTTAACAGAACTGTAAGTCATGAAAATGATGTCGTTTTTAGACATTGTAATCATAAGAGCTGGTTCTCAGTTTCAAACCCATTTTGCAAGTATACTAATTTCAAACTGAATACTAAATAATATATTAGCAAGCTTCCCTCAGTTGTTCACGAACAGCCCGAGGCTCCCGTTAGGGGGGCTGACGTGAATGTTTGCAAACTTAAAGTGCTTCAAGGTGAACACTCGCCCCACTTTCAATGATTTCACATGATATTTCCCAGTCACACCTCGTGTAATTTTCACTCCATGTCTTGATGACGGCCAAGAGACCGTCTCCTTGTACCCAATGACTTTCTTTTGGCCCTTTACAGATGAGCTTCTGGTGGAGATCATGAGCCTCAGAGGGATAAAGAGGGTACGACACACATTGTTAGATGGCATGTCGTCCCGTGATATATAGGCCACGGCTGCACCACCTGGCCGAGCAGGAACGGCAGTCCGCAGCGCTGCAGTTTCATGTGGCCCTGCGGAAAATTGCTGGCAAATAAAAAAATATTAGGAGGCTAATAAGGGGCTCTCGCTGTGTTCATTTAGCTAAGTTTGCACACAGAAAAAGTTGGTAACAAGCGTGAAATGCGTGCACCTGGTCTTGGCTCGGGTACAGGAGGCTGCCAATGGCACACGGAGGATGATCGGAACAGCTGGAGGCTTATTTCAGCCCCGAGCAACGCGACGTTCCCCACTGCCCTCTTCCATCGAGAGTCATTGTTTTATTCTGTCATTTATTCACTCAGCGGGTCGCCTAATCTAATACGATTTACGCCACTTACATTTTTCATACAGTGCATATTAGCGGTTTAGTCCCGCCTGAGCGGAGCGAGTTGTGGACCTTGCTCAAGGGCAACTATGACACTCTCATTTTACAGGTTCCTCTCACAGTTTTTGGCATTTTCTTCACTTCTTTTTTTCCCCTGCTCTCCCTAGACTGCAGATAAGCAACCTCTCAGACGAGGCCAGTCCAAAAAGGCTTTTGAGCAATTTAACATATTAATGCTTCACAAAATGTCGTTGACAGTTCGAGATTCTTGGAATCGCACATGCATTATTAACCGAATTCAATTAAGTTGCAGGTACAAAAGAATTTTATATTGCTCCTCTAGAGATTCACAGATCTTTCTCTGAATGTCAGGGATCATCTGGAGAATTTGTTGAATTTTTCGTGAGCCTGATAAAGAAAGGTTTTTTTATGTTTAGATAGACAATATTGACTACAGAGAGCATCTAATATGTAAACACTGAGATAAATGGTGGTGTGAAAAAGTAAGTGCACCCCATAAAGGGTTTTATAGATATTACATTGGCATTTCACCAGTATTAACAGATAAAAGGCATTATAATTTAAAGGGGTGGTTGATTATGATTTCACTTTTTTAACTTTAGTTAGTGTGTAATGTTGCTGTTTGAGCATTAACAACATCTGCAAAGAATTCACTTTTTAAGGATTACAACAAACGGCTGGTAGAGACTACAACAAGCTTCTTTCTGGGTTGGTGACATCACTAATCCTAACATTTACATAAACCCCGCCCCCGAGAACACGCAACAAAGGGGGCGAGGCCATGTTGGACTGCTTTAGAGAAGTGGCGTCATTTGTTTTTAGAAAAATGGCATCATTTTACGCCGGACTGCTTCACAAACGAGGGTCAATTCAACGCTGGATTTGCACAAAAGATTAACATGACGGCACATGCTAGTGGATGAGTTGAATCAACTCCACAGCAACTACATAAATGTATCCACTAACCATTCAGAAACGTCTAAAAGTTGTAACTTCTTCCTGAGTCTCTCCATCAGTGTCGACTCCGGTTTGAACAATGTAAGGCTGAACACCTTTACTGACAATCCTCATTTTGGCTGCGTGAGATTCTCCAGCTTTGTTGTTTTTAAGCAACTAAAGTTTGAGCTGTTAAAGCTCCGCCCTCTTCTGGAAAGGGGGCCGGGAGCAGCAGCTCATTTGCATTTAAAGGGACACACACAAAAACGGTGTGTTTTTGCTCACACCCAAATAGGGACAAATTTGACAAGCTATAATAAATGATCTGTGGGGTATTTTGTCTTCACAGACACATTCTGGGGACACCAGAGACTTATATTACATCTTGTACAAGGGGAATCATAGGTCCGCTTTAACAAATGTACATTTAGTGATGGTTTGTACAGCTTAAATAAGCAGAAATGCCCATTTCTTTGTGTGGAAAAAGTTAGTACACCCCGTATATATATCACTATCAATTGCAAATTAGTAGAGCGTTATTAAAGAGGAAGCCGGACCTTATATAAATGTCAATAAACTGGCTAACATATGCTGGAAATACTCATTGGTATTCCTACAGATTCATACAGACTGTTTTTGCATGCTTGGATAGACAATATTGAGTACTAACAGCATCTAATATGTAAACACTTAGAGATATGGGGTTATATTGATATTACATTGGCATTTCATCAATATCAATAGATAAAAAGCATTATAATTTATCAAATGCCATCAAATTATACATTTTGTAATGTCAATTTCTTGTGTGGAAAAAGTTAGTACAACCCTCAAATTTATTACTACCTCAAATGGCTAAAATAAAAACCAAGTGCAAATTTGTATAGAGTGTCATTAAACCTTATATAAACCTCAATAAACTGATCTGGTGAATAAACTGGCTAACATACGCTGAAAAGTAAATTAATAGGTACTTTTTCACTGCATTTTGATGTACAGGTGAATTTAATACCCATAGCGGGACTCTCATTAACCAGTAAGTGATGAGGAAACTCAGAGAAAGATGTTTTTTAATGGCAGATTTATTTATAAATGAAATCCAGATGGGGCTAATAACAGTAAAATCATTTGCACTCTTTTATGGATGAATGTAATTATTATCAGAGCTCAACAAATGTAAAATACAAGTGAAACACTGTTGTTTTTATGATTTAAAACATGTACGGTGTAACAGCAATAATTTTAGTGCATATTATATAAATGCATTACCTAAATACAGGGCTCCAGACTTCGCCATTTGCAACTAAAAATATTAATTTGCGAGTGATATTTTTGCTGAGGTCGCACGTTATGATTGTAAAATTTGCATGTTATTTGCATGTTCCGTGACCAGTAACCTATCGCATCATTTGCTGTGTTGACGCAATTAAATGAGATGCTGCGTGTGAATGTTTCACTGAGTTAGAGCGCAGAAATATGAACAGGTAGGGAAAAATTTCTCACACCAAACAGACGCCAAAGAACTAGAGCTGATGAAAGCCGACTGTGTTGTCGCCTGCGTCGGTGCAAAACAGCTGCATTTGAACACACCGTTCTGCTCCTGCGTAAAGGAGACAACTGCCTATTTCTTCATATAAATTCGTATATATTCGTCATTCAAAAGGGGAAACCGGCTCTACAAACTGCAGATACACACACAATGCATCGCGTGTTTACCGTTTTGAATATCAATCATGCTGATCACTTTCATTATTCCACTCCGCTGATGCTCATCAGATAAATAATCTTCAGTGCCTTAAACAGCATAACAAGAGTATTAATGATCATTTATATTTTGTGGATGGAAAAACAAATCGCGATACTCCCTAATGTGATTATTATTAATTTTGATTAAATAAATGTGAAAGATAGCGCTGTTGCGCGTTCTTCAGCGCAGCTCGCATTCAATGATTAGCGCACATTTGTCAACCGATTGCTTATAAACTAATGCTGATCAATTATCACAAAGCCTACTTTATATTATTTATATTATATTGTGTTGTAAACGGTTGTTAGCAATGTAATTTTTTAATCCTCATCTGAACGTGAATGAGCAGCAGACATTTCAAAATAAGAGTCCCGCTGTATTTCAAAGTAATTAAAGTCAAGCAGTATGTATATCAAATGCCCCTGTTTGTTATTTGGTTACACAAACCAAATTTAATATATTTATATATTTATTTCCATATATTTATATTTATTTTAATTTGATTTAAAGTAAACTGTTGTAGCTTCAGGAAGGAAGGACTATTTTTTAACATTATTTGACACATATTATTCAATATAAAGATTTTACTAGCGTCAGGGTTATTATAGTTAACTAAAACCATTAAAAACATTTTTTATTGCTTGAAATAAATGTTAATACTCAAATAAAAATCTATACAAACTAAACAGACATGTTTAAAAGCAACAAAAAATAAAAATAAAACAACAAAAAATGAAAGCAGAAAATATAAAAATCTAATCGGATTCAAAATATTAACAAAAGGCATAATAGTATTAAGTGAAAATAGTGACATTAATTTCCCAGAAAAGTCACAAGATGAAAAAGCTGAAACTGTAAAGGGGAGATATATATATAAACACAACAGGACGACTGAAAGTAAGTGATTTAAAATTTTAAGTTCATTGTTGTGTGGCTCTTAAAACAATTATTTGGCGCCTGTTTTTTCCCCCTATAGGAGCCAATGGCTCCTTAATGAATTTTTTTTGTCTGGAGCCCTGTAAATATCAGTATTTTATAAGCAAATTACTTCAGGTTTGTAAACATTTGTACATCATGCAAAAAATTCAAATGATTCATTTTATAACCTGTACATACATTAATATTATACACATCAGTATCTTTCCGAACATACAGAAATGTTTATACATTAGAAACACACTTTACAGGTGAATACTTAGTTTAAAAGTGTGTGGAAAACTATCACTCTCTTAAGACTTCTTATATTTGCCTTCATTATTTAAAACCATGGATTATTCTTGCAGCACTCTTTCCTTGTTTAATAATTTACTTGTTTTAAATAAATGAAAATGATGGTTATTATTATGATTTGCCTTTAATCTCAAGACTGCACTGCT
Source organism: Elopichthys bambusa (assembly GCA_037101425.1). Lineage (NCBI taxonomy): Eukaryota > Metazoa > Chordata > Actinopteri > Cypriniformes > Xenocyprididae > Elopichthys > Elopichthys bambusa. The sequence continues at coordinate 32,775,200 of CM074439.1, read as the reverse complement.
GGGAAGCATCAGTGATGCTGTGTAAGTCCTCTCTGGTCATCATCACACTATCACAGTGTCAGAGATGGAGGAGAGTATTCGGGCTATAGAAACCTGCATCGATCCGCTCCCTGCAGACCGGAGCAAAACCTGCTGACTGTGTGCAAATAAATGAAGGGAGTGAAAGAAAAAAGAGCCTTCACCACTCTCTTTCTCTCTGCCTCTCAATATTTCTCTGTTTGGAAAAAACATGAGGTCAGAATTATGCAGTTTGGTGTGTTTCCTCCTCCTGCTTTGCCTCCAGGCCTTTCTTATGCACCAGGGTCACAACATTGAGACTTAAAGAACCGGCTTCCTTACAATTCATGAGTGTGAATGTGAATTGAATTGGCCCTGACCTACAAGTGGAGTTTGAATTGAAATGACAGGAAGAGGATTTTCATTTGAGACGAAACTCAAAAATAATTCATCATTAATAATATAAGTAATAGACTAATACTGTTTAAAGTGTCCACCGACTGATACGCATAACTGATTTTTAATTATTTTATTTAAGCTTTCTGCTTTTTTGTGTGTGTGTGTGTGCTGTCATTTAAAAAAAACAGCAAATGACACCATTCATCAGTATCAGTTACAAATATTAGTCAAGCTGTCTCTAGTAATTATGTAAGCCAAGTTATTTTTTTGGCTTTGTTTTAAGGACTTTGCTGCAAAATATCAATAGCATTCTGGGAAATTAAGTGTTCTGTCACCTTGGTCCAAGTTAATGTATTACATATAATATTATAAATGTTTATATCAATATATTGAATTGTATTAATATATATTTAATATAATATTGCATTATATTATAGGCTACTGAATATATTGTTCAATATATTGATATATACATTAAAAATATATAGTATTATATACATGTATATAAAAAATGAATAGGATAAATATATAAAATATATAACTATAAAATAGATATAAGTAATGAAAAATGTTTTCATTAAATATATATATATATATATATGTACAGTTGTGCTCAAAATGTTTCATAGCCTTGGTAAATATGACCAAAGAAGGCTGTGAAAATAAATCTGCATCATTAATACTTTTGATCTTTTATTTAAAAAATCTACAAAAATCAAACCTTTCACTGGAGAATAATAATTTTAGATGGGGGGAAAATCTCATTATGAAATAAATGTTTTTCTCTAATACACATTGCTCACATTAATCATACCCTTTTATTCAATACTTTTTGCAGCCTCCTTTTCCCAAGATAACAGCTCTGAGTCTTCTTCTATAATGTCTGATGAGTTTGGAGAACACCTGACAAGAGATCAGAGACCATTCCTTCATGCAGAATCTCTCCAGATCCTTCAGATTCCAGCTCCATGTTGGTGCTTCTTCTCTTCACTCATTTTCTTTAGGGTTCAGGTCAGGACTGTGACGGCCATGGCAGAAGTTTAATTTTGTGCTCTGTGACACATTTTGATGTTTGTTTTGGATCATTGTCCTGATGGAAGATCCAACCACGGCCCATTATATGACTTCTAACAGGGACAGTCAGGTTTGATTTTTTTATCTGTTGGTATTTGATAGCATCCATGATACCATGTATCTGAACAAGATGTCCAGGATCTCCGGCAGAAAAATAGGCCCACAACATTAAAGATCCAGCAGTATATTTCATTGTACACATGGGGTACTTTTTACCCCTGTGTGCACCAAAACAATCTTGAGTGTTTGCTGCTAAAAAGCTTGTTTGTTTCATCTGACCATAGTTACTTTTCAAATGTTCTATGGTCAAAAAAAAAGCTTTTTAGCAGCAAACACTCAAGATTGTTTGCCCCATGTGTACAATGAAATATACTGCTGGATCTTTAATGTTGTGGGCCTATTTTTCTGCCGGAGATCCTGGACATCTTGTTCAGATACATGGTATCATGGATGCTATCAAATACCAACAGATAAAAAAATCAAACCTGACTGTCCCTGTTAGAAGTCATATAATGGGCCGTGGTTGGATCTTCCATCAGGACAATGATCCAAAACAAACATCAAAATGTGTCACAGAGCACAAAATTAAACTTCTGCCATGGCCGTCACAGTCCTGACCTGAACCCTAAAGAAAATGAGTGAAGAGAAGAAGCACCAACATGGAGCTGGAATCTGAAGGATCTGGAGAGATTCTGCATGAAGGAATGGTCTCTGATCTCTTGTCAGGTGTTCTCCAAACTCATCAGACATTATAGGAGAAGACTCAGAGCTGTTATCTTGGGAAAAGGAGGTTGCAAAAAGTATTGAATAAAAGGGTATGATTAATGTGAGCAATGTGTATTAGAGAAAAACATTTATTTCATAATGAGATTTTCCCCCCATTTAAAATTATTATTCTCCAGTGAAAGGTTTGATTTTTGTGGATTTTTTAAATAAAAGATCAAAATGATTAACAATGCAGATTTATTTTCACAGCCTTCTTTGGTCATATTTACCAAGGGTATGAATAATTCTGAGCACAACTGTATATATATAGATATAAGTAATGAAAATGTTTTCAATAAAAAATAATGAAAAAAAAAGAAAAAAAATATATATATAACATTTTACATTTTATTATAAAAATATTTTATTATACATATGTGTGTGTGTGTATATATATATATATATATATATATATATATATATATATATATATATATATTTCAATTAAATTCTACTTCTCCCTTAAATTTATGTTCTGCATCCTGTTTGCCTCCTCAGTTCAGATTCAGTAATAGAATAGTAATTTAATAGGCATCTCAATTCAATTCAATTCTCTATGGCACACAGCCCTGTTATCCACACCTCCTCTCCACTTTCCCCTCATTTTCTTTGACTTTCCCATTTCTTGCTCCAAACAACCAGCCGTTGCTTTGCATCTCGTGCTCATAGCCATCCATTTTAAGCACGTCCTGTGTCCTCCCATCACACTCCATCTTTGGCTTTTTCATCTGACTTAAATTCCCTTTCATCCTCTTTCTGCACATTTTCTGTTCCTCCTCAGCCTCCCCTTTGCCAGCGTCTGAACAGCCGGCGGAGTGGGGGGAATTAAAGCTTGAGTTCATTGGGGTTTTTCGCTGGTCATATAAAGCTGGAAGATTTATCTCAGACATTTCATCAGATATATGTTGGGGTGCTTAAAGGGATCATTCAAGGGATCATGCATGAACACTGCCATGATTGACTCATGCACATGTTCAAAACCTACTTGACCTTCACAACCTTCTTTCTGTCATTGAACATGAAATAGTTTTATGTTTGCAGGCGAGCAAACGAGTCTGAAATGAGTCTGATATTTGCAGTTTTGTTTGCAGGCAAGCCAATTTTTATTATTGAGTGAACAAAGCCTTTAAATGAGTCTGATATTTGCAGTTTTATGTTTGCAGGCGAACAAATGTACATTTTTGATTGATCGAACCCTTTAAATGAGTCTGATATTTGCAGTTTTATATTTGCAGGCGAACAAATGTACATTTTTGATTGAACGAACCCTTTAAATGAGTCTGATATTTGCAGTTTTATGTTTGCAGGCAAGCCAATTTTCATTTTTGAGTGAACAAAGCCTTTAAATGAGTCTGATATTTTGTTTGCCTCCTCAGTTCAGATTCAGTAATAGAATAGTAATTTAATAGGCATCTCAATTCAATTCAATTCTCTATGGCACACAGCCCTGTTATCCACACCTCCTCTCCACTTTCCCCTCATTTTCTTTGACTTTCCCATTTCTTGCTCCAAACAACCAGCCGTTGAAACCAGCCGTTTGCAGGCAAGCCAATTTACATTTTTGAGTGAACGAACCCTTTAAATGAGTCTGATATTTGCAGTTTTATGTTTGCAGGCGAACAAATGTACATTTTTGAGTGAACGAACCCTTTAAATGAGTCTGATATTTGCAGTTTTATGTTTGCAGGCGAACAAATGTACATTTTTGATTGAACGAACCCTTTAAATGAGTCTGATATTTGCAGTTTTATATTTGCAGGCGAACAAATGTACATTTTTGATTGAACGAACCCTTTAAATGAGTCTGATATTTGCAGTTTTATGTTTGCAGGCGAACAATTTTACATTTTTGAGTGAAGAAACCCTTTAAATGAGTCTGATATTTGCAGTTTTATGTTTGCAGGTGAACAAATTTACATTTTTGATTGAACGAACCCTTTAAATGAGTCTGATATTTGCAGTTTTATGTTTGCAGGTGAACAAATTTACATTTTTGATTGAACGAACCCTTTAAATGAGTCTGATATTTGCAGTTTTATGTTTGCAGGCGAACAAATGTACATTTTTGAGTGAAGAAACCCTTTAAATGAGTCTGATATTTGCAGTTTTATGTTTGCAGGTGAACAAATTTACATTTTTGATTGAACGAACCCTTTAAATGAGTCTGATATTTGCAGTTTTATGTTTGCAGGCGAACAAATGTACATTTTTGATTGAACGAACCCTTTAAATGAGTCTGATATTTGCAGTTTTATGTTTGCAGGCGAACAAATGTACATTTTTGATTGAACGTACCCTTTAAATGAGTCTGATATTTGCAGTTTTATGTTTGCAGGCGAACAATTTTACATTTTTGAGTGAAGAAACCCTTTAAATGAGTCTGATATTTGCAGTTTTATGTTTGCAGGTGAACAAATTTACATTTTTGATTGAACGAACCCTTTAAATGAGTTTGATATTTGCAGTTTTATGTTTGCAGGTGAACAAATTTTATTTTTTAAGCGAACCACCCTTTTAATGTTTCTGATATGTGCAGTTTAATGTTTGTATGTGAGCTTTTTTGTTTGCATTGATTTGTGTCTGCTCTCAGTTGATTGTGTATTCAGGTCAGATCAGCCTCCATCTGAGGGGCGAGTCTGTATTCAGAGCACTTTTGTTTGTACCAGCATTCAGTATTTCTCCATTATCTACATAAATTAATCATCAAACAGACAGACAAATGCAGCTTAAAGAAGAGGAAATTCAAGGCAGCAAATTAGCATTAGTGTTTTTATGACAGGAACCAGGACTTCTGCTGCAGGTATGGGGTGACAGAAAATCGTGTTCGCCTATTTCAGCTATCAGTTCACAGAATCTGGCAGTAATGGATCCCTGTGCTTATCATCTTTAATGTATGGAACATTTTCATTACTGCTTTTTCGAGGGCGCTCCTGGTCGCTGATAGCGTTCGCTGTGAAATGAATTGCTGTTTGAGAGCATTAGGATGTAAGGATCTGTATTTATGTATAGATTCGTAAGATGTCACAGAACAGAAACTCTATTGCAACAGCACCCGATCGGATCAGTGTCGCTTTTCCTTTCTGGTTTGCTCTATCGTTAGGATTATTGAACCACTATATTTATGTATTTCAGAAAAGGAGGTACTGCATGTGACACGGCCTGTCATCTTTGCTTTATCTAATGCTCTGTTCCAGACAACCCAAAATTTGCAATTGTTTCAAGTTTCAAAACTGTCCTCCTTCTCTTACTTGAAATTAACTACTGAAAGGATGGACATCTGACAGTCCGCAGATTTATCAATCCCTCTTCAATGAGAAAGGTCATTTAAGGGTCATTTCCAAGATGGTAACATTCCACTGGTTATTATTATCTGGAATAATTTAAATTATGTTATTTGTTATTTTTTTATTATTTTATCTTTTTTTTTTTTTTTTTTAATTCTAATTTAAATGTTTTTTTTTTTTTTTTTTTTACATTTAATTTTATTTATTTATTTTTTATTGATTTTATTATTGTTTTGTTTTGGTTTATTTTATTTTATTTAATTTATTGAATTTGTATTGCATTATTTATATTATTGTATTACTTTTTATTGTTTTTATTTGTTTTATTTCATTTTATTTTTATTAAATTTTATTTTTTGTATCTTATTTTATCATTTTATTTGATCATTTTTATTTTTATTGATTTATTATTATTATTATATTTTGGTTTATTTATTTATTTGTGTTATTTTTTATTATTTTTCCTTTTTATTGTCTTACTTTTTTTATTGTTTTTATTTGTTTTATTTCATTTTATTTTGGTTTACTTTTTGTTTAAATTTTATTTTTGTATTTTATTATTTTTTATCATTTTATTATTTGATAATAAAATATAATACAATGATAAAAAAATAATAAAATACAAAAATAAAATTTAAACAAAAGTAAACCATAATAAAATAAAATAAAACAAATAAAAAAAATGTTTTTAATTGATTTATTGTTATTTTGTTTTGTTTTTATTTATTTGTATTAATTTTTTATTATTTTTCCTTTGTATTGTCTTACATTTTATTTTGGTTTATTTATTTTTATTTAAATTTTATTTTTGCATTTAATTATTTTTATCATTATTTTATTTTATTTTATTGTTTTTATGTTTATTGATTAATTATTGTTTTGTTTTGGTTTATTAATTACATTTTTTTTTCTTTCTTTTTTTTTAGCAATTTTGTGATTTGTGTTCCTTGCAAAAAATGATTTTCCGCCACTTTTGAATGGCTGCTTTTGGTTTTTTTCACACATAATCGAGTCAAACATGCTAATCCCTTGTTTAACACGGCCAGATCTGTGTGAAAAGAGAATGCATGCTTCCATTAGCCTTTCAGGTTAATACAAATATGGCGTGCTTGAAAAGGACACTAAAACCTGCATTTATTCATACAAATGAGTGGCCATGTTGCCAATTACAGCCCTAAATGAGCTCCTAATAAGTTAATTGGTTTATTAGTTGCGTCGCACTCTGACAGCAACTGCGGTTTATCTGATATTCAGGATCCAATCCGAATGGAAAGGTTGAGAGCGAAACCACAGATAAAGACACAGACGCATGAGTCTGCATACTGGCCCTCCATCAACCGAAACCCTCAACTGGTCCGACCGCAGCACCAGGAGGGAGGTGACTTTTTAATTTATCTCAACTACCGTAATTAATCAATTACGAGTAGCAGCATAATGAAAACAGTAAACAGTTTGGCCCGTCAACGCCAGGACTGTGCATTAGCATCTCATTTAGCAAGCAGGGTGTTGATATGCTCATTTTGTCCATTTGCCGTATTTTCCCCTTCTGTCTTCATCCGTCTTCCATCTTCCCCTCGTAGCTGGGGACAAAGATGATAGGAGAAGATTTATCAGGATTGACAGGCTTTTAGAGCTCCGACTTGGAAAGGCTTGAAAAGGTAAATTGAAGGTGGGTGGGAGCGTATCCCGGGCCTTTAAGGGATAGGCCAATTACTTATTCTTTCTGATGAAGTGGGAAGATGCTTCATGATCGGGTTAAAGACTAAACCCACTTTGGCTTGGCTCGGACTGCACTCGCTCACTGCGGCACACCTGCCAAGACGTGGATCGTCTTCCTGCAAACAGAAATGGTGCAATAGCTGATTTATGCTTTTTTGGATATTACCTTTCATGTAGTGTGTAATATAGCTATATGTCCCCTTTAAGTGCAGATAAATGGAGTTTTCGACATGCGCTGTAAGCGGTCGACCAATCACAACAGACTGGGCGGTCTGACCAATCAGAGCAGAGCAGGCTTTCGGAAAGGAGGGGTTTAGAGAGACCGAATCTTTGAACAAACTGTTTCAGACACTTTGAGAAAAAAAGGTGATGCTGCAATGTGCATTATGAGAAAATAAAAGTGTTTTTTGATCTTGGATGCATGTAAACGTATTGTCGGAGATAGTTTAATAGGGGCACTTTAAAATGTCTAGATTGTTTAAAAGGAAATGCCAGTTTAGTGGCTGTTTTGTCTTTTTTCAGGTAACTGCTACTAATCAAATGCGTTGACCCTTGACCTTTATACATGCTTTAAAAACATCTCTATTTATACATGTATTGCTTTTTATTTTAATTAATTTTTTTTTTTTAGTGTATTTTATTGGTTCCGGTTCAGTTTGTTGCTCATTAATTGAGATTAATGCTGTATTTAAGTGCAGATATTCTTACCATTTGTGACTTTGACGTTTGTGAGTTTGTGTTCATGCTGATATTGATCGCTATTAGATGAATTTGTGTTGTTTTGAGGGCAACGGACTCGCAAGGCCAAATATGCAGTTGTTTTTGGACATAAGCTGAAAAACTTGCCCTATATTTATAAGCAACTTTATGAAGAAGAATAAGTTGTTGATAAGAAGCAAACACGATAAGCTGCGTATTAAAACCAAGTTTTTGTGTGGTGATAAAACTCTCAAACAAACTGTAAACATGATTACTGCACATATGCAAATTCTACTATTAAAGATACTTTATTTTTTCATGCATTCATTACCTTTTATTTATATATATATATATATATATATATATATATATATATATATGTATGTATATTTGTATTTATTTGTATTTTAAATATATTTTTTAATTAGTAATTATTTAATTAATAAATTATACTTTTTTATTTAATTTTTTAAATTTTTTGAAATATTTTTATTAATTAATTAAATTATGTTTAAAATATTTTTATACTTTTTTATATTTTTTAAACTTTATTTATAGTAATAAATAATTACTATATTTTACTAATAATTAGTAAATAATTACTGCTTAATTTTTTTAATTTTTTTTTTAGTTTGCTGTTACACAACGTTGATCTATTGTTATTTTATCTACTATTGTAGTTTTATTATTATTTTAATAAAATTGAGCTTTTATTTCTATATTTTAAATTTTAAATTTTAGCCATTTTGTTGTGTGTTTTTGTCATATATAGTTGTAGTAATTAGTTTTAGTGCTTTAATTTACTATTTATATATTTAAACTTTATATATATATATATATATATATATATATATATATATATATATATTGCTTTAGTTTTATTTTATTTGTAGTAGTTAATTTAAGTGCTTTAAACTTGGCAACATTTCTACACAGTAAAAAAAATTATATTCATGACTTATCATAACATTTTCTTCTGGCAAATCAACTTAAATAATTAATGTAGTTCAGATAACATAATATTTTGATTAAACCAATCGTCTTCATTGTATTAACTCAAATTTTTTTATTTCAATTAACTCAAAATTTTAAGGCAACCAGGTAACTTACTTTTTTAAGTTAAACCAACTATTTTTCGATTCGATTTTTTAGATTTCGATTCATACACTGTGTTGCATGTGAAAGTTATTTATTTATTTGTTTATTTTAATATCTATATCAAATATTGAGGTATTCCTCATCCAGGCATTTTGTGCTTACACAAAATTTGCATAAACAATTCTGATCTGCAAAAACAGTTTTTAAAAAAAATTTTTTTATCAATGGCTGGTTCACTAAGCGAACATCATTAGCAGGACGTCTAGAGGCGCCAGGAGCGGTTGGTCTTTTGAGCGCGCTCAGCAGCGGACGGTGCAGTGGCATATCGAGAGCGCTTCCATGAGGGATGTGGGAGATGTATCGGAAGGACAGATGGAGTAATGCGTTCCAGCACGACTGACGAGTCACGCTCGAACCAAGCAGCGTTCTGACGGGTTCTGGCTGCCAGCCTGCGTAGAGAACGGTGGAGGCGTCAGTAATGCCTCATCACTGGCAGATGCCCCTCTCAAGGCCAAAATGTTTGCACTTGACTATAAGCCCGCCCACACATGCTTGGGTTTTTCACAAGTAGCAGGCTGTTATATAAGCTGAATTCAGATGGCTCGCTTGCGCTGGAATTTCTGTTTTTAATGATAACTCAATAATAAGACATCTTGAGAGACAAACTTCAGCAAACAGCAGCATGGTTGCAAATTATCTGTAAAATGGTAGTTTTCACTTCAGCATTGTGCTGTGTTGCGTCTAATTGACTGTGAATCTATTGGCACACGACGGGCTCTGCTAAACCAAAGGAGTCTGTGGGGAAATAACAGTATCAACAAACTAGCTAACTCAGAATCAGTGCATGATAATGAAGGCATGATAATGTAAATATAACGGCCAAATGTAATGATGAGAGTCTCGAATTACTCTGGGTAAATAGACCTGAAGGCCTTTTGTGTTGTCATAAATTTAGAAATGACAGAACAAATTAGAGATAGATTGAAATATTGGCTGGACCAATAAATCAGATGATATTTTTTGCCATTTTGATATTAGATTTTCCTTGTGTCTCTGTCAACTGTGTCTTATTGTGTTAACATTAATTTAATAATAAATAAATAAGATGATAACAATATATAAATACATTTATTAAATAATAAGTAAATAATTGCAATATATATATATATATATATATATATATATATATATATATATATATAAAATATACATACAAAAATATTTAATTATTTTCTGAAATTATTTTTAAAAATCTGAAAAAATATAATTTAATTTGAAATGAATAATTAAATGATATTTTATATACATATTAAATATTTAAATAATTGATATATATATATATATATATATATATATACATTTAATTTGAAATTATTTTCAGAAAATAATTTCAAATAAAATTATATTTTAAATAAATTATTTTATATACATTTTATATATATATATATATATATAAATAATATACATACAAAAATATTTAATTATTTTTTTGAAATTATTTTAAAAAATCTGAAAAAATTTAATTTGGAATTAATAATTAAATAATATTTTATATACATATTTTAAATAATTGATATATATATATATATATATATATATATATATATATATATATATATTCATAAAATAATTTCAAATAAAATTATATTTTATATAAATTATTTTATATAAATTTTATATATATATATATATATGTGTGTGTGTGTGTGTCATTTATAAAAACCTATAATTTAATCTAAATGAATAATTAAATATTTTATATACATATATATGAGTATATATGACTACATATATGTATATTTATGTATATATGTAACTGTTTCTGATTGTTCACATTCATTTGTTACTTTAATTATTTAAAATATATATTTTTCAAATTAATTTAAATAAATATTAAAATAAAAATATTTTTATTAGTAATTATTTCCTATTTAATTATTTTTCTTACATTTTTGTATGCTTTATTTAGTGTTACTATTTTTTCTTACTTTTTTATTCTCTATTACTTTTTAATAACATTTCTAACAGTAGGATGCTCAATCAGATTGTGAAAACATCAATTAGTGAAAGTGTTTCTAAGAGTCATTTTTACACTGTAGTGTTTGTTATGAAGTAGCTGTAGTTTCCTCCAGGTTTAGGCGGTTTAGTTTTTTGGACCTCCACCTGATGAAGTTTGAGAAGCACTGCTGTGCAGAAACACTAGCTCAGGACAAAAGTTTGCTCTCTTCCATTGTGCGGTATGCCTGAGCTCCTGGAATCCGCAGGGAGGAGGCGGTGTGGTGTGGTGCGGTGCGGTGGGGTCTGGTTCACAGATCAGTGGGTTTAATTAGGTCTGATGTGTGGCACTGAGAGTGGGCCTGGACTCCACTCACATCCAATCAGTCAGACACCGAGCAAGAGTGTGTTTCCTAGTGTAGTGGTGTAAGAGAGAAACGGATGAACAGTCTCTGTGGAATTGTCCAGCTCTCCTCGTCCATCTCCAGCATCAAGCATTGTCCGTTCTACTAACCATCAGTTGTACACAGCTCCTAACATCCCGCTCTGTGCTGCTGCAGACGTACTGTTGTGCTGTCGTTGTTGCAGAGTCTACATTTAACACGAGGACTGGACAATATATTTGAATATTCAGAAGATATTTGTGATTTTAGAGTTTGTAAGTTTGATTCATTTCAGTGAGTCAGTTCATATTTCAGTGAATTGATTCAAAACTCTGATTTAATTAATATATTTAATATATACATTTTTTTTACGTTAATTTAGTTATATATATATATATATTCTGCCAATATATAATGATAAATGATACATATGGATAAAAATCAATTAAATTCTCAAAACGACTTCTTAAATGATAAATCAAATGCTTAAATGCAATTGAAATTAAATTGCATTTAAACTTTTTACTCTTTTATATATAAAATATTAAATATGTAATATAATATCTTTATATTTATCCTTTAAACCAGAATGTGTAATATATATATATATATAATTTATCATTTATCAATATATATTTACATTTTAAACACACACACACACACATATATATATATATATTAAAATGTCTAATCAAAATATTTATACATGTATATAATATTAAAATACATATTTAAATTATAATTATAGTTAAATAATTAATTAAATTTAATTTAAAAAATGTAAAATATATATATATATATATATTTTAAATTTTAGTTATTTTCAATCAGAATTTGTTTATGTTTATATATATATATATATATATATATATATATATATATAGTTCTACATATCATGACACACACACACACACACACACACATATATATATATATATATATATATATATTACCATTATACATTGACAATTTACATATATATGTATGTGTGCGTGTGTGTTTATGTATGTATGTATGTATGTGTATATATATATATATATATATATATATGATTAAAATACATTTAAATTATAATTGTAGTTAAATATTTATTTAAAAAATCTTTATACATATATATATATATATATATATTTATATATATATATTAGTCAAAAGAAAGAAAAATAGATATTTTTAGTCATATCAACAATCCCTATAGCACTGACAAATCTGTTATATTTTTACATCGTCTGACTGCTGTTGTTGATTACTACTCTTTCATGTAGTTCATGTTGACACTTCTATCAGTTACCCAAACTGACTGACTGTCCCCTGGGGAGGTTGGAAGTCTAAATCAATCTGAATCTAAAGCCATAATAAAGTTTATTTACTGCTGACAGACACACACCGGATGAGATACATGCCCTCATTAGGATAGGAGGTTGTGTTTTCCACAAGACGTATTGGTGGCTAAAGACTCAATATAATTAAAATATGAAGTGGCGCCACTAACTCGAGCATCTCGTGGCGTTTGCCGCAGAATCAATCCTCAAGAGAAGCTGTTTTTAGAATCACAGGGTGACTCAACTATAGAACAGCTCACAGTTTGATGTGTCATTTGTTTTTACAGCAATGCTTTTCTAGGACCTTTTTGCAACTCTGTTTTCCAGCCTCAATCCCATAATCCTCATGCCGAGAAATGCACAATCAGTTCTTTAATTTGGATCAATTTTGAGATGAAAATAGCATAGAGTAGGCTAATAGTGTTAAGTTCTGCTAACAAACACACAGTGGTTTATTATATATCATATGAGACCCGTTTTTATATTTAATTTTATACATTTGAGTGGCCAGCCACTTTATTAGGTACATCTTGCTAGTACCGCCCCCCTTTTGCCTTCAGAACTATTGTCTTGACCATGTCAAATGCATTGATTTTCTGCCATGTGATTGGCTAATTAGATATTTTTGTGCTACTGAACAGTTGAACAGGTGTACCTAACAAGATGGCCGGTGAGTGTGCTGTATATGGAACAATAGAGAACATGGTCTGTAAAATCACAAAGCATTTTATTAACACTCCCTCTTAAATTCAGCTGGTTAACAAAAGTCCTAATTGGCCCATGTGGCTCTTTATCTCCATGCAGGGCCAGGAAATAAACTTCAGTTGGCTAATTAAACCAGGACATCTAGCGCAATCTGTCCGGACTCTGGCCTTTCTGGGTCAGTGAGCTGCTCTCATCACGTTGTTGTGTTTGGTGAATCTCACGAAAGCTGTCGAGAACATGCCCGGTCACATTTCACTAGGCCTGTGGACTCTCTTATGCGTGTTCAGAGCTGATTTTGAGGTGAAATCTGTGGGGAAATATATTAAACAGAGATGAGAGTACAATGCTCTTACTGGTAGATAAATTGGTAGCTGATGCAGTGTTATTCGCTCAAATGTTTTATTTATATATATATATATATATATATATATAAAATGTATACCCAATTTGTGGACCAATATGTTTTTTTTCCCCTTGATATTGACATTAAAACACTTTCCCCACTCCCAATTCTCATTACTGAAATGTAATTATTGTAAAACAATAAACAATTACTATAATGTAAATTTGATAAAAATATAAAAAATAAACCAAAATGACATCAAGATTAGAGATTCACCATTTAGAATAATGAAAATTACAAAAAATGTATACAATAAAATATCCGGATGCATTACGGTAATGGCGCTTACTTACTTACTTACTAAGTAAGTGTCATTACCATAATGCATCCGGATATTATATTTTACCTTACTTTACTTACTTTAGTAAATGTCATTACCGTAATGCATCTAAAATAAAATATCCGGATGCATTACGGTAATGACACTTACTTAATAAGTGTCATTACCGTAATGCATCTGGATATTTTATTTTAGATGCATTACGGTAATGACATTTACTAAAGTAAATAAGTGTCATTACCATAATGCATCTGGATATTTGATTTGATTTGATTTTATTATGAAAATTACAAAAAATGTATAAAATAAAATATATGGATGCATTACGGTAATGACATTTACAATGACACGGTAATGACACTTTAAAAAAATAAAACAAAATAAAATATGCATTACGGTGATGACATTTACTAAAGTGTCATTACTGTAATGCATCTGGATATTTTATTTTATTTTATATATTTGTAATTTTCATTATTCTATATGGTGAACAATAATTTTAATAATTTAAACATTATGGTAATGACAACCATTGTAAAAAATGTCATGATGCAAAACATTTTAAGGGTCCCAACATATTAATTAAAATATAATATCTCATTTTATTACCATTTGATTTTAGGATGAAATGTGACCTGGACAGGTAACGTTAACCAGCCGCTTTGCTGACATAAGTGTATTTAAAATGAAAATCCACAAGCACCTCTGTGAAGTAATTTGTTTTATCTTTGTTTTGAAAAGAGACAAACATGTTGCTGCAGTTGTTCTTTCTCACTTTCCTGTCAGTAATGCGCTGGAAAAGAAGTAACAAGGAACAAAGACACACAGGGAACTGAGACTATATCTGCTGATTCAATCAAGATGGCACGTTCCCGCCGGGGATTCTGGGTAAGGCCTACCTCAGAGGTGCCTGCTGGCACTTCCTGTGATAGGGCCGGCCTCGTCTGATTGTTGATAGGGCTCATTTGGTCCTCCAGGGGTGAGATCCTTTTGGGTACCGTTTAATTAGCAACTCATTACGACTGGATAGAGAAAAAAGCATCTGCTCTGAATGATTATACGAATAAGAAGTTGAATTTAGTAATTAAGACGTGTGGAATAGTCAGATGGGACGAGCGGATGTCAGTCTCGGAGGAGACAGTCACACCTGGATTGAATTAGAAGTATCTAGAGATGGGCGGCGGATGATTCCTCACCTTATTGAACGAAGTCCAATCATCAGCAATTTACACACAAGTTAAGTAAGGTTATGAACACACTCCCAAATAACAGAGTAGCTGGCTCTTAGAGATTACTTACAAGGCTAACGGCGTAATCTAATCAAGACTTCTCCCCGGGAACCACTTACACCAACCACGTGCAGAGAGCAAACAAAATGACATGCATACGCCAGGAAATAAACAGGGGAATTCACTAACACCATGTCCTAACCAGACGTGACACGATTGGATTTCAGCGACAAGCAATGTGTCCGTCCACACCAGACGCGATATCAATCAAATATCATAGCCAATCAGTGGAGCATGTGGGCAGAGCTTCTCTGCAAGCTTAATGTATTTGCAACCAAATGGATAAGTGCATAATCAAATTCATAAATTCATACATCTGCAAAGTTACGACGAAGTTTTTAATGCAAAGGGAGATATTTTCTATTAAAGAAATCGCTTTTTAAGGACTACAACAAATGGCTGGTAGGGGCTACAACGAGCTTCTTCCCAGGTTGGTGACATCACTAACCCCAAAATTTACATAAACCCCACCCCCGAGAACACACAACAAAGGGGGTGAGGCCATGTTGGGCTGCTTTTGGCTACGTTCACACTGTCAGTTTTAGGGATTGTCAACTGCATTTACTTACAGTTGTGAGTCTCGAAATGTCCCGTTCACACAGCAACTTACAGCAGCGTCTCGAATACTGTCTGTATGAACGTACGACGAGAGTCAAGATTGCGATGTCCATAAAACTGAGAAGTCTTATCACTTTTGACAGGACAGAGTCCAATTAAGCCGCGAGTTCATCCATCAAATCGTCATTAACCATCAGCAGCTTTAATGTGAAAATGCAGTCACCGGACATATTTAACCGTCACATGTCTTCTGCAGTTTCTCGTGCATGACACGGCATTTGAGTCGTGCATAAAACACAAAACTGATGGGAACTGCTCCGGTGAAGAATGCTCCGGTGACTGGATCTAAAACCTTCACATGACACACGACTCATATCTCCTTGCTGTAAGTTACCGGAAGTGAAACCACACACACGAAACCCCTTAGCATAGCGGCTCTCTCGCACTGTATGATGTGACAGACAACTAGTTGTCCAGTCCTGTTTCGTCCACAGTGCAAATTTTCTGAGAATGCGGTTGTGAGTCCTGAAAATTTACGGGTGTGCGTTCGGTTATAGGATGCGTTTGTCACTTCTGTAAATAACCATACTGTGTGTGAACGTAACCGTATTAAAGACTCAAATACAGGACTGACAACCGTATTCTGCTGCTGTGTGAACACAGCCTAAGAGAAGAGGAAGAGTTGTTGTAGTAGAGTGTTGTTGACGAGGGTCAATTCAACGCTGGATTTGCACAAAAGATTAACATGACGGCACATGGTAGTCGATGAGTTGAATCAACTCCACAGCAACTACATAAATTTATCCACTCACCATTCAGAAACGTCCTAAAAGTTGTAACTTCTTCCTGAGTCTCTCCATCAGTGTCGACTCCGGTTTGAACAATGTAAGGCTGAACACCGTTACTGACAATCCTCATTTTGGCTGCGTGAGATTCTCCAGCTTTGTTGTTGTTGAGCGACCGAAGCATGAGCTGTTAAAGCTCCACCCTCTTCTGGAAAGGGGGCCGGGAGCAGCAGCTCATTTGCATTTAAAGGGACACACACAAAAACGGCGTGTTTTTGCTCACACCCAAATAGGGGCAAATTTGCTATAATAAATGATCTGTGGGGTATTTTGAGCTGAAACTCAGTCCTGAAACTGACAGACGGGGTGCTACTTTAGTGCAAACTGGTTAAAAAACTCTGCACAATCATGTTTAATGAGCTCTCTGCAAAACGTTTTCCTACAGACTGGTAAAAGAGCAGGCTGATTTCTTCTGTCCGCCAGAGAAAGAATTGCGCTGGTCCTCTGGGAAGTTAAAGGGCATATCATCACCAACCCAACAGCGCAGACAGATCTGCGAGTCATAAACAGCTCTGGCTGCTTAGGCGAACACAGGCTTTGATTTAATCTCAGTCAATGTGTGAAGATTTGCGACACTTGATGGGAGATATACACTGGACTGTGTTGCACTTAACCTGCCTGACACCTCGGGTGATTCGCTCTGGTTGGCTTTGACTGATGCCTCGCTACTTCAGCTGACTGACTGACACTCTACAAGGCATCTCATTACAAATATAGATAGAAAAGCACTGCCAGCTTACCCTTTCAGAGTTTGCCCCGTCATTCCTTCACTTGACCGTGAAGCATTGCCGAGGATGCAAAGAAAAGTTGTGAACAGAGCTAATAAGTCATACTTCAGCTGTTCTTTAAAAGGGGCGGGGTCCACAACAACTACATAAATTTATCCACTAACCATTCAGAAACGTCTAAAAGTTGTAACTTCTTCCTGAGTCTCTCCATCAGTGTCGACTCCGGTTTGAACAATGTAAGGCTGAACACCGTTACTGACAATCCTCATTTTGGCTGCGTGAGATTCTCCAGCTTTGTTGTTGTTGAGCGACCGAAGCGTGAGCTGTTAAAGCTCCGCCCTCTTCTGGAAAGGGGGCCGGGAGCAGCAGCTCATTTGCATTTAAAGGGACACACACAAAAATGGCGTGTTTTCGCTCACACCCAAATAGGGGCAAATTTGACAAGCTGTAATAAATGATCTGTGGGGTATTTTGAGCTGAAACTTCACATTCTGGGGACACCAGAGACTTATATTACATCTTGTGAAAGAGGCATAATAGGTCCCCTTAAAACAAAGAAATTGTATAAATAAAAATAAATATTTACATAATATGAGATCAAATAGTGTAGGAAAACATTTTTGAATGTAAGAAAAAATTTTTTTTTCTTGTTTAACAGTTAAAGTATGTAAAAATCCTTCAAACAAGATCAGTTTACTAGAGAAGCAACACTGCCAATGTTACGACTTGTCTTTGCATTTTTCCTTACTGCACTGAATAATTTTCATTTAAGAATAAACAAGTTAAAGCAAGTTTTAAAAAAGTGTAGTGAGACAAAATATACTTATATTCATATAGTTTCAATACCTCATGCAGTGTTGCTTCTCAAATCAGTATATCTTGTGTATTTTTTTATATTTTATCTGTAAAATGAGTAAAAAAAGACTAATTATACATATAAACTATAATATATATCAAATCCATGACTTCTGCATTGGCGCCATGTCCTACCAGTTAAGCGAATTTATTGAAAATTCAGCAAAAATGTACATTAATTATCAACTAATTACAGAAGGGACTTTCCCTCCACATTTCGGTGTATCACACTCCAGTGGATCTGGCACATCACGGAATGGAGTTGTGCTCGGCTCAGAGGGGTGTGTTTGTCTTTTTCAGATCAATAGCTCAACACTGATGCTCTGAAAGACAATTTATGAGCCATAAAGGACAAGGCCGTTGCGTTCATTTCAACTGCGTATTTCTCATCCACTTTCGCTCTCTTGACCAGCTGTGTGCTGGACCAGGAGGTGATGAGGGCTCACCGGGCTTCTCCCGACGGTTCACTGAGCTGCAGCCGTCACACGGGGGCGTTTGAGAAGGGCACAAGGGGTCCAGCCAATGATTACAGTTTTGTGAAACACCCAGGTGAAAATGACAAAAAAAAAAAAAAAAGAGAAGAAAATAATCAATTTTTGCAGCAGTGGTCTTAGACGCAATGGGCAGGTTGTCCATGTTTGTTGTGTCTCAAGAATTGGTGTTATTTACAGTGGGATGTTTCTAATGCACAGTGTGGGAATTATATGATGTCTTTCAGGGGGTTCTGGGTTTTTTAAAGTAATTTTTCAATCATTCTGTTAGGCAATGTTTTTCTTAAACACTTTTTGTTATACCGGTTGAAAGTCTCTTCACATCCAAAAATGTACATAAGTCTTCTGTGGAAGTCTCAGGACCTAAAAGAGTTCACCCAATCATTGAATTCGGTCTGAACGTATGTAAAAGTGTAAAAAATGTCAAACAAAGAAACAGTATGATGTAAAATGAAGACACTTTTTAGCGCTGATGTCTTTTAGAGACAAATCAAATACTAAGACATTCTCAAATTCATGGTTATTTTTTTTATGCTATTAATTTTTTTTTTTTTTTGACGTCCTTTGTGGCTTCAAGCCTTAAATAGGTGGTACGAATCCTGTAATTCGCACCTGCTAATGCATCTGTAATTCTTGAGCAGGAGCAGCTTGAGTAGTTTCATTAGCATGTGCTGATGAGAGGCGATCTGGCACTGAATTTGTTCTTTTTAATGTTTTACTGAGTCATCGCTGCGCTTGTCAACCCCTGAATCTCTCATACTGAAAAAAGAAAATGTTACCACTACAGCAAAAGGTCATTTCTGACACGGCGGCAGATGTAGGGATGAAGTTATCAAATGACGTTTTTTAGAAGTTCATGCAGCACTTGAATTGGTCAAAAAGAACGATTGCGCCCTCAAATCAATGTGAACTTTGTCTTATGTTGAAAAGTAGGGCTCGTTTTTGAAAACTGAATACATTTCTGTTTAAATTGTTCTTGCATAAACCATTCTTGCATAAGTTGTTGCAAATGCAAATTTCAGTGTAAACTCTTGAATGCAAAATGCAATTTGCATAAGAATCCTTTAACAAATGATGTTTGTTGCACAAAAAAGGCCAAATGTACAATTATGCAAGTTATTTTATACATTTGCACTATATTATTAGTTCATTTCCACATTTAAATGTCATTTACATTTAGATGTGGAAATGAACTAATAATATAGTGCAATCCTGATTAACCTGATTTTTTTTTTTTAATTTAAAGTAGATTTTAATAATGAAATGATATATATAATTTTTATTTTTCATTTTATTTATTATTTTTATTTGTATTATGTTTTATTTTGTTAAACTCTACTATCTACAATCTATACATTTATAAAATCTAGTGCAAACCTCATGACCAAGTCAGTCCATCATATGGTCTCATTTGTTTATCAAAACAGCTGAAGATGATATTAGAATACTAGAGTAATTAATATGTATAATTGCGGTGCCTCTGTCTCCACTACTTATTTTTAATACAAAGTGATGCCCGTTTTGAAGGTCCCCAAGATGCAGTGCTGAGAGTCTGACCTTGTAATGGAGGGGTCAGAGGTGTAATTTTCAGAGGAACGAGTTCAGTGTTCCCATTAGTTGGGCACGGCGCGGGAATTAATTAGAAGCATGTGCAGCCCTATAAATGATAAATGGTCTCTAGTAAGTGGATGCAAGTGGAGGCTATGTATGTCACTCTCTATGTATTGCATTATTCATTCTGATGCTGTTGTGGGCTATTTTCAATGCAACCAGGGCAGCAATTGTTATGCATTCTCAATTATTTCTCTTTCTGTCGTCTCGTGACACGTTAACCTTCCTCGCCTCGTCACCGCGCCCTGTTTATCTCCGCTGACCTTTCTTGTGATCCCATAGCACAGCTGATCATTTCTAACATCTGTTTGTGAAAGGGCAAATAAGTGTAGTCACAGTTCAGTGCAGTTTATCTGTGACCTCAGGGCAAAGATGAGGCAAACTTATTAAAGAATTATAAGAGTAACAGACTCGTACAACTGTTTACTCGCCTCGCCCTGTCTAATGTCATTCTCATTATTCTCAAGGCTGTTTTGTTGTTGTGTTTTTGAATGAATCTTTTGAACGAATCATTCTTGTTCACATTCATGCACTATAAGCTTTTTAGTGGTTAAATACATGCTTTGTTGCATTTTATTTGGTAGGGAAACCAAGGCCCGCCCTGTTGGGGGCGCTACAGCAGTCAAAATTGCAAAATGGTTCATAACTTTAGTATTACGTATAGGCTCAAGTGCCTTATATCATTGGAATCCAGACGGACAAAATGCATGCCATCGTTTGATTTTTTTGAAAAACCTACTTTTGCGAACTAGTCCTAGGTTTTTGACCCGACTGGAACCAAACCAGTGCAGCGAGATTCTCTGGAGTCTGATTGTCAATAGTTATCAAAAAAACTGTGATTCACGGTCCCCAAGAGCCGCCAAAATATGTGAAGTGGGTGGAGCCACTTTTACTAAACTCGTGAATGAAATTAGATATTTTCACCAAACTCAGCACACCTGCGTATAGGCTCAAATTTTGGTCACGTGATAAAAAATCATGGCAATTGGCCACTTGGTAGTGCTATAAACAGGAAAAAAAACATTTAAAAAATAACAGCGAGCAAACCGTTACTCCAATTAACTTGAAAATTGGCATGCAGTGTCTTTGTCCAAGGAGACATGATTGTCTATGAGGACACTGGTGTATCAAAAAAACATGGCCGCCATCGGCCAATGAATTTTGAGTACCTATTAGACAAAGTTGGCTCTAGAGGTCTGTGAGAACATTCATTAAATATTCGCGATTATGTAAAAAACCTACTTTTGCGAAATAGTCCTAGGTTTTTCGCCCGATCAAAACCAAACCAGTGCAGTACAATTCTCTGGACTCTCTAGATCAATAATTATTTGAAAAAAAAAAAAAAAAAGTTGAACTTTAACCTTTGGGTAGCTATAAGAGGGTCATTTAGAAAAGGGGCATAGCCAAGTCCTCACAAAAGCCAATAACTCCTAAACCAAAACTCGGAACTTCACGAAAATAGTTGTGGACATGCGACATGAGCATGCAAACTTATATGAAGATCGGACAATAGGTGGCGCTATAACTGTTTTAAAACCTTTATATTTCCAATGGTAAATTGCCTGTTCTGGCTGTAAATGGTCTTTTCTTTCTATGATTTAAGTGATTACATGCTTGCTAAATAATATATAATATCTTTGCGCAAGTGCTTAAAGGTCTTAAAGTGCTTGAACCCCGATATATGCTGCTTGCAGCTATATTATATATTATTACAATATATTATGAATATATATATATATATATATCTTTATGATATCATTACATTTTCATATCTATATAAAGACACGCAACAGGTACTTGTTTCATTCATGAACAGCTTTCTTTTATATCTATTGCATTAAAAACACTTGTTCGTCACCACTAACTGGTGCAATGATGTAACTGACAGAAAGTGTCTCTAAACAAATCTGAAAGAACTGTTTTGATGAACTCCAAATGATTCAGTGAGAATGATTCAAAAGATTCACTGAGATGAATTTAAATCCCCAGCACTACAACGACGGGTCTGTATTTCCCAACCCTCCCCCTCGTCTGTACTTCAAACAAGGCCTGTTTTCTTCCTACATCTGTGGGAGAACAGGCAATTGAGGGCCACTAGAGGACTGGTATTAGGGGAAGAGAGCTGGAAAAGGTGGAAAGACAAGAGCAGAGAGGAGGAGAGTACGCATCTATGCATGACAATGAGGATAGCATTCAATTAGCAGCAGTTCATGGCCTCTGATGTTGATTACCTAAGACAGGCGGCCGATCCGGTCTCTCACTGATTAAAATAAAGGAAGGCCGGGAGAGGACAGAATGAACAGGAAGTGTTACAACCCTCCTTACGGTCCGAACAGGTACAGAGTGTAGAAGATAAAACAAGTGGGTAGAATGGTAATTGGGTGAATGTCTCAAAACCTGTCAAGAATGTGACCATGGCTTATTTCGCCTCAAAATCATATAGGGAAATACTGAGAAATTATATTTTTCTTTAAGAAAATGAGGCCTGTTGAGATTTGTTTTGACAATTAAAGCAAATATGATATTAAAAATGGTCCTTTTACTTTCTGAATGCATGTTTTATTTTTTTTTAATTTTAGTGCATTAAGTTAAACTAAATGAAAATGAGAAATGTTTCCTTCAGATAAAATACGTAGTGTTTATTTACACCAACCACAAAAAGGCTGTTTACACTAACTCCACCCACTATTGTTTGATTGAGCCAGACTAAATTATAAAGGAAAACTGTCTGATAACAGGAGCAGTGACACTGAGAATAAGGCATCCGTTTATGATTTTAATAAATATAATCCTATGAATTTGTTATTATTGCATACTGTTTTGTTTTGCACTACAGTACACTGAGGTGCAAATAGTATCTGCCACTAGTAAATAGCATATATCGCTAAGAAAATACTGCTATTTTGCACTTAGTGTATGTATTATTGTATGTTATTTCCGTTAACGTTTGTTTTATTTCAAGTGACAAAAATGTTTTTATGGTTTGAGATTTAGAAACCCACATTTGGTCAGTAATCCAGTCAATTACTGATGGATAACACTCAGAAATGTATTAAATTAAGTGTCAGTTTCCCAATTCTAATTAATGTAATGCAAAAATAAAAATAGCTAGTAAATATTAGATTGAAATAATAGTAAAAAATAGTTCAAGGTTTAGGTTGTATTTGCTGTACTGTCCTTAATTTGTGCTATTTAAAAAAAAAAAAGTATTGTGGCATTTTTTCAAATTAAATTACAGTAAAAATAATGTTTTACAGTAACGATAAACCAATTTACAGTCACCTTTGAGAATATTTGGAAGTACAAAATGAAAATGCAGTACGGTAGTGAGAATTTGTCTTGAAAATAATTAATTTTATTGGCTTAATTTTTTAAATGAAAGATTAGATTAATTTTAAATTAGACTTAATTTTCATTTTTTAAAATATATTTTTATTTGATTTTTGGGGCCTGTGTTAGAGGTCTGGAACCCACACAACTTGCTGCAATGTGGGACAAGTTTTGAATTGCTGAGTGTGGCAGGGACGTTACCATGGCAGACTGATTTAATTTGACTGAAGCGACGGCATGAGGCGTCCTATGAATAGCGCAGCAAAGTACTCGTTACGCATCTAAGGGAACCAAGGTTATGTTAGTAACCAAGTACGTTCCCTTTCGATACTACACTCGTACTGCATCGTCTGCCGTTTAGGCAAGATGCAACGGGGGTAATACAATCATGCTGTGCTATGAAGGGGGGATGACAGAGCATTCGAGCGGAGCACTGAGAAGGGCTTGCATAGCATAATGTATCCTGGAAGATCGGGGACTTGAGGACACTGTGACTACTGTGACCCTCCCATTCCTATACATCCTAGGAGCCTCATGGGGCCTAGAGGACATATAGGGAACAGAAAAATACGTTATTACCTGGACTTGGTCAGGGCCGTAGACGAGTGCTCATAAGCTGGTCACATTGGTGAGGCTTATGCAGAGAGAACCTGCGTTTGTAATGCAGGAACGTCTAGGTTATAAAACCTGATGAATGTGGACAGTGAGGCCCAGCTGGCCGCCCAGATTTCCGCGATGGACACGCCAGTGGACCATGCCCAAGAAGAGGCCATGCCTCTTGCGGAGTGCGCTCTAACACCTATAGGGCATTGCAGGCCCAAGGAGGAGTAAGCGAGCGCTATAGCATCGACTATCCATCTGGATAACTTGGGCTTTGTGACCGGAAGACCTTTCGTGCGGCCACCGAAGCAGACAAAGAGTTGTTCCAACTTTGCCCTTCCAAAGACATCCCACGTTTTCTGAACCACGAGGGGGTTCCATTCCTCCGAGGGAAGGTTGTTCCGGGACAACATGTCCGCCCCTTTGTTCAGCACTCCCTGAACATGGGCTGCTCTGAGTGAAAGCAGGTTGTGTTGGGCCCAGTCGGGCCCACTCTAGGATGATTTTCGCTAGAGTGAAAAAGGGCTTGGCGATTTATGAAGGACACTACTGTCATATTGTCTGATTTGATCAGGACATGGTCATCCCAGGAGAGGGAGGAAAGATTGGAGAGCTTGATATACCACCATAATTTCCAGGCGGTTGATATGAAGCTCGCTTTCCTGGCTCCTCTGAGCACCGAAGGCCGGGTGGCCATCGCACAGAGCTCCCCAGCCCATCTTGTAAGCGTCTGTGAAAACGACTTTCCTCTTGCACATCATCCCTACAGCCACGCCCTGTTCAAACCAGCAGGGGTTCATCCAAGGAGCCAGGGGTGCAACGCATGCCTGATTCACTTTGAGCGAGCAGTGACCATGCTGCCAGGCTTGGGGCGGGACCTGTGGTTTCAGCCAGAACTGTAGTGGGCACATACGGAGTATGCCCAACTGTAGGGCTGGTGATACTGAGCCCACGAGACCTAGCATCCTCTGAAACGCTCTGAGCGGCAGAGAGGTTCCGGGCGTAAAAGTTTCCGCAAGCTGCTGAATGACCAGGGATCGCTCTGGCAAGACTACAGCCTTATGCAGGTCGAGTCGAGAATTATCCCCAGGAACGAGATGCGTTGGCTGGGAGATAAAGAGCTCTTGGGAAAACAGACCCTGAGCCCCAAGCACTCTAAGTGGCTGAGGAGGAGGGACCTGTGTGACACTAGCTCCGCCTGTGACATCTGAGGTCGAGTATGGGTCTGAGATCCCCATCCTTTTTGGGAACGAGGAGTACCGGCTGAATCAGAATGAGAATGAATCAGTCTGCCAAGGTAAGATATATAGCCCGATACCCCGCCCACTCTGCCACGCCATCATTGGTTCGTTTACTTTAACTCCACGAACCAATGGCCGTGCAGTTTCACTGCGTGATTGAAAAAGGCTTCGGAAATCGGTGAAAACCGAGTTTCCCCCGTTGTGTCTTGCCTAAACAGCAGACGACACAGTAAGAGTGTAGTAATCAAAGGGAACATTACAATTTTGGGTGGGAGAGGGATAAAATATCCTGAGACCTCTAGTCTGTGTAGTCTAGTCTGTAATTCTGCAAATTAGCATTAACCAGAAAGATCTAGGCGGGGCTTAGCAGGGCAGCTCTGTCTCTGATTGGTCAGGTATTGTGGATATAAATAATTCTTCACTTATTGTTTCTCTTCACTGTGTGTTTTCAACTCAATGGCTGCTAATGTTTCTCAGTGTCATTATTCTGATGGCGAATGAACACCTAGACATCTTAGGCATTTTCATTTGATGGAGATTACAGGAATTTAATTTGTATATACAAATCTTGGATTTAATAGATCTTCTATTGTTTTTAGCTCACACATGTCTCGAGGAGAGAGTGGTTTGGGATTTGACTGTGGCCCACATGGGGATTGGGCTTTCTGAGCCATCAAGCGGCCCTTGAGGAACACCGCTTTTGTCTTGTAGGCCACGGTTAATAGCCAACAGCATTCGCCGTCCCCCGGGACAGAGGCGACTTGTCATCATGCACTCATGAGTTTAAGTCGTTCCCTGAATATGGCTGTAACGTATGCGATGAATGTGTCTTTGGGTTCATACTACTGTGCAGATTTAAAGGTCACGCTGTAACTAACACAGCAAAACACAATGACATTATAACTAACCAGTCAAAGCGTTCAACTGCTTTCCGACTCCTGGCATGTTTATTTATTCTTCCTTCCTGATAGAATTTGTCACTGATGATATTTGCGGATGATGGACTTGTTATGTCTGCGTCATGCTTAATTTTCAATGTAAAAGGCCTGACGGTGTCTGCATCACCTCGGTCGTTCATCATATTGACAGTTATATTATTTATCATCAAGATGGATCATCTACTAATTTGTACAACCAGTATCGTCTCTATTGGGTAGCGCTTGCATGCTTTTCATCACCAAAGACTCCTGCACTTTAAAGGCCATTTTAATTGAATGTCTTCATAGTAAGATTGGTAGTGAGTCGCTGAAGAAATCCATCATAAAATCCCTTGGCAGACTTTCTATTTAAATCCTACGTCTCATTTAAAGTTACAGGCGACTGCGTCAGGTAACAGCAGCAGGCATCAGAGTGTGTTTGTGTGTTCGCTGTCTGTTTCCCTTCTTTTCATTAATGGCAAAAAGCTGTACGTACATAAAAATAAACACTGACATTAACACTAGTCATATTGTGACAAACGAGTCAAAACTGGAAGAATCAAACCTGAACGTCATTTCAAAATGTTCACTGATTTAATTTACAATATTACTGTTTTACTGTATTTTTGTTAAAATAAATGTAGCCTTGGTGAGACTCATTTCAAAAGCTTTAGAAAGTATGAATGTTTCCCAATAACAATCCATATAATATATAATATTGTTTTTAAATGACTTGTTTTTTAAATGGGAACCTATTATGCCCTTTTTCAAAGTCTTGATGTTGTTTCTGGACTCTGCTTTTCATGCTTCAATGTTCATTATTTTCCCCATATTCTCCATTGTTGCAGCTCCTCTCTTCCCAGTCTGTCAGTAACACTCTGTTTAGTTCCTGTCTCTATGAAGCCCCTCCTTCTGAAAAGCACAATGTGCTCTGATTGGTCAGTCTGGAGTGGCCGTTCATCAATTGGGCCGGCAGTACCACATCGACATAAAGACAGTTTCACATGGGACGCAGAAAGCGCAAGTCTTTAGTTAATTTTCAGTGAGAGACAATCAGAATCAGCAATTCGCAGGCAGTTCTAGTAGTGGCAAAGACAAATCTAATCACTTGCACGTGCACAGCTCTTCGTAGCAGTTATAAATATGTGACCCGTGCTGACAAAAGGAGTCGGCTAATTTCGAGCTACAGGTCAAAAATGTCACTTTTGGTCGAAATTGAGGTTTTCACAAAAATGTGTTCATTAAGCACTCATCTAGCGATCCCAAATGCTCCAAACAGCAATTAAACATCTGAAAGTATCTTTATTTGTATGTTCTCTGAGAGGAGTACCTTTCCTTTGTCCATGAAAAATGCTGTTTTTCTCTGCTCGCTTCTGGACGACTGGCTCTTCCCCTGCAGCACAAGCTTGATATCATTGTAAAGTGCAGCATTCCAACTTTGTGAATATTCATAGCGAGTTCTCGACGGTACTGAACCAATGAAATGTGATTTTCAAACTCACGCTGATGTAAACAAAACGATCTTACTCGCGCTGACTGACAGATCCGCAAAGAGGCCTCAGACAGCCGCACGATCCCGATATACACAGAATTACAGTATTTCAAAAAACCTTGATGGGTATTCACGCTAACATTATCTGTTATGCCTTAATTGAACATTTGGTTAACTGTTGGGGGAAAAACATCTGATGTTTCACATTATATTAGATCTGTGTGATACAGTAGGTTTTAATATATATAGGCTGTCTGTTTCATTAATGTTAATCAAACAACTGTGGAATCATGGAAAAAAGTTGAATATATATATTTTTTACTATAGATATGGGTTTTGACTTGGTTTGTGCCAAATTTGGTGGCATTACCAGAGATTTTAAGGTATGGTTGCTAGATGATTTTGATTTGGAACCTTCAGAAAACATTAACTCGATTTTTCTCAAAATTGACAAATCATACATCATTTTGAAGGTTTTTTAATATATAATTTGCTCATTGTGACTCATTTTGCCAGCACGGGTCACATAGAGCTTTCGGTCCCTCCATTGACAATCTAAGCAACTACAGAGAGGTAAAGAGTAATCCATGTGACTCCAGCGATTTAACCTCAATTTTACGAAGCCACTTTCCGTTGTAGATTAATATTTGGTAAATTAAAGTGTTTGGGTTTTTTCTTTCACAAACCACTCGCGTCACTTCATAAAGTTGAAGTTAAACCACTGGAGTCACTTGATTACTTTAATGATGTCTTTACTACCTTTCTGGGGCTTGAAAGTGGTAGTTGCATAGACTGTCAATGGAGGGACAGAAAGCTCTCATTCATTTGTGTTTTGAAGATGAGTGAAAGGCTTACGGGTTTGAAACGACATGAGGGTGAGTAATTAAAGACAGAATTTAAATTTTTTGGTGAACTAACCCTTTAAGTAACTAATCACACATCTTTACTTTGTATGTAAATCAGCGCATCAGTTTATGCTCTGCATTAAAAAGTGTTGTTTTCTCATATCACTTGGCAGAGAGCTCGCATGCTCTCTCTCTCTCTCACCCAGAGAGACCTCAACAACTCTCTATCCATGTGTTATGTAGACACATACACACAGTGCTTGACTAAAAAGGGTTATGATGGACAGCGATGAGAAGAAAGGAAGGCGGGTAGAACTGAGTAAAGGACGAGCATAACAAGCTTGTGTTCGCTTTAATCCCACTGTTCTCCACAGTGCCACAGATACTGGCTTTGTGTTGTTTGTTTCATGCTTAATAATGTTTCCCTAAGCCACTGACCTACTCAATTAAATTCCGGACGAATTCTGTCTGGCGGTGTATTATTTTTATTTATAGAAAAAAAAGAAGACAAATCATCACAATTTTGAACATTCAGACAATCAGTGGGAAGGATAAGCAGGCGAAGGGGAATCTGTAAATATGATTGCCTCGGTAATTAAGAAGAGAAAGCGAGGGTGAGCGAGAAGAAAGCAGAGCTGAAATGGTTGGAGGAAGGTGTTAGTCCTATCTGTAATGTGTTTGCCACAAGATTACAAAGAGGAAAACAGACGGATTACTGAAGGAGGGAGGGGCTCTGACAATGTTATTGCCGTTTATAATCGCTGTTTTGTTCAGTAGACACTTCATACTTCACTATTAGTGGTGCATGATTAGATTCATTGAAGGTGGATGCTGGTAACCAATATTTTAACACTGTGATGTGCCGATAGCACTCTGTTTTTCGATATTTAATTACATTTTTTACCACGCTTTTACATGCTTTTTACAGGGTTAAAACCTGGCGGTAAATGCAAATAGATAGGCTGCTCATTTGCATTAAAAGAAAATGATCAATTATCGGTTAGAAATTGACTGATAATTGGTTTGACTGGTATTTTTTATATTCAAACTTTTTAAACTCCTTTCATTGCTCTGCCCCCAAAACCATATCATGAGTGGACACGCCCCCTACCGCTGATTGGCTCACTCTATCTCCTCCCCTATCATGAGAGGACACGCCTCCTACCGCTGATTGGCTCACTCTATCTCCTCCCCTATCATGAGAGGACACGCCTCCTACCGCTGATTGGCTCACTCTATCTCCTCCCCTATCATGAGAGGACACGCCTCCTACCGCTGATTGGCTCACTCTATCTCCTCCCCTATCATGAGAGGACACGCCTCCTACCGCTGATTGGCTCACTCTATCTCCTCCCTCATCATGAGAGGACACGCCTCCTATTGCTGATTCACTCACTCTATCTCCTCCCCTATCATGAGAGGACAAGCTCCCTATTGCTGATTGGCTCATTTGATCTCCTCCCCTATCATAAGAGGACACGCCTCTTGTTGCTGATTGGCTCACTCTATCTCCTCCCCTATCATGAGAGGACATGCCTCTTATTGCTGATTGGCTCACTCTATCTCCTCCCCTATCATGAGAGGACACGCCTCCTATTGCTGATTGGCTCACTCTATCTCCTCCCCTATCATGAGTGGACACGCCTCTTATTGCTGATTGGCTCACTCTATCTCCTCCCTCATCATGAGAGGACACGCCTCCTATTGCTGATTGGCTCACTCTATCTCCTCCCTCATCATGAGAGGACAGGCTCCCTATTGCTGATTGGCTCACTCTATCTCCTCCCCTATCATGAGAGGACACGCCTCCTATTGCTGATTCGCTCACTCTATCTCCTCCCTCATCATGAGAGGACAAGCTCCCTAATGCTGATTGGCTCACTTTATCTCCTCCCCTATCATACATGGACACGCCCCCTACTGCTGATCTCCTTCAACAGTGTTTCTCAGAAATCGTTTACTGCCTTACTACCTTTAAGTATTTTATTTGCCATAAATTACTTTTTACAGCCATTCATTTGCAAAAATGTGTAGCATTTTATTTGTAAAAATAGCTCAAAGAAAATATTACAAAAAAAAAATAACGTTAAGATTATCTTCAAGTTATATTTATGCAAATAATTTTACATAAATATAATGGCATTAATGTCAATAATATTATTACTGCTGCTAAAAAATATATTTTTAATTACTTTTTTGATTTGTTAATCAAAAAAAGAACTGATTAATCGCACATTTTCTGTAATTAATTGCAGTTAATCGCACCTAACATTAAATTATTTAAATATATTTTTATATCGTAATAATTTCACATTAAAATGAAATGAGTAATATTAGCCATTCATCAATACAGCATAATTCATTTATTTTGCATAAATAAAATGGCATTAATAATAAGAATATTACTATTAATAATAATCATAATAAACATAAATACTGCCATCATTGTTTTTCACTTTATTACAGATTAACAAATCACAAGTACATTGCTATTTATTTATTCATTCATTTAGTTAGTTCCTAATTGTGCTAGTGGTGCCATAATGCAACTTGTGTTATGCAAGATCAATCTTATGAGAATAAGATTATGTTTATATCTTTGGAATATCCAGAGAACAGATATAAACAGTTTTGTTGTCACTGTCAAAGAAAGTGTCACAATCAACAAAGTGGCCGCTAATAAACACCACAGATACACACTAAAACCACATTATAAGCGTACCGGTTTGCAGGCAAACGTGTTTCATCCCTACGGCGTGTGATCTAGTTTACATGCGTGTTTTTGCAGATTTCAGTAGTCGTTACGTCATCGCGCCCTTTCTGCTGAGATTCCTCCAGAGGGCATGAGTTCACGTGTGACTGCTTCACCGCCACCTCACATCTGAGAATAAGAGCGTTCGCACCGGGGACGAGGTGTGCGCTGGCAGCCGTGGTGAAAGGCTGAGATCAATTGTGCCGTTGCATGTCTGGAACAAAGTGCTGCAACCCCAGTGTTGATGTGGTGGAAATTGCATCTTCAAGGAAACGTGCTTGATGAGATAGTGGGATCAATAGAGAAAGGCAACGGCAGAATGAGAATATCCCAGCCCTCCGCTCGCTAACCCGCCCTGATGTTCTTATACAGCACGTCTCATCACCGCACGGGCCTATGGGGAACCCAGAGGCCAAACTTTGCCCATCTGGAAGTGTCTGTATATCCTCACAGGCAGATGGTAAATTGACCATTGAAAACTAGAGTGTGGCCGATGTGAATGACACTGTCAGGTGACGTGAGGAGAAGATCCTCTATGGTCCAGCACACCCGAGCCCCCGTGATTTTAAAGTTGACCTGAATCAAAATTGACTGTATTTACTTTCAGTGCACGCTTCTGGTCAATTTATCAGAACACATTGTTCCATAGTGCAGTACAGATGTTACAGATGTTAGGACAGTAGTTCTGATTTTTACTCGCACTGGCCGTAATACAAAAGAATGATTTTAAATTTTAAAATTAATTAATTTTCTATTGTGTTTGTTTTATTTTATGTGTGTTTCTGCACTGTACAAAATAATTGTTGGTTTAACTTTAAAAAGTAAGTTACCTGGTTGCTTTAAAATTTTGAGTTAATTGAAATTAAAAATTTGAGTTAATACAATGAAGGCGAATCAACAGAAGCTCTAAATATTATGTCATCTGAACCACATTAATTATCGAAGTCGATTTGACAAAAGAAAAAATGTTATGATAACAAATCATGAAAATAATTTTTTTTACGGTGTTTATTTTTGTAAAAAACAAACAAAACATTTTTTTATAATTATTTTACCATTATTCATTTTATTTTATCAAATAAAATATTTATAAATTAATTTTGTTTTTAATATTTATAGCTATTCATTTTTATTGTTTATTTTATGTTTATAGTATTTAATATTATCTAGAAATAATATTTTATATTAATTTCATTTTAAAATAATTTTTAGTACTAGCCTATTCTTTTTTATGTAAACTATTTTTTCTTTTTGTATTTTTGTAATTAAGTATTTTTGTGTTTTTTTTACATTTTAAATTACTAAATTTAAATCTATGCAGTGCAGTTTTATTTGCTAGAAATATTTTTTTCTTAATTTTAAAAAGATATTTTGTATTGTTTAGTAATTTTTTTTCTATAAAAATGTTCATATTTTTATATTTTCTATTTATTTGATTTTATATTTGTCTTCACAAATTTTTTTCAGTGATAAAATGTTTTTTTTAATTTTAAATGTATTAATTTTAATGAAATATTCTTTTATTTAGTTCAATGTTAATTTTAAATATATTTTATTTTATATACTTTATATAAAATATTTTTCAATTTTATCTTTTACTAATCTTATTTTTTTATAGAATATTTGTGCATTTTATTTTTGCTATAAATAATATTTTTTATCTTAATCTTAATTTTACATGTATTTATTTTTTGTGTTTCTTTTATTATGTATTTTTGTAATTAAATATTTTTGTGGGGGTTTCATACATTTTAAATTACTGCATTTTTGAATTTTTTTTTTTTTTTTGAAAAATTGAAATATTTTCTTCTTAATTTTAAAATTGTATTATTTAGTAATAGTTTTTTTTTCTATAAAATGTTCATATTTTTATATTGTATATTTATACAGTTTTATATCTATAAGCCTTTTTTTCAAAGAACAGTTTCTCAAAATATCTTCTTTTTTGTTCCGCACAATAAAGTCAGTCATACGGGTTTGAAATGACATGAGAATGAATAAATGATAACAGAACTTAGTCATTAGATATGAATAAAATCGGGTCCCGCCTTACATTTTTCCCTCATTGAATATTCAATTTTTTTCAGATTCCGGAAGTAAACGGGTTGCGAACTTCACCTCAGGTTGACGTGCAGGAGCCACAAGCGTGTTCTGCTCGCTCACGTACTCTTGAAGTGCAGTGTGTGATGTGGCGCGTATCTGTACACCTACACCAGAGCGCCTGCGAATGAGCCTGTGTGAGACCCGTCCAATCATTGCTGAAGTGTATTGAGACCACATGTGTGATGCATACATAAACATGCAAGCACACACTTACATACGTAGACACACACACACACACACACACACACCATGCTAATGCCAAGTCCAGCAATGCGGCAGATTTTTCCCCCCCTCCCCACTGTGGCTGTTGCCATGGCAACAAGCTCCGGTTTTCTGGAATTGAAAAGTTGAATCTGACAGGAAGTGTGTGCGTCTCCGGGGGGGCGGTGGGGATAATGAGGGAGGAGTGGACCAGAGCAGGTGTGGACGCTCCTCCTCCTCCTCCTCCTCCTGTGTTTGTACAGGTCCACTGTGGGGTGCTGATTGGCACATCAACACCGACTCCTTACGTAAATATATCCTGGCCTCCAGGCTCCGCGCAGGTCAAAGGTTCACAAACACAGGCTCCTGTTGACTTCATCCTACATCTTTATAACTTCCACAGAGACGGCTGTACTAGAGAGATGCTTGACTTAATAGCACTTTAATATCAGTTTTGCTGAAAACTCCTGCTCAGACTTCAGTAGTTTCACATGCGTCTCCTCTAGAGTTTCAGAACTACGGAGTCCCTGAAGGGACATGGTGATGAAAAAAAAAATAAGATGGGAGGAAAAATATATTTTAGTTCTTTTTGCGTTTGCTCGCAAAAGTTTTGCATTCCCCCGAGAAACTTTGCGTTTGTTTGCAAAGAACTCAAAAGTTTTGCGAGCGAACACACAAAGCATTGAAATATATTTCTCTCCCATCTCATATTTATTTCCATCATCATGTCCCTTTAGGGACTCTATACTCTCCTTAAATCTGAGTGGTGTGAATTTTTATATTTGCTAGATATATATATATATATATATATTTTTTTTTTTTTTTTTTTTTTTTTCATTTATTACTATAATTTAAATTTATTTTATATATTTCTTTATATATTTATTAATATATAAAGATAATATATATATATATATATTTATTATATATATTTATATATTTAATATATATATTTATATATTTTATATTTATATTTATACATTTATATTTTTTTTATTTTTATGAGTGTAATTTTAAATTTGCTAGAAATAATATTTTTGTTTATTTAATTCTTAATTTTAAAAATAAATTTATTTTGTATTTATTTTGTTATATTTTTTAAATAAAACATTTTTGCTTTAATAATTTAGTTTATTTTATTTTTAATTTGTAAAATGAATTTATTTCGTACTCATATTATTTTATATTTATTATATAACATTTTTATTATATTTTTTATTTTTAGCCGTGCATTTTTATATTTTTTAGAAACAATAGTTTTGTTTATTTTAATCTTTTTTAATCTTTATTTTGTATTCAGTATATTGTATTACAAATTTATACATTTTCTGCTTTAGATTATACATTTATATTTGCTAGAAATAATATTTATATTTATTAATTAATTATTTAATAATTTATTTTTATATATCTACAGATATCTTCAGAACAGACTTGAACAATATCTCAAACTGTGCTCATGTTCTCCAAGACAAAAGTCTGCAATAAAAAGTTCACAGAGCTCGATATGAACAATTCTCATAGTCTTTTTATAGTTTTATACTTTTACTGTATAACAACTATTGATATTATTATCTAGACAGCAATGAGATTAAATGGAGGACAAAAACGTTTTTTAAAAGATCTCAGCGCTGGTATCTTGGCAAATCTGAGCACGGTTTAAGACAAAATGTGCAAAGAAAAGCAAGAGATTTTGATGTGAACGCAAGTATCATTATCTGAGCTGCTATCCACAATCATTATATATCTTTGTACACTCATAGTACATCAACTATAGTCTGATTTGAGTTTGAATTTTTGAAGCAGCATCTGAGTTAACAGAAATGAGCTATGAAGCTTTATGGAGCTCAAGGTCATTTCACAGAGAGAACAGAAGTCTTGTTCTAGAAAAGAGTCCTGTGCACTAACTGAGATAATGCATCTGTGTGATGAACAAATGATTTGACTGCAGATGAAGGAGAAGTGCATTAAATGCACACTTTGTCGAAAAACGCGTTTGCGGTACCCGTGCATCATCAGCGTGAGTATTGATGTGAGAACGAGACACCATGTGATTGAAGTATTTGTCATTTTGCAGAAGAATTCAATGCCTACTTCATCATTGCAACGTTAGCCCCGCCCACTGGTGTGTTAGTAAGATGAGGAGGAGAGAAGAGCGATACAGGACTAAAATAACATTACCTTTCAAATGATCCTAATGCTAGAAATATGGTTATTTATTTTCAACAATGTGAATGTCTCAGTTGAGCTTTATTTATTTGTATTCTGTACATTTCACTGTGGATTCTTTGGTAAATCAATCACATTTTGGACTTTTATGATATGAACTCGACAGTAATGCAACAACATGTCAGTAACTGTGTTAATTAATGCCTGATCTGATATTAATGATTGATGTACAGTCAGATATTCTTTGTCTATGTGTCAGTAAATCAAACCAGTGACTAAACGCTCAACTTCACGTTGTTTCTAAATAATCTGTTATTTAAACGGTAATTAAATTATATATAGAAAGCGATCAAAGAACGCTCCCTTTACAATCACTGGAGCTGTCAATCAAACAGCACGAGTTTATCAGTGACTGAGTTCTGGACTCGCACCAAAACTCCCGTTTATTCAACGAATCTCTTAATTACATCATCACGTTTTCACTGTCAGTTATGATGAAAGCATTCGTTAGTGTGCAGAAATTGACGAGATCACTGCTTTCATGAGCTCAACAACATGTCTGTGATCGACTACAATGTTCATCACTGCAACCTTTCATGCCACGATCTAAACATAATGCCATAGATCTAAATGTAATGCTATAATTAATACTTTTTCAATTAATTAACCTTGAGAGCTGTAATAGTAAAAACGTGCTAAAAGTTTTAGAGAGAGTAAAACTTAGCTATTTCATATGCAAAGATGTCAGCCAATCACAGCAGTGGGCGTTTACACTGAAGTCTCACAGCAGACACGCCCCTTAAAACAGAGCGTTCAAGGGCTAAAAATGCCTTTTATTTCTAAATTATGACAATTTTTGATGTAAAAATCATACTAACATTGTAAGTGCACCCCAGAAAACATTATAAAACAACGCAGTTCATGACCCGTTAAATTGTAACTTTGCTGCTTTGTACTGTTAAAATGATGGTAGTATATGTAAATTAACAATGTTTTCTCTTACTCCAACCTTCCTGCATTGAAAAATTCCTGTTTAATTGTCAGCAAAAGTCCGCCAGAAGGCGCAAAACTTTCTTAAAAACAGATTATACCTCACATTTTTGCATCTCCACCCACGGACAGTCAGATCAACAGAGGGATATTAATAGTGGCTCAATGGATCACAAAACTCACTTTTCGGATCATATTACGGTTTTTGATCCACTGATCAGATAGGGGGGTTGGCAAATAACTTTGCTTTCCATTTATTTACTTGAATATCACAGTTTCTTTCAGTTTTTCCCCTCCGTTTGGCCTAAAGTCCCGTTCACACCAAGAATGATAACTATAAAGATAACTATAACAATAACTATGTTAGCATCCACATCAATGCACAGTATCCTTCTGTTTATTATAAGCATGCGCTGGATGGATTTTGATTGGCTGTCAATGTTTCAGCTGGGAAAAAAAAAATATATATATATATATATATATATATATTTTAATATTAATTTATCTGTATAGTTATCATTTATCGTGTGAATGGGCCTTAAAATGTAGCCATCAAAAAATCATCTAAAAGTTTACCAACAAGTATTTCCTACTAAAGCAAGGCAGTTAAGCGTATCCATCACAGACTGGTGGGCGTGGCCTTGGACGGCAACATGCCCAGTGCATTGTGGGTGTTCTAGTTTTCCTAACTATTTGACAAAAGGAATGACATCAGTTTTTTTTTTACTCTGTTTTCTCTATCACTGATTTTAAAAAAAGTTTCTCCTTTCTGCTGCATAGGCAGCCAAATTTTATTGAAAGATCATTAGGCTGGATTGTTTCAATTTCCAATTGTGAATCAGAGCCCAGACCGCCTTTTCATGCAGACTTTCAGGGCTTTCTTTCTTCTGAGTTGTGCAATGATTTTATTTATTTATCAATTGTTTCTCCTAGACAGCAGTGAGATTAAAAAGGACAAAGCTCCTCCTCAGATTTTTCTCCAAAAAACATTTTTTAAAAGATCTCAGTGCTGATATCTTGGAAAATCTGAGCACAGTTCAAATGTGCCAGAGGTCAAAATCATCCAACACAGGCTCATTGGAAAAATGCACCTGAGTTGCAAAACTCCAAAAACATTCCTAAACACACAATGTACTGCAGTTTCCAGGTGAAATGAACACTAGTGGCAGTAAAACAACAACGGCTTATATTCTGTTTCAAACAAAGTATGGTTACAGCGGCATTGGACTTTCACACAGTTCCTTTTAATGACCTCAAAATGCTTTTACCATAGTACATGATTTGTAAACTACAAATTTGGTGTTTTGCATCACATAAACCAGCTCCAGTAAACTTGCATGATATAAGAGCTCAAAGACTTGTAGAAGCAAACTAAACTGCATGGTTGCTTCAGTAAATGTGTTTTTATCTTGCGTCTGCATTGCTTTTGTTAACACTATCAGTTTAGGGTTTAGTGTAGGTGGTACATTATTTTCAAATGCAACAAACAGTGTTAACTTTTTAGCACCACTTAATTGACATTTAATGTCCGAACTGCCATAACACGTACAACAACCAATGTAATAAAACGGTGGCACATTTCTATTGAAGCTTGTTTCCGCCACAAAAAAAAAAAAAAAGGTAATTGCGACTTTTTTTTCTCGCAATTGCACATTTTTATCATGCAATTCTTACTTTATAACTCACAATTCTGACTTTATAACTCACAATTCTGACTTTATAACTCACAATTCTGACTTTATATCACACAATTCTGACTTTATAACACAATTCTGACTTTATAACTCACAATTCTGACTTTATATCACACAATTCTGACTTTATATCACACAATTCTGACTTTATAACTCACAATTCTGACTTTATATCACACAATTCTGACTTTATATCTCACAATTCTGACTTTATATCTCACAATTCTGACTTTATAACTCACAATTCTGACTTTATATCACACAATTCTGACTTTATATCTCTCAATTCTGACTTTATAACTCGCAATTCTGACTTTATAACTCACAATTCTGACTTTATATCACACAATTCTGACTTTATAACTCGCAATTCTGACTTTATAACTCGCAATTGTGAGAAAAAAAGTAAGAATTGTGAGATAAAAAGTCGCAGTTACCTTTTTTATTTTTTATTTCATGGCAGAATCAAGCTTCCATACATTTCCGTTCATCTGTTTAAGAAAAAAAAAAAAACACTTTTAGCACCACTAAACGTACGTTTAATTTCTAAACTGCTGTGATACATATGAAAACCAACATAATAAAAAGTTTGCCACATTCATTTTCATATAGATATAACTGAACACGCTTTTATCATCACTCACTTTGAAAGTGCCATGAAACATGCAAGAAGCAACATAACATCATTTTGCATAAATGTTTCCACAGGCAGTGAGCCTGGGTTGAAATTATCATTAAATAACTTGAATTAGGGTTTGTTCCTCACATAATGCATCATATGACTTGGAAGATAGTGCACAAGCTGTATGCACTAATGTTATTTAGTTGTTTTTTTTTTTTGTTTTTTTTAAAGGGGACCCTTTTCACAAGATGTATTATAAGTCTCTGGTGTCTCCAGAATGTGTCTGTGAAGTTTCAGCTCAAAATACCCCACAGATCATTTATTATAGCTTGTCAAATTTGCCCCTATTTGGGTTTGAGCAAAAACACAGTTTTTGTGTGTGTCCCTTTAAATGCAAATGAGCTGCTGCTCCCGGCCCCCTTTCCAGAAGAGGGCGGAGCTTTAACAGCTCACGCTTTGATTGCTCAACAACAACAAAGCTGGAGAATCTCACGCAGCCAAAATCAGTAACGGTGTTCAGCCTTACATTGTTCAAACCGGAATCGACACTGATGGAGAGACTCAGGAAGAAGTTACAACTTTTAGATGTTTCTGAATAGTTAGTGGATACATTTATGTAGTTGCTGTGGAGTTGATTCAACTCATCGACTAGCATGTGTCGTCATGTTAATCTTTTGTGCAAATCCAGCGTTGAATTGACCCTCGTTTGTGAAGCAGTCCAGCGTAAAATGACGGCATGACAACAACACTCTACTACAACAACTCTTCCTCTTCTCTAAAGCAGCCCAACATGGCCTCACCCCCTTTATTGTGTGTACTTGGGGGTGGGGTTTATGTAAATTTTTGGGTTTTGTGATGTCACCAACCCGGGAAGAAGCTCGTTGTAGTTTGTTGTAGGCCTTAAAAAGCAATTTCTGTAAAAGAAAATATCTCCCTTTGCATTGAAATTTGAGCGTCGTAACTTTGCAGATGTTGTTTATGCTCAAACAGCAACATTACACACTAACTAAAGTTAAAAAAGTGAAATCATAATCAACCACCCCTTTAATGTTTGACTGCTGTGATCACTATTAACTGTCATTGCATGGAAAATAATTGTTCAATTGAGTTGAGTTCAACTGGAAGAAAGAAAGTTAGATTTTGGAAGGCCGTGCGGCAGCTGCATGAGTAAATGATGACAGAAGTTTCATTTTTGGCTGAATTATTCCTTTAAATGTTGATGAAACTTCTCCCCTGAACATTGTCTCGTCTTTATCTCTGTCCAAAGTCTTGGAAGAATTAATTAAGTTCTGAGTTTCCCCTCTCTCTTTAATGCCTGCAATTCTTGTCTAAATTTCCATCCTTTCTTCTTTTCCGACCCATTAATTCTCGATTCCCGTGTCTCGGGAGGAGGTGGTGAATGAGCTAGACACATCAGAAACCTCACACTCCTTTTTGGTCTTCCACCTTTTCCCCATCCGCCCCATCCCGACACCCCAGCGCACTTCAAAATCAGCTTGATTGACATATCAAGGGTAGTCCCCAAACACTTGAGTGAAAAACACTTTTTGAATTTAAGCAAAACGTACACATAACTTTAATGTGTCACTCTTTAATGTGTCAATGCATCTCCTGCTGCTTCCTCCCGATGGATTTGCATGTTTACATACTTCATCAGACAGTTCAGGAGGTGACGAGAGTGTGAGCAAGATGGCTGGTGAGATTTTAACAATGCCGCATACAGTTGATGAAATATCGAGCTGGGTTGAGCATCAGTTCTGCTACGAATATAGAGATTAGGAGACTGTCTGCAAATACTTTCTAAAAAAAAAAATATCGCTTTGGACAGACAGGCTTTAACCCTTTCAGTACCAAAGAACAAGTATAGTATGTCAGAATGAGCTTCATTGTAAAAAAAAGAATTGTTGGTTTAACTTAAAAAAGTAAGTTACCTGGTTGCCTTAAAAATTCACTGAAATTAAAAAATTGAGTTTATACAATGAAAGTGATTAGAAACTTCTTAAAAAAGTAACACTTTAAAATGTCTGAATTTTATTGCATTAGATGCAAAATATCAAACCAAAAGTAGCATTTTCAAAGAAAAGTTGCTGAGTTTTTTTTGTCACTTTTCAAGCAACTTTTGCCATTTTTTTTCAAGATGTATGAAGTCATTTATCACATTAAATATGAAAGTTTCACAGTCATAAAGTGTCCAAGACTTTGTCTTCTCTTTTGAAACAAACAAACAAAAAAAATCTATTGTTGCATAATTTAATATCAAATTTAATTTTGTGAAATGTTTTGAGGCGGTGTTATTTTAACATTATATACTAGCATTTATTAATATTTTGAATCAGCTTTAGTTTCTATTTAGATCTACTTCTATTTATTTATTTTTAAGTTTCAGTCATTTTTGTATTCCAACGTAAACTTATTTTATTTAAGTTGGTTGCCAAGCTTAAGTTTTTCAAGTTTAAGTTTCATCTAATATTTAGATTTTATTTCATTTCAGCCTTATTTTATTAATAAAAACGATTTTTAATAGTTTTAGTTAACAATAACAACTCTAGGCGAACTGAGTGGGTTATTATCGTTAACTAAAACTATTAAAACATTTATGTTAAGTCAGATAAAACTGAAATAAAATAGTAATTGAAAAACTTAAACTAAATGAAAATTAGAAATGTTGAAGCACTAAAATTTAAAATTTTATAAATAAATGAAATTGAAACTGAGAAAGAAATAAATTAAACCTAATAAGCAATATAATAAAAAATAAAAAAATGACAAAAGCGCATAACGAAATGACAAAAAAATTAACATGAAAACTAAAAGTATTCAATAAAACTAAAATAACACTGGACTGACATTATAGAGTCACTAAAAATCACTAAAACACCAGTTTATTCAAAGACAATGAGCAAAAATGAGAAGTGAAGTTAGTGAAGAGATATTTTGTTTTCTAATTCAATGACATTTCAAGTGTTTTTCTGTCTTTTTGTGACACGTGGCCTCCAGAAGGTCGCGGATCTTCAGTCTTGCATAAGGACCATTGCAGTGAGCTTTGAAATGCAGCACTCAACACTTCAAAAAGCCTCCTCATGTTTCCTCTGACCCAGTTCTTTTAATTGAGCTTTCTCTTTTTTCCCTCAGCTGCATCTCTCTAATCCCTCATGAGTCAGTGTTTCTCTGTCTCGGCGTGTGTTTTCCTATTTGCTGCTGTCCTCCTCTGCCACTCTTACTCCTCCTCGTGTCTCATTACCGGCCTCCAACATCCTCTACACTTCTCCTTCTCCACAGTCCAATATCATTCTTTTCCGTCTCTCCGTCCGCCCTTTATTCAATCTATTTGTCTCTCGTTCCTCTTGAAAGCTCCAATCCCGTGGCCTCTCCATCTCTCGTCCGGCTTCCTGGAGATTCTGCAGCATTGAGCAAATCCGCAGGCTTATTTTGCCTCTTCCTGCAGGAAAACCGAATCACATGTGAGATCTCTTTAATTTTTCAATTGCTTCTCCTAGACA
This sequence comes from Elopichthys bambusa, assembly GCA_037101425.1. Classification (NCBI taxonomy): domain Eukaryota; kingdom Metazoa; phylum Chordata; class Actinopteri; order Cypriniformes; family Xenocyprididae; genus Elopichthys; species Elopichthys bambusa. Next base: position 32,732,244 of record CM074439.1, on the reverse strand, counting down.
GCAGTGAGATTAAATGGAGACTTTTGCTGAAGGAGTTGCTTCTCCTACACAGTAATCTCACAGAGTTTCAGAGATCTCATCCATCTCTTCTGAAGTCTACAAACAAAAGTCAGCGATCTCAGTGTAAATTTAAAATGCTATAATATTAGCTTTATATTTGTTTTCATTTTTCTATATGACATTTGACTCATTTGCTTCTAATTTTTTTTAAATTAATTTTATTTTTTTTTCTTCTTCTGTATGACATTTAACTCATTTGCTTCGTATTTTTTATTTTATTTATTTATTTATTTATTTTATTTTAATTGTATTATTTGTTTTCATTTTTCTATATGACATTTGACTCATTTGCTTCTAATTTTTTATTTTATTTTATTCATTTTATTTTATTTTTTCTTCTTCTGTATGACATTTGACTCATTTGCTTCGTATTTTTTATTTTATTTATTTTTATTTTTTATTTTATTATTTTGTTTTATTTTATTTATTTTTTATTTTATTATTTGTTTTCATTTTTCTATATGACATTTGACTCATTTGCTTCGTATTTTTTATTTTATTTATTTTTATTTTTTATTGTATTATTTTTTATTTTATTTATTTATTTATTTATTTTATTTTTATTTTATTATTTGCTTTCATTTTTCTTTATGACATTTGACTCATTTGCTTTGTATTTTTTATTTTATATATTTTTATTTTTTATTTTATTATTTTGTTTTGTTTTATTTTATTTATTTATTTTATTTTTTATTTTATTATTTTTCTTTTTCTATATGACATTTGACTTATTTGCTTCTGATTTTTTATTTTATTTTATTATTTTATTTTATTTTTTCTTCTTCTGTATGACATTTGACTCATTTGCTTTGTAATTTTTATTTTTATTTTTATTTTATTATTTTGTTTTATTTATTTATTTATTTTATTTTTTATTTTATTATTTGTTTTCATTTTTCTATATGACATTTGACCCATTTGCTTCTGATTTTTTTTTTCTTTTATGATTTTATTTATTTATTACTTTATTGTATGATTTTTTTTATTTTATTTTTTTTATTATTTTATTTCGACCCCATTAATCTCACTCCATAAGTCTCCTGTAGAATTTCAGAAGAGATTTGTTTCTCATTTCTCATAGATTTGTATAATCTATTTTTATTTCTCCTAAGGACTGTTCCTCCTAGTTTTCAGTTTCTGAGATGTTTCTCCTGCGTAAAAGAAACACTTTTCTCCTCTAGAGTTTCATAAGAGATTTTAATGCCTCACATTGCACTCATATTTGAGTCTGATCTCAGTTTGAACTCAAACATTTTTCATCATTATCTTGAATCAGTAAAGATTTCACTATACTAAAACGCCTTTTACTATCAGTCTGAACTATCAGTCAGACGACAGAAGTCATGTAGTAGATTGTGTGCAACAGGTTTCTCAGCAAAGTTTTGATCATGTTGATCATTTAGAAGCATCCACTGTGAAACAACTTTTGCTTCTCTGAGGTTGTGCAGAGTTGAACAAATCTGATGCTTATTTTGTCTCATGCCAAGCGCCTGCCAACCAATTACCAACCGCAGAACCGGGTGTCTTCACCGATGTCTCTCCCCCGCAAACGACCGCCTGCATCTCCTTTTCCGACACCCTCGACACTAAGCAGCCCCGCTGCCATCACCTCCAATTACCCAAGCGCCAAAGTCCGGCCCCCCGCGGAGCATTGGCTGATTGTCTCACTCCCGTGTCTGTCTTGCACTTCATGCCCTTCTCGTTTTGTTCCCCCAACACAATTACAATTATCACACTAGCCTTTTTTCCCAGTGTTCCCTGAGCCGTCTCCTCATCCCCTCCCTCACACACAACTCCCTCAGGTACCCGCTCCGGGGTTTCTGAGCCGTTGTTCTCGGCTTTAATTAAGGCGGCTCTCCACCGGATTCTTCTAGTTCAGTTGTATACAGGGAGGCAGAGATTTCTAGGAACCCCCTTCCAATTAACAGCGTCTTGAGAAGTACTTAAGATCAGCAAGCGAGAGGGTGAATGACGTCCAGTGACGCTTCCCAGCTGTGCCATCTCCGCTCAACCGTTGCAATGGGGCGAGAGAGACAGAGTGACTGAACAGCTCTATCTATCTATCTATCCATAAGGGGCGTAACGAAAGGCTTACTTGTCGGGCCCCCCAGATTAATTAAAAAAAAAAAAAAAAAATGCAATTTATGATGTGTCACTCTTATTGCGCAGTAAAATGCAACTGCTGTTTTCAAACATATTGGTTTCATTAACGAGGTGCGTGGCCTATGATGTCATTTTCTTTGCGCATGAGAGTTCATTAACATGCAGTGACAATGGCGGAAGTTCAATATTAACATTTTTTCAAGAAATCACGGAAAGATGAGCGAAAAGAGCCTACTTCACCTTTCCACGAGCAGTGTTGGGGAAAGTTACTTTTAAAAGTAATGCATTACAATATCGTGTTACTCTCTAAAAAAGTAACTAATTGCATTACTTAGTTACTTTTTATGAAAAGTAATGCATTTCATTACTTTTGTGTTACTTTTTCTCACCTGAGCTGGGCTTGCTTGGTTGATTTTTAATAACAACAAAAAAAAAAGTTGTATTTTTGGCAAATTTTAAGGCCCTTTCACACCAAAAAGTGAAATGAATAATCCTCAGGCTGAAGGAAATGCATATTTACTCCTGTACAGTAGAGGGCGCAGCTCAAACAAACCTTTCGGCTGTGCTGCCATTCTGGACTAAAGAAGAATAAGGATACACAGGAGATGAAAGTTCAATGCTCTTATTTCTAAATCTAAAGTAATTTTTGCTTATTAGTATGGCTGAATCAGATCACTGATGGTCAGCAGAAAAGATATCGGTTAATAAAGTGAGATTAAATACATAAAGTATATTTGTGTAATTTAATATAGTTAATTATTACATGTCTCATTTTGAGGAACACTAAATGTTTTCATGCAAGTGAGATGAGTAAATGCATGTTCACATTTAGTCTAGAACTACAATACCCATCATGTTTACTTTATTTCTCTCAACATGGCAACAGGAGAGCTGTCAGTCAATAAATGCATTACTTATTTGAAAAAGTAACTTAGATATTTTTCTGTAAATTGAAAAAGTAATGCGTTACTTTACTAGTTACTTGAAAAAGTAATTGTAATGTGATTTTGTCTTATAACAATGAAAACAACGTAAAATATTCTGTCATTTATGGTCATATAGATAAGAGTAGGACATCATTTGAAACTGACTGAAGGTCTATTTTAATTTGTGTAAGCTCACAATAAAAACAAAACATTGTGCTTTTGTAAAATAAAGAAAACAAACAGGATGCCGCTTTCTGCCGTCCCGGTTTCCTTTCCGTGAAGTTAGTGGAGCACGTCACAAAAATCAATCGAAACTCAGTGTATAGGCTACTAGCAAGCTCTTGTCTGAACTCTTGTTTTGGGTTGGTGCATAAATCGTCTCTTCTTCTTCTTCTCTTTTTCCTGTTGTCGCGGTTAGCGTTACATTACTGCAAGCGCCCCCTTCTGGATTGGAGTGTGGATCGCCTGTGACTGACTGTATTCGTCATCCGACTGTATGCACAAATACATGTACCGTTACATGTACACCCTTACTATCTATCTATCTATCTATCTATCTAAAGTTATTTCATAATTTAAACACTGATCGGAGCTGATGTATTTTTCTCACAAACGCTCCTTCTATATCTCAGAAAGCTGCTCTGCTCTTCTAGCCCTTATTGGCGTCACTGTCAGTCTCCTCATGTTTCTATCCCACATTCATACGACACGCGTCACATACACTGACACGCTAATGATTGTGTCTGTTTGAGAGGCGCTAATAAACGCAAGCTGAACTGGATATTTGTGCTCAAGCTATTTTTTGTCCATTGTTTCCATTATGTGAGTGATACTGTCAGCGAACGGGATTCATTTTCCTTCTAGAACTAATGAGGAGTGTAAAGTCTCTGCTGGGCTGTTTAATGTTGACGCATTGCCCAGAAGAAAATGTACAAGTGTCAACAAGGTTTTTTTTTGTGTTTTTTTTTTGTGTTTTTGCACTTTAACTTTTATTTGGCAGTAACTATGATAACACATTTCAGCTTGGGATGGCATAAGTACCCACATGCTCAAGTACTTGTGATTATTATAAAAATAGTTGTGTGATTTTTTTTTTCTTTTTATATATATATATATATATATATATATATATATATATTTAATTCAGTTGTTATATATGTTATATATATATATTCATTTAATTGTTAAATCGTATTAAAAATGTGATGCTCATGGTGCAAGACCTTTAAACGGCAGTAAGACCTCATGTAAAGCAACAGGGCAACATACCACATACTAAGAAATCGTCATGCTGATATTATTTGTCGTTTTAACAGTGTTTTTTTTTGTCATACAGGAAAATTCTTTTCCTTCCAGGATGACTGAGTGTGTTTGTATCTCTGTACCTGTTTGTTTGGCTTTGCGCTGATGGATAATTCGAGGTCTCTTCCTTCGCTAAATGCGGCATGTTGCCTGCAGGTCAGAATTGCATTTACTCTTTCCTCTGCTACGCCACCTTACTAATTGAAAGCTTCCCTGAAAGTGGTTCATCGCCTGTGGGTTTTGAGGCACGGGAGATGTCAATCATCAAGATGTATCAGATATGAGTGAAGTCTTCTTCACCCAGTTATTTTGTGCTAAAATTTATCTTACTGTTCACACTGAGATCCTACAGACCAAGTGACATGGTGTTCTTGTGTAGTCAGACTTTTAAGTGTGGTCCACATCGTAGTTTATTCTGACCAAAAAACGCCCACTTAGTCTGAAAGAGACAATTTGTTTTGTTTAGGGGCAAGTTTGTATGGTATAGATGATATACCACCATAGTAAACAATAAGTTTGCTTGTGAATGTCTAGTTAAAATTATATATATATATATATATATATATATATATATATTAATGTATTATTATAAAATACATTTTATATATGTGTGTCTGTATGTATACATACATATACAGTATATGTACAGTAAAAATAATTTATTTTAATATATATATATATATAGTGTATATATATATATATATTAACATAAATGTATTATATATAATATATAATGTATTTTTAATATATTATTATAAAATAAATTATTATTAATTTATTATAAACTAAATATTTCTGTCTCAATAAAGAATGATATATATATATATATTAAAGTATTATCATAAAATAAATTATATATATGTGTATATGCATACACACATAGTATAGTACAGTATATGTACAGTATATATAATTTATTTTAATATATATGATATATAATATATTTTTGTGTATATATCGGCATAAATGTATTATATATAATGTATTTTAATATATTATTATAAAATAAATTAATTATAATGTATTATTATAAAATAAATATTTATCTTTCTCTATACACACACACACACAAATATACATTATTATATATAAAATATAACATTATATAAAAATATTTTTAAAAATAATTACACATATATATATATATAATTATTTGTAAAAATATTTTTATATAATGTTACAATTTATACAGTATGTATACAGTATATATATATATATATACATACATACATACAGTGTATATATACATGTATTTTAATACATTATTATAAAATAAATTAATAATGTATTATTATAAAATAAATATTTATCTTTCTCTATACACACACACACAAATATACATTATTATATATAAAATATAACATTATATAAAAATATTTTTAAAAATAATTACATATATATATATATATAATTATTTGTAAAAATATTTTTATATAATGTTACAATTTATACAGTATGTATACAGTATATATATATATATATATACATACATACATACAGTGTATATATACATGTATTTTAATACATTATTATAAAATTAATTATTATTAATTATAATGTATTATTATCAAATATATATATATATATATATATATATATAATTTCACCACTTTCACTTTTTGTTGGTGTATTGTTTTAGGCCAGTTTTTGGATTTCATTTATACGTCGAAAAGACTGAAAGGTCATTAAAAAGTCTGTGTTTTGCAATCATTGTTTTAAATGAATGGAACTGGAAATATCTCTTCTTCAAAAAGACTAAAAGAATCGTAAACCGAGAACCGGAATCGTTAAGTTCCTTTCAGTTTCCCTCCCCAGTGGGCGGTCCGTGAGCTCCCACACAACACAAAGAGCTTTAGAAAACAGATCAGCCTTCATTTGTGACATTGTATCAAAAGTGTTTTTTGACCTCTAATCCTCCTCTGACTCCTAACCCCAATCTAACGATACACGTCCCACTGCCTGAGCATCAAAGTCGGCAGCAAACAGCCCTTCCTTCCAACTCATTTCAGAAGTTCCTTTGAAGTAAAAGTTCACTCAGCAGCGTTTTAAGAACAACTTATTCGCTATCTGTTTCCTATTGATTTCCCGTGTCATCTTCTGACAGAAAAGAAGAAGAAAGTCAGAAGGGTGCAGAAAGACGGATCAATGGCGGCGTGACCTCCCGCAGGGGTATCGGCCTCGCGCTTCACAGCGATCATTAACCAATTCCACACTGTCGATCCCAGCAAAAATACTCAAATCACTTCTCATCTTTTTTGTCCTCGCATATTCTCTAGTGAACACCCAACAGGCTAATTTCTATGCAGTTTGCTTTGTTTTTTTCCCTCACTGGCCTATTGAATTTATAAACGCTGTGGCTGTAAGATATCGCCCATTATTTCAAATCATTGCTAGACATCAATATCTGAGCGCAGAGCGACACAAAGACAAGAAGATGTCTAGACGGCGCAGCCACACGACTCACGCTGAGTAAAAACGGTCTCTTCCTGCATGTTCCTCATCTCCTGTTGGCATAGAAGGCTCTGTGTTTCCCTCGTTCTGAACGATTTAAATCAAATCTATTGATCTATTGAAATAAATTAGCAACAATTAGACGTCTTGGTGGAGGCTGATACACATAATCTTACAACTTTACCTGCTATTAGTTCTGAAATGAATCAAGATGATCACTAGAATGTTTCATACATAAATGAACCATTTTATTCGACTCTAAAACAACCTCTAAAACGACCTCTCCATAATGCAATACTTAACGTAGATTAAATTATATATTACTCCTAAGAAAAACAGAATTATTTCTTTGAAAGATGGAATTATTATTTATGTTTTTTCTTAAGCATAATATATATTTTAATCTACATAAAGCATCACATTATTGTCTGAGGAGAGGTCGTTGAAGAGGAAGTGAGTGATAATTTAATATTACATTAATAAAATAAAGAGTAAAGTTGAATAAAATGGTTCACACTTTCATAAGGTTTCCCTGCTGCTACTATTTCTCACCAGCGTCTTTATGAAAACATTTCATAAATCAGGCGATATCAAAGTCAGTATTTCCGCATTTTACCTGTTGATGAGTTCAACAAGGTCACATGGGATATATATATATGGATATATATATAAATATATATATATATATATATATTCACTGTGACAATCGTGATATGTCAGCACTGTCATCAAATTGTTTGAGATTTTTAGATCATTTTCCTCATTTTATGTTGGTCCTACAGCAAGTCACATCAGAAAAACAAAATTTGATGCATTTTTTAGTATTTAAAATACAAATTTTATCATATTTTTAAAATGTATTTTATTAAAATATTATATATTTTTGTATTATAATTATTATAAATTTAAAAAAATTTTATCACGCAATTCTGACTTTATATCACACAATTCTGACTTTATATCACACAATTCTGACTTTATAACTCACAATTCTGACTTTATATCACACAATTCTGACTTTATAACTCACAATTCTGACTTTATATCACACAATTCTGACTTTATATCACACAATTCTGACTTTATAACTCACAATTCTGACTTTATATCACACAATTCTGACTTTATAACTCACAATTCTGACTTTAAATCACACAATTCTGACTTTATAACTCACAATTCTGACTTTAAATCACACAATTCTGACTTTATAACTCACAATTCTGACTTTATATCACACAATTCTGACTTTATTTCTCACAATTCTGACTTTAAATCACACAATTCTGACTTTATATCACACAATTCTGACTTTATATCTCACAATTCTGACTTTATATCACACAATTCTGACTTTATAACTCACAATTTTGACTTTAAATCACACAATTCTGACTTTATATCACACAATTCTGACTTTATATCACACAATTCTGACTTTATAACTCACAATTTTGACTTTAAATCACACAATTCTGACTTTATATCACACAATTCTGACTTTATATCTCACAATTCTGACTTTATATCACACAATTCTGACTTTATAACTCACAATTCTGACTTTATATCTCACAATTCTGACTTTATAACTCACAATTCTGACTTTATAACTCAATTCTGACTTTATAACTCACAATTCTGACTTTATATCACACAATTCTGACTTTATATCACACAATTCTGACTTTATATCACACAATTCTGACTTTATAACTCACAATTTTGACTTTATATCACACAATTCTGACTTTATATCACACAATTCTGACTTTATATCACACAATTCTGACTTTATAACTCACAATTCTGACTTTATATCACACAATTCTGACTTTATATCACACAATTCTGACTTTATAACTCACAATTCTGACTTTATATCACACAATTCTGACTTTATATCTCACAATTCTGACTTTATAACTCACAATTCTGACTTTAAATCACACAATTCTGACTTTATAACTCAATTCTGACTTTATAACTCACAATTCTGACTTTATATCTCACAATTCTGACTTTATATCACTCAATTCTGATTTTATAACTCGCAATTCTGACTTTATATCACTCAATTCTGATTTTATAACTTGCAATTCTGACTTTATATCACTCAATTCTGACTTTATATCACTCAATTCTGATTTTATAACTCGCAATTCTGACTTGATATCACTCAATTCTGATTCAATTTAATGGAATTTTACTATACAATTTTTTTTTCTGAAATCTAACAAATATGCATCATATTAAATGTATTAGTTTGTTTATGCTAAAACTGTGTCATCCAAATGTATGGACGTTTTATATGCAATTCAAATAGAAGATCTAAATTTACATCTTACATAAACTCTTATTTCTCAAGTTCTGCAGCCAGTACTCAAGCATCAACAGTCCTCACAATGAACTTTAATATGAACCCTAAACGCAGATTGTAAAGCCAGTTAATGCTCGACACTATTTGATCAAACCCTCCGTTCGGAATCGGTGACTCCCTACGGAAGCTGCTCCCAAATTCTGCACTGTAGGCGGACTGTATTGACTTCTCTTCCCCCTTTCACCTCTTCCTTGGCTTTGGCCAAGCGTGCAAATGGCAAATGGACAGCGCGAGTCCCCGCGGCCCAGACAGCCCATGTCTTATTCATGAGCGCCGGCCTCTCGTGTCACACTCCATATGAAAGGACAAGCTCGGGCCTGAGCGAGACTCCCACGGCTGTCCTCCATGACATTTTTTTGCTTTACGCGCCGCTGTGCTCCCATTCTGCCGGGGTCCAGAGTAATAATAGTAATGGCCAAACGAGACGGGAAAGCATGGCTCTGTTGCTGCTTTCTCCCAAGATGCATCCACTGTATGCGCAGCTGTCCGCATTGACATGGCAGGATAATTGGTGTGCATCCCTGACTGTGCCGAATCCTAGTGCGCTGCAGTGCTGTTCACTGACTACACAGGCAGATATTGAACCTCATGAGTGACTGACGTAGAACTTTCTGCATAGGCAGCAACCCTTTACATCATGTGGAGATTCAACTCAACAGATGATTCGAATTTGCAGTTGGGAATGTTGCTGAGATAATGATGATGCACTCTTAAAAATGAAGGGTGTTTTTGCAGCAATGCAATGGAAGAACCATTTTTAGTTTCCAAAGAACCTTTCATTTTTTCATTATAAAGAACCTTGAATGGAAAGTTTCCATAGATGTTAAAGGTTCTTCATGGAATCATCAATGCCAGAACCTTTATTTTTAAGAGTGTAAACAAAAACCATTACATGCATAATATTTAGTAAGATATTGAACTATTTTATTGATATTTTTTAGTGCTGAATGAATTGTATGCTTAATTGACATTTAACTTTCTTTGTATGCCATCTTAGATGGATGTTTTGCATTGAGAATTCCTTTTAAAGGGGTCATGAACTGTGTTGTTTTATTATTTTATAATGTTTCTTGGGGTGCACTTATAATGTTAGTATGATTTTTACATCAAAAAAGGTCATAATTTAGGAATAAAAGGCATTTTTCCTACCCTGATTTTATCCCTCTGATTTGAACGCTCTGTTTTAAGGGGCGTGTCTGCTGTGAGACTTCAGTGTAAACGCCCACTGCTGTGATTGGCTGACATCTTTGCATATGAAATAGCTAAGTTTTACTCTCTCTAAAACTTTTAGCACATTTTTACTATTACTGCTCTCAAGGTTAACTAATCGTGAAAAGTGTATTATAGCATTACATTTAGATCTATGGCATTATGTTTAGATCGTGGCATGAAAGGTTGCAGTGATGAACATTGTAGTCGATCACAGACTTGTTGTCAACTTCTGCACACTAACGAATGCTTTCACCATAACTAACAGTACAAACACGATGTAAATAAGAGATTTGTTGAATAAACGCGAGTCCAGAACTCAGTCACTGATAAACTCGTGCTGTTTGATTGACAGCTCCAGCGATTGTAAAGGGAGCGTTCTTTGATCGCTTTCTATATATAATTTAATCACCGTTTAAATAACAGATTATTTTCATCCTACTAAGAGAAACAGCATGAAGTTGAGCGTTTAGTCACTGGTTTGATTTACTGACACATAGACAAAGAACATCTGACTGTACATGAATCATTAATATCAGATCAGGCGTTAATTAACACAGTTACTGACATGTTGTTGCATTACTGTCGAGTTCATATCGTAAAAGTCCAAAATGTGATTGATTTACCAAAGAATCCACAGTGAAATGTACCGAATACAAATAAATAAAGCTCAACTGAGACATTCACATTGTTGAAAATAAATAACCATATTTCTAGCATTAGGATCATTTGAAAGGTAATGTTATTTTAGTCCTGTATCGCTATTCTCTCCTCCTCATCTTACTAACACACCAGTGGGCGGGGCTAACGTTGCAATGTTGAAGTAGGCGTTGATTTCTTCTGTGGAGGCGGAGTTTCACCTATCTAAAGGCACATTCTGGGACGAGTCGTTCGCTGGACCTGGTTACAATAAAAGCTTTTATTGGACTAGCAAGGACGTTTTCAGTTCTGAAACCTACAGGATATTCTTATAGTATGATGACCTCTTATATGTATATCGAAAGGACAGGAAAAGGAGTTGATTTCTCAATTCATGACCCCAATTCCGATTCAGTTTGAACTGAGGTTGCAAACAGGATGCAGAACTGCACCTCTACACTTTTAATTGAACTAAACTAATTTTAACTAAACTTTTAATTAAAAAGCCTTGAGGTTTGAAGGTTTATTAGTTGCATGTAGGTTTATTGCATTTAGATTATATATTCTTTCATATATATATATATATATATATAGCTGGGAGATTAAACAGTTACTGTTGATCTAATTAATTTAATTTTATATTATTTATGTGTGTGTATGTGTATGTGTCTACACATATACACACATTATATATATATATATATATATATATATATATATATATATATTTACATTTAGTTGTTGCTTTTCAGTTGAGTTAAAGTTCAAGGAAATCATCAGTCAAAAAGAAAAGAAGAATTCAATAAATGCATGATGTTTTTGCCAAAATCAGGCAGCTCTACCTTTAGTTTTAACAAATTCACTTTTGACCAGGATGTAATGTAAGAACACTTAATTTCCCAGAATGCATTACAGCAAATTCCTGTTGTCATTCCACTTCAAATTCCTGTGTGTTGTGGTCAATTTCATTCAAATACAGTTCATCAGTTCTGAATTTTGCACAACCGTGCATTTCACAAAGGACACACGCAGTGCTTTCTTAAAAACTGGCCATATAGTGTCTTTAGTGTGCTTATGTTGGCTCAAAGTGCAGTCTGTGTAGGCAGCTCGCTAGGTCTTAGACAAGAAGTGATTATAAGACTGGACCAGCTGATATCAACAGATAAGTGGCCCAGCGGGCGACTAGGATGAATGAAGACATGTCTACATGGTTTAGTGCTGATGAAACTTCTTTCATGAATATTAGGGTGATTTATCTTAGGCAGACAGTCTGGGAACATAAATGTGAATAAGGAGTAGCTCACTAAAAAATGATCATTTTGACTATTTACTTTCCCTAAAGTCATTTATTCTGTGGAACACAAAATGAGAGAGTATAAAAAATCATGATAGAAACAAAGTTATATGGGTTTGGAAGGACAGAATTTTTATTTTTTGGGTGAACTATTCCTTTAAGTGTTTTCATGAATAATTAACCTTTAAGTGATTTGCTGAGGAACTGATGATTGTCTGAAAGTCGTTGAGTCAAAGGATTCTCTCAGACGGAAAGATCGGCATGGAATAATTTCTATGAAACTGTCATCACTAACGTGAACGTGCGTCCCAGCAGACAGGTCACTAGTAGTCGCACAAGTCGCTCTTTTCCGGGTGTAAAGCTGCAGGTTCGTCAAGCTTAAACTGATTGATCAAGTTTTAATGGGATCCACTCATTTGTGATCAGCCTGATTTAGAGCTTCAGTCCATCATTGGCATTATTCGTTTTCTTCTTCTCATTAACTCACTCGGTCTATCTCTCTTTTCCCATTTAACTGCGTTAGGAAAGGGAAATTATGCCTTTATTAAAATTTAATTGCAGGCAATTTGACTCTTTCCTTCTCAAAAGGTCTTTAGTTATTTACAGATAAAACCTTAGTGTTTGTAGAGCATTTTAGCATTATGATTCTCTATGACAATAACATTAAAGCTGTCCTTGTTTATGATTTCACTTTTTTAACTTTAGCTAGTGTGTAATGTTGCTGTTTGAGCATCAACAACATCTGCAAAGTTACGACGCTCAAAGTTCAATGCAAAGGGTGATATTTTCTTTTACAGTGACTACAACAAGCGGCTTGTAGGGATTACAACAAGCTTCTTCCCGGGTTAGTGACATCACAAACCCCAACATTTACATAAACCCCGCCCCCAGGAACACACAATAAAGGGGGTGAGGCCATGTTGGGCTGCTTTAGAGAAGAGGAAGAGTTGTTGTAGTAGAGTGTTGTTGACATGCCGTCATTTTACGCCGGACTGCTTCACAAACGAGGGTCAATTTGCACAAAAGATTAACATGACGCCACATGCTAGTCGATGATTGAATCAACTCCACAGCAACTACATACATTTATCCACTATCCATTCAGAAACGTCTAAAAGTTGTAACTTCTTCCTGAGTCTCTCCATCAGTGTCGACTCCGGTTTGAACAATGTAAGGCTGAACACCGTTACTGACAATCCTCATTTTGGCTGCGTGAGATTCTCCGGCTTTGTTGTTGTTGAGCGACCGAAGCGCGAACTGTTAAAGCTCCGCCCTCTTCTGGAAAGGGGGCTGGGAGCAGTGTTGGGTAAGTTTCTTCAAAAAAGTAATTAATTACTAATTACATCATCAATGTTGTATTTAAAATACTTTTCCAATTACTCTGTCTGAAAAGTAATTTAATTACTCAACAAGCAACTTATTACTAAATCCCTATAAACCTTGACCGGATAGACAATAGAAAGGTAAAAATACCACAGAAATTGAATAATCAAATATAAAATAACTCTGCATAGTCATAACTGTATAAATTAAATATAGATTAATCCTTATTAAAGCTTTTCTTTTGTTGTTTGATTATCATTTATAATACAGACAGCCAATAGTAGACAGTAGCATGTTTTTTTAAGCAGGCCTAATGGACGGAGACAATATGCTGTTACACATGCTGTTCACATTCACATAACCAACGCGAATATACGCCAAGACGGGCATTTTGACACAAGTGTGTGCGTATTTGAACGTTTACGTGTAATAAACCGCGAAAATCTGACACTCGCGAGAGGCGGCTATGTGTGCAGAGAGCGCACAGTTTTTTCTCTCTAGGACATATATAGCTTACATTTACCGTAATGTTCTTGCCTACCCGTGTCAAAAAAAGTGAAGTAATTGGAATATTTCCATTCTGCAAAACAGCCACTCGCTTCTGCCGACATTCGAAGTTGCGAACTCACGCGCAACTCACTACAGCTAACGATTTTGAAGAGACAGCGTTCACTTTTACCTTTAGACGACAAATTTAGATTTCAAATTCAATATTGATTTAAACAGAACTAATTTACAGTGTGTAACGCAAGTACATTATAAGTAACTGTAATTAAATTGCCTAAAAATGAACAGTAATCCCTTACTTTACTTTTTCAGTGGATAAGTAATTTAATTACAGTAATGCGTTACATCCAACACTGGCCGGGAGCGGCAGCTCATTTGCATTTAAAGGGACACACACAAAAACTGTGTTTTTGCTCACACCCAAATAGGGTGACAAGCTATAATAAATGATCTGTGGGGTATTTTGAGCTGAAACTTCACACACACATTCTGGGGACACCAGAGACTTATATTAAATCTTGTGAAAGGAGCATTATATAGTTCCCTTTTAAACAAGATGTACTTGAGAAGCTAAAGTGCAAAAGATATTAGGACTTGTTTTCACAGATTGTATCTTGAATTAAGTGTTTTTTTTTTTGTTCTTGTTATATTACATTTTGTGACAGAAAAACTATTTGCCACTTTATTACAAATGCAGTTTTGCTTTTAAAGTAAACAAGTAAATCTTGTTTGAAATATAAATGATTTTCGCAGTATAGTGGGAGGGACATTCTCCTTCTTAAGAGCTTTTGATTGGACAAACAATTTTATTCTAGTCAGCAATATTTTGGTCCAGAGAGTGTAAAATTGAAATGCAGCACTGGCTCGACCAATGGCAGATCTAATTGGAAAAAACAGCTTGATTATTTTTACAGATGCGTTTGCCAATGCAAGTGATGCATAAAAGATGTAAATGTCAAAATCTACAGAAAACAAATGCTATGTAAATTTGATTCTGTTTTAAATGTGTGCAAACCAAATAAAGCAGAAGGAGGTGGGCTTAAACTAAAGATTTGACATTAATATGATATGCACCAACTACACTAAGACATTTCCGTATGGTTGACTGGTTCATAATAATTTTACAGGACTGCAGTGCATATATGCACACATGTGAGAGGAAAAAGCCTGTGCATTATTACTATGACAGTACATGTGTGTGTTTATGTGCATATACACAGGCTCATGTGAGTAATGGACACTGCAGTGCTCTGGTGCAATGGGTCCGTGGAGAAATTTCAGAAGGTCTCAGATGACACGGTCCTTCCTTTGCCCCATATACAGGTTTGTCCAATCTCTGAACAGAGCGAGAGAGGAGGGGGACATTGCAGCATCCCTTTTGCTGAGCTTCATAAATCACAGACAACACTGTGGCGGGATTATGTTGTCATGAAAAAACGGCAAGCGCCTTAGACAGGTGGAGCGGTATCGACAAGCTATTGTACAGTGTTATTTAAAGAAAAACACTGCGATGTGCAGCCTTACATGAAGGAGACAATATGACAGGAAAATAAAGCCTGTCTGCTTCTTCTAATGTTACATGAAGAGGACTTTCAGAAATGAAAGCTAGAACAGGATTAAAAGGAACAAGACAAAAGAAAAACTCTTTTTTTTCTTGCAGAGAACAAGTGTGTATGAGAATCAATAATAGATATATGAGGAGACAGAGAGGGTATGTCGAATTTTGAGCGATGTGGCTTGAATAGAAGTGTGAAGACATGTTGAGACTAAAGTCTGCAGTTCTCAAAGCCTGATCAATAATTTAAACCATGCAGATTGGCAAAGAAGCCCACTAATGCTGCAATGATGGTTGTACGATTCCTTAAAGGGATAGTCCCAAGAATGAAATACTAACTCGAGTCATTCCAGATCTGTGTGATGACATTATTACTCAATGGAGGGGTTTTGATGAACGTCTCAGCGGTTGTTCTTTGTACATTTAAAGTAGATAGAGCATCAAAAAAGGTCAGACAAGGAAGTACATTAACATAAATATAGCCTATATGATGCATGTTTCAAAGTTTTCTGATGTCATGTTATATTATTGTGTAAAATCGTCAGTAAATCTTCTATTCGCTGACACGCACAAATCTCATGTGCACTGAACAAAATTTGGTATGGAAACCATTTTTTACTCCGAAACTAATTTTCAAAAACAATTACAAAAAAAAAGAAAAGAAAAAAAGCAAGCAACACATTGAATGCAAGTAGAAAAAAATCAAAATAGTCTTTTCTTATAAAGCATACTCCAATAATCTCTGTATTTTCACAACTTAAAAAAAAACAAACACTTTTTACAGTGTTGATGTATTAAAAAATCAGTGTTTGACATCAGTGTTGCTCAATGCCATTGGTTCTTGCATGTCACATGACCATGTTTGAAAATGCAACTTTCACATTTTAAAGCGTATGTTGTTTCTACAATCGACAGCAATAATTTTAAAGAGTTTTGGAATATTTCAGTATATTAGTGTTACGTCCCCTGGCGTGATTAAGGGGTATGGGGAATAACATTAACTGTCGGGGCCTGACTTCGGTCCAATACCAATGCAAGCAAATGATACCAAAGCTCTGAAGGCAAACAACAGGTGTTTATTTACAATAGTACAGTGGGGAAACTCATACAACAAATCAACCTGCAGTAATATTTACATAAAAGGAAACACAAAAGAAAACAAAAAGAAATTAACCCAGACAGGGGAAAAGAAAGAGGGAACTGGGCGGCAATCAAAGAAAAGAAATGGTCAAAACATAACACTCTAAAAGAAAGAAAAGAAAAGAAAAATCTTCAGTATCCAAGGATACCCAAATATAAGCTACACTTGTTAAGAATAAAAAGATACAGCAGATGATGCACGCCCCTTACCTAGTGGGTCTATACATATACTTATTCACTTATACATATACAGATATCACGTGATATCCTTACCTTTCCTCTCCTTCTCTCCTCATGATATACATACAGACCTCCCAAATGATGTTCAAAATGAATGGGGATAGAATTAGGATAGATACATTAGATCATACCCGAGACACACGTGAAAACCCACAATACCCAAAAGCTAACAGCGACTCAAACACAAAATCCAAAGAATAGCCACAGACAATGAACAAAGGCCCTCCTCTCTCCATTATATTGGCTATATTGGTCTTCCTTTTAAAGATCCCGGTATCCGCTGATTGGAACGAAATGGAGATGACGTCATTGCCTCAATGATGATTGGCAGGGAGCAGAACCAATGGCGCCGATCTAAGAAAGTGGAAGTAAAAATTAACAGAAAAGGGGAGGGGGAAAAGAAAAACAACCAACAACAACAACAACAACAAAAAACGGCACCAGCCGTAACAATTAGTCACAAAAATATGGCATGACTCGCCCACAGCTTCTTGCCCATTTTTGAAAGAAAGAAACAGAAAAGCCACCAATAAAAACTCATTTGGTTCATTTAGGAGCGGTTTCATCTAAAATGTATATCTGCATTGGTGTAGTTTCTAAAAATATTTAGCAAAATATTAAACAGCAAATATTTATGTTTTTTGAATATAAAACTTTCATTAATACATTAACAAATACATATTTAACGTAAATAATACAATAAACTAAATGAATTGCTTATTTTCAGTTATACACTCTAAAAAATGCTGGGTTAAAAATGGACAAACTAAATGTTTTAAATGTAGTAGAATGTTTGACCCAACCTGCTGAGTAGTTTTATTTAACTCAACTATTGTTTAAAAATTACGTACTTTAAAAATTGCTCACTTAAACTGAACCCAAAATAGGTTGGAAATTAACATTTATTAATACGTTTTAAAAAAAAAAAATAATAATAAACATTTATGCTTATTAATTAGGCTTAATTATGCTTATGCGTCTTAATAAATGTTCACCTTTTGATTATTATTGTTGCCCTCTAGTAATTATGTGTCTGATTTTTAATTTTCAAGCTATTTTGGGTTCATTTTAAGCCAGACATATAGTCATTTTTAAACAATAGTTGGGTTAAATAAAACTACCCAGCAGGTTGGGCAAAAATTTAACCCAAGCACTGTGTTTGTCCATATTCAACCCAACTTGGGTTGTTTTTAACCCAGCATTTCTATAGTGTACACTCTAAAAAATGCTGGGGTGTTTTAATCCAAATTTGGGTTAAATATGGACAAACCCGGCCGTTTGGTTACATTTTTGCATTATATTTTTGTCTATATTTAACCCACATTTGGGTTAAAACAAAGAGTGTACATACATGAAACAGGTCAAGTGTTCTGTAATAGTACTAATAAACTGAATTTGTTTTAACTAATTGAATACTGCTTGTTTCACAGCTATCCATATATGAACTGTTCATACTTTTTAAATGGATAATTATTTTCACAATGAGCAGATTAATGCAGATTCAAAGAAATTTGAAAAAATTGATAAACTATGCCATGATTTTTTTTTTCACAGTGCACAGATCGTACCCATTGCATTCATGACTGACAAATAATCATCACATTAAGTTTACGTTATGTTTATGTTAAAACTGTGTAATCTACATGGATGGAAATTTTATATGCAATTCAAGTGCATAGATCATAAAGTGTAGGCAGCTGTTGAAAACCCAAATACATAAAAATAAAAAATTGCAGGAAATAGATTAGATATATTCGATATATAATAGATTATTTCACTGATATATTGATATCTAGATTTTAAGCCACAACCTTTTTTTAAAAAATCCATGAACTAGTTCTTCATCAGAAGCATTCATTTGATCTTTTAAACAGGATTTTTTTTGCTCAATTTTCTTTAAAATACGCCGTGCACCACGTCTACCAGAAGTGCCGTTTCTGTCGGTTTTTAATTTGATTAGGAATTGCAATTTTCCCAAGTGCTGTTGAGTTTTGTGTGCAGATGGACTGCGGGCGGTCGATGGGTGGGCCGACGGAGGCGACTCCCAGCTGCACTCATTCTCCTCAGCCAACGCCAGGAGCAGATGCAAAGAGGCATGAAGACTTAGAAATGTGTTTTGAAATGAATATGAAAAATGGAGGCAGAGAGCAAGAGAGGAAAGCGAGGGGTGTAAAAAGAAACTCTTGATGGTTCCTGTAACCGAGGGACGTCCTCTGGGAAGCCTGTTTTTAGACAGCAGAGAGACGAACAGCACTTTGCAATTAACTAGAGTAACAGGATAAAGGGCTAAGAATGGGCATGAGGGGCGGCCGAGGCCTGACAAAGGGCAGAAAATGGTCCAGAGAGAGAAGCAGATGAAGGTGTGTGTGGGATAATGGAATTGCAGAACGGTCAACTTGATTTTAGTGAGCAGCTCTGGCTCAGGGTTTGAAAGACCAGCAAACTTCTTTTTACTGCTTCCCGGGATTTCATGAGTCCAACCTTGCTGGAAAATAAAGCTAAAACCTGCCTGAGATGGTTTGCTGGTCTTGGCTGATCTGGTTCTTTGGCTTCTTTGGATTTGGGGTTTAAAAGATTCTTGATATTTAGTCATATTATTGATTTGACTGCTCTGACAACAAAGCTTGAACTGAATTGAGCTGAATAATGACACTATTGTCTTCTATAGAGATGCTTTATGAGTTACATTTTTGATGTACTTTACATATTGAACTGAACTGAATCAACATTGAACTGACTTGAGCTGAATTATTGTCTTCTGTAGAGCTGCTTTACAGCAGAATTCGAATTGGACTTGTTATTTTCTTGTTCATTACTGTAAGTTGCTTTGAAACAATCTGTTTTGTATAAAGTGCTATATAAATAAAGGTGACAATAATGCGGTTTTGTCAGCTGAACACCAATCTGTAAGAAAAAGATCCATAGAAAAATGATAAAGGAATTGGTCATTTTTTGCCAGGACATTATTTTTATATTATTTTGTATCTTTAGGGGATTTTATGGTACTAAATTATATTTATGTGTAGTTATAATGTAGTTACAACACTTAAACCTAAACCTAAAAAAAGTTTTCTGTTTATTGTTATGAAACGCACAAAAATACTATTTTCGACATTTTGAAATATAAACTCTATAACATGCTGGGATAAAAACAACTTAAGTTGGGTTGAAAATGGACAAACCCAGCGGTTGGGTTAAATGTTTGTCTAACGTGCTGGGTAGTTTTATTTAACTCAACTATTGTTTAAAAGTGACTGTATTGCTCGCTTAAAATGAACCCAAAATAGGTTGGAAATTAACAATTGTTAATATGTTTAATAAATGAACATTTATTAATAAGTTTAATGTATAATAATTAAACAATAAACATTTATTAAATTGCTTATTAATAAACGTTCATCTATTGATTATTATTGTTGCCTCTAGTAATTATGTGTCTGATTTCTAATTTCCAACATATTTTGAGTTCATTTTAAGCCAGACATATAGTCATTTTTAAATAATAGTTGGGTTAAATAAAACTACCCAGCACGTTAGGCAAACATTTAACTCAACCTCTGGGTCAAAACAACCCAATTGCTGGGTTAGTCCATTTTCAACCCAACTTGGGTTGTTTTTAGAGTGTATATATTCAAAAACCTGTTTTACTCTAAAACTGCAAGAAAATCAAAGCCATAAAGATTTAAACAAGTTGTGTTCCAAATCTGAGCTTGATATCTCAAAAAATGAGCTTTCAGTAAGATTTTGTTTGGCCACAGTACCAAACGTTTTCTCTAGATGGAATTCGTTTCCCATTAATTTCCAATGTGTTCATTTCTGACCTTGAGGAGCACAAGTGTGACTATTTTCTTTCAGGACCATTTAACCTTTTTTTCGAATCATGTCAATGATTTTTTGCGTGCATGTGTGTGTGTGTGTGTGTTCACATAGCAAGTGCCAAAACCTTTACCAAGTTTCATACCATTCTGATGAAGAAAAAAATTATATAAAAAAAAAAATCCCAAAATGTAAAATTTTCAGTCAAAAATGACCAAAGAGCACCAGAGGATTTCCTGCCCAATGCATTTTCAGAATAAAAGGGCGGGGCCTGGTTGAGTTAGTTAGTAGTGTGTTGAAACTGGCGGTTATGGTAGGGGGCAGGACCAAAAAAATATGGACGTAGTGTCCATGATTTTATATCCTCCCGCCATTGTCATTGTAGTAAATCTCAGGAATAAAACTTTTAGCCAATGCCACGATCCAACAATGTGTGTTCTGTTTATCTTCTGCATGCGTGCACATGTACACAGACGCACATCTGTCTCGAGTCTTGACCATTAACGCAGCAAGCCGTATTATTTTATAATTGTATAAAATAATCCCGAAAAAAGCAAAAACACGGCAGCCGAATTCAGCGGCTGGAATTAGCTGAGGTAACATGACGGCTCACAGACAGCAGCGGCAATCCACCTGTCACTCAAGTGACCACGCCCTTAATTATGCAGAACTTTAAGGCTTAATATCATTTAAACAGATGAGTTATAAAAAAATTCACCCCCCTCAGAGTTGTCATGAAGGGCAAAATTAGCTGTATAGACCAAAACCACAATTTGATCCAGGCTGTAAACATGTTTTTTTCTGCTGTAAAGTTGGTCATTTTAACATGGGACTCCATGAGATTCTGCTCTCTTTTGGAGCCTGTCTCTAGCGGCCAGTCGATGAAGTTTAAGTCACTTCCGTATTGGCTTCAAGAGAAACTGGGGAAGGCTGCCGCTTGGGCGGGACATTTCCCAAACACGCTGCAAGCGCTTGACCAATCACAACACAGCTCCAGCCGACCAATCAAAGCACATTGTGCTTTTCAGAAGGAGTGGCTTCATAGAGACAGGAACTAAACAGAGTGTTACTGACAGACTGGGAAGAGAGGAGCTGCAACAATGGAGAATATGAGGGGGAAAAAATGAACATTCAAGCATGAAAACCTGTTCCAGTAGAGGCCAAAAACAAAACCAAGACATGAAAATGGCATAATAGGTCCTCTTTATATTTGTGTAATACAAAACAATTATTTTAAATATAGCATGTGAGTCATTTGGACAACTTTTATGATGCTCTTGTGACCTTTTTTTGTCATTTTTTCATTGTAATTGCATTCTCCACAGAAGAAAGAAACTCCTACTGTTTGGAACTTGGGTTGAAATTTCTGAGGGAACTATCCATTTAAGTGCAGCTTTTCATTAACAAACTTCATTAATGGTCTGAAGGCGAGGAGACAACGTGATGAAGACACGTCTCTGCGGTGACAAAGAAATGGGAGGAATGAAGGAGGAAGACGAGGTGGTGAGAAAGAAGCCATGCAGTCTGAGCGCGATCTGTGGGACGGATCTTCAGCGCTGTCTTTGAGCCTGTCAGAGACTGACTAAAGATCTGGCTTTGTGTGACACATCGGTACAAAATCTCCATCAGACAGTTCCTGTCGGTCTTTATCTCTGGCCCAGGGGGTCTCTCTCTCTCTCTCTCTCTCTTCTTCTTGTCCTGTCTGTGCGTTCAGTCTCTCTCTCCACCGCTGTGCTCTCTGGGGGTCTGAGCTGTGAAGGGCTGAGGGAACTCGTTGAACTTGCGTGCTCAGATAAGCCGGGGAATTAGCGGCAGAAGATCAGGCGTGCCGTCAGTGATGAGTTCAGGAGTGGATGAGAGAAGCAGCGATGTCTGATTACGTGAGCCACTAGCTCTTTTTGGAGTCATTACTTTTACATTTACATTTATGCATTTGGCAGATCTGAAGCTACTAAAGGTATACATTTTTTATCAAACCTAGATCATGGTGTTACTATTTTCTTCAGTGAATTAATGATTTAAAGGCATTGCTTCTTTTATAGCCACTTTGGCTTACATAGAGTCTGGTTCACTTTGAACTTAAAGTGACCAACCAGTTAATTTAGTTTTTTCATGTCGTTTAACTGTATAAAGCCTACTATATCATATCTGATATGCACATTTCTAAGGCCTCTAAATAATCAACATGATCAAACTTTTGATGAAAAACCTGTTGTGTACAACATGGCTTCTGTCTTCTGATTTTTTTAGCAAGTAAAAGCCTTTTTAAGTATATCTGTAAAAACATTCCCTGTCACCTGAAATCTTTACTGAATTTTATAAAAGTAAACATAAGAATTACTTTGATATTGTTAGTAATATTTCAAGATGAACACTTACTGGACTGAATTAACTATAAATTATATATATATATATATATATATAATTATAAATACATTATTTTGTAGAAAAATCATTTCCTTGCATTGCATTATATGTTTTAAAACTACAGGGCTTTGATCATTTTATATATATATGTATATATATATTAGGAGGGGCTTCATAGAGACAGGAACTAAACAAAGTTACTGACAGACTGGGAAGAGAGGAGCTGCAACAATGGAGAATATGAGGAAAATATATATATCCGTTACATCCTCAGCTCTCGCTAGCAGCTATTAACATCAGACACTGACACTACAGCACAAGGGCCACACGAACATGGCCCTTGCCGAAGTTGAGCAGATTTGGGTTTGAGGGAGACACATCGGACTTAAGAATTGATTAAACGCTCGCAGGCGGGCCTCGGGCTCGTAATATCAGAGTTTAATTGGAACTGTCAGATGGCAAGTTAATCCGACCTCCCGTAAATCTGTGGAGATATTTCCGATGAAGGACCAACTGATGTATGACAGAACGGTCACATTAGCTCCTCTGCCTCGAGCCAACACCAAAATAAATCACAACATCGTCTGTTGTTCATTTATTTTTAAACCCACTCTAACTGCATGGTGTATGCTTGAGGAACTTCTGCGCACTTCACACTTCTAAAAGCATGCTTGAGTCTCAAAGAACTGTCATTTAGACGCATGAAAATGTAGAATGAAAAAGTAAAAAGGGCCAGAAATAAAACAGGCTCTCCACAAAAGGAGAATCCTGCTGGTGTGTTCCTTTTAAAAAATGTCAGAATTTCCAATTTCCTACTTGGAAAAGTGCAACTATGTGTGGAAACCCACAAAGATGTGTCATTTTATCATCCTCCAGAATTTGTTTGCCAGGAGACATCATTGTTGACAGCTGGGGTTTAAAGGACATTTAATATAGAGTATTATAATCAATTTGACTGCATTGACGCTATTGGATGAGAATTGAGCTGGATGATGACATCTCTGTAATTCAACTTAAGTTCAGTCGCTGCCTTAACCCTGTCAAGTCAAGTCACCTTTATTTCTATAGCGGTGTGAGCAAAAACACACAGCTTTTGTGTGTGTTCCTTTAAATGCAAATGAGCTGCTGCTACCGGCCCCCTTTCCAGAAGAGGGCAGTATATCATACAGTATATCATAAAAATAATCAGCATAATGTATTTACAGGATTCACAGTGATTAGAAACAATGTGCTTCAGACAGAAAACAAGACACTGCCATGACAAAAGGGAAGTTTAAGCGGGTTTGATGCGTCGTTTAAAGACTCAAAGAGCAAAATAGACGTGCTGAAGTACACAAGAAAAAATAACACTTAAACATCAGATATTTTCATCATAACTGCACCATTATAATACACACACACATACACAAAACATGCATTTATTTGTTTTATCATATGGCTTGAATAAACATCTTTGCATGAAGTTGACAATTTCCACAATCCTGTATAGCTCCATTAGAAAATAAATTACATTTTGTAAAAGTGGACTTTATCAAGCATCCACTAATATTACACATTTCAGACTGATGAGAGAAATTAGCCTGATATTTCACAGCCTCTGCTTTGAGATTGAAATAAATCTTGCATTATTTATTAGCATTTCTTTCTTGTTTTAATTTTTAAAGTTCTTCCAAAGTTACTTCAAAACTTTACTCTCTGATGGTATAGATGAGGGTTAGATCCGACAACAACACTGTGAAGTTCATGGCTATGTTCAGAATAGCATACTGTAGCTCTGCCCATTACCCAGCAAGCTTTGCAGCTAGGATATATAACTGACTAGAGCTTGGCGAGTCAGAAAAAAGTGTGCAAGACGGGTTTGAGTGAGTGTTTTGATTTATTTATGGGTGCTTGTTTGGCAGGTTTGTTAATAGTTATACTGGAGCATTATGTATGTGTGTGTATATCAAAATCTGCTTGTGTATAATATGAATGTTCCCAAAATGTTCCCAAAGCGATCCTATCGGACGCGGCGTCTCGTTCCCTTTCTCAGGGAACTATGGTTACATACGTAACCTGAGACGTTCCCTTTCGAGCGAACTCGCGCTGTGTCCGATAGGATCGCTTCCCAAAGCGATCCTATCGGACGCAGCGTCTCGTTCCCTTTCTCAGGGAACTATGGTTACATACGTAACCTGAGACGTTTTATATATAGTATACATGCATACAATATGTACCTCTTTATATGAATATCTAGATGATTTACTGGATTTGCCAAAATATTCTGAATGTTGCAATGCAATCCACTCAGTTTGACCTTTCATTTCAATGAGATCTGAGTAAGTACAGATGTTTTTAAATGTCTTTATTAACTCAATATTAAATTGCCAGCTAAAAAAAGGCTGTTTTACACAAAACTGAACTAAAAATGCATAAAACACAGAGGCACTAGGAATTATGTAGCTATAGAGCTAGATGAAAGTGAGCGAATCACAGGAACTCCACAACATTTTCTTTGCTTTTACAAGAGAGACATTTCTCATCAAAACAGTTTGAGGTCTTTATGCAAATAAAGTTCAAAGATTATGGGCTTATAAATCTAACACTTGTAAATTCAGCTCATGTGGTTCATGTGTTTGCCTCATTAGACTTTTAATAGATGGGTCTGCAAAATATTAATCAAATGAATCACTGATTGAATAAATGAACAGTAAACGTGTTTTAAGTCATTTTGCCACACCCACTATCTGCAAAACCCCTATCTGAAATGTCCAAAGACATTTCAGCCAATCCTGAACACACAAAAATTATCCACAGGGCATTTATTTTCTGTGATTTTTGTCAGGTAGCAACATAGAGTAGTGGCCAAAAGTGATGTCTGGAAGGGATATTGGTTTTTAATGACCCTACAAGTTTGATTAAAATATCAAAATATGATGGAAATCTGCCATCCAGAACTACACTCTAAAACATGCTGGGTTAAAAACAACCCAAGCTGGGTTAAATGTGCTGGGTAGTTTTATTTAACTCAACTATTGATTAAAAATGACTATATGTCTGGCTTAAAATGAACCCAAAATAGGTTGGAAATTAAAAATCAGACTCATAATTACTAGAGGCAACAATAATATTCAAAAGGTGAACATTTATTAAGAAGAAATTTAATAAATGTTTATTGTTTAATTATTATTTATTAAACTTATTAATAAATGTTCATTTCCAAAATACTTTGGGTTCATTTTACAGTCATTTTTAAACAATAGTTGAGTTAAATAAAACTACCCAGCACATTGGGCAAACCATTTAACCCAACTGCTGGGTCAAAACAACTGCTGGTTTTGTTCATTTTCAACTTCAAGTTATTTTTAACTTTTAACTTAATTTTAACATATTTTAACTTAACAATTTTGGGTTGTTTTCAACCCAAGGGATGGGTAAATATAGGACACAAAAACTACCCAAACGCTGGGTTGTTACGTCTGACCCAGGATCTGGGTAACACAAAAACTACCCAAACGCTGGGTTGTTACGTCTGACCCAGGATCTGGGTAACACAAAAACTACCCAAACGCTGGAAAAATACCCCCCCCCCCTCAAAAAAACTACCCAAAAGGCTCAACCCAGAAGAAAATAACCCAAGATTTTTTAGAGTGTACCGGTGTGACTTTCTCCATAACAACCGCAACAACAACTCGGCAAAACATTAAAAATAACATATTGAAGTGCATTAATACAATAATGAAATAAAAACTTCATGCAATTGGACATGCTTCCTGTTTATTAGATCCATCCCTGCCGTGAGCTATTTTATAAAGTAATGTGGAGAAAATCCCCAGTGATGCCGGTGTCATGGACACAATTATACACAATCCATTATCTGTTCTTTGAAACTGGCCGTCTGAAAATTTTAATAGATTTTTGTGTTTCATTAACAGTCCCGCCACGCAATGACATCATCACCCGCGGGCACAAACACTCAGATTCCCGTGCAAATCCGCGGCCAGGCTGTGAGACATTGATACGTCTCTTGTCCGAAAGACGGAGGCAGTAGGAATAGTGATCTCCCAATTGCCCAGCCACACTAAGCCAGGTTCTGAGAGCAGATTAAATGGCCCTCCATCGATCGCTGCCTTTTAATGCGCCTTCGCCTCAAAAGCAAAAACTAAAAATATGCCATCGTGTTGCCTCTCGACGGCTGTCTTATGAGGGCCACTTGGCTGAATGGGTGTGTGCAGCTCATCTGAGAAAGTTTGCTTCAGCGAATGCAGTCATCGAGGGAAACGCGCGCTTGTGTAACTGAGCCGCCGCCACAACGCCAAGTGTTTCGTCTCATCCATGCAAAACAAAACCGGCAGAAGGCAGAAGCAAATAACAACAACACAAGTAGGTTACGTCGTGTGGAAGGCAGCCAGGAAACTCTCAGCGCTCAGACAGGGTTCTGGAGTGGCAGCGCTTGTGTTTGAAGTTTTATGGAGAGAATTATGTTGAAGATCAGTGTTGAACGTTTAATATTTAGATTCAAGAGCTTTATTCTGCTCTGTATGATATGATCAGCAGTAGCCACTCTTGTGGAATATGAATTAAACACATGTTTGGGATAACAAACTAGCACACTATTTCTTTTTCTGCAGTATATACTTTGTATATTCTGCACAGTATGAATGTTTTCTGTATGCATGGCCTGCTACTTGAATTAAATATCATTTTACTACTTATTGAATATCGCACACAATTGCACTAATTTTTTTAAAAATACAATACGTGAAACAGAATGCATTTCACGATGAAAAACAAGATGTAACCTTTTCACAAGATGTAATATAAGTCTCTGATGTCTCCAGAATGTGTCTGTGAAGTTTCAGCTCAAAATACCCCACAGATCATTTATTATAGCAAATTTGCCCGTTTGGGTGTGAGCAAAAACACGCGATTTTTGTGTGTGTCCCTTTAAATGCAAATGAGCTGCTGCTCCCGGCCCCCTTTCCAGAAGAGGGAGGAGCTTTAACAGCTCGCGCTTCGGTCCCTCAACAACAACAAAGCTGGAGAATCTCACGCAGCCAAAATGATTTTCAGTAACGGTGTTCAGCCTTACATTGTTCAAACCGGAGTCGACACTGATGAAGAGACCGTATGAATAATAAGTCAAGCAAAAGATGTTTGAAATCACAGTTCAAATTATTTTATTCCACATATTGGAAAATAAAGGTCAGCACATTGCATTGTGGAATAAAGTATTTCACATTGGGCTCTTTTTTTTACAGCACATTCTGACAAAAAACTGCACATCCTTGTACTTTATACATATTCAAAATGTGCTGAGTATGCACAGTATGCATCCTATGTACTGCAAAAATAGTAAGAGTAGTATGAAAATCATGTCTGATATCACTTCTGGTTCATTCGTCATATTTGACATGGAAGGTCAAGACCAGCGCATTGCATTGTGGGATACAGTATTGCAAGCATTGAGCTCTTTTTTTCGTAACATTTTAATTCTGACAAAAAATTGCACATCCTAGTACTTTATGCATAGTGAAAAATTGCTTAGTATGCATCCTATATACTGCAGAAAAAGTAAGAGTAGTATGAAAATCATGTCTGTTGTCACTTCTGGTTTTTTCTCAGCATATTTGAAATGGAGTTTGAAAGTGAAGTGCATTGTGGGATCAGATCCAGCATTACACACATTGAGCACTGTTTTTTTAATATATGTACGTATATATTTTGTGCTATTTAGGTGTGTTCACGGCATGTCACAATTACCGTAATTAAGATATTTTAACTTGTAAAAAGTGGTCACGTCCTTGTAGAGCTCCAGAAATCATAAGAATTGAATAATAGAATCATGAAAATCATGTCTGATGTCACTTCCGGTTCATACTGGTAATGGAAGCATTTTGGGATACAGCCTTGCACACATTGAGCACTGTTTTTTTTTTTTACTGCACATCTAGGTGTTTCATGCATACTAAAAATTTGCTTAGTATGCACAGTATGCATCCTATGTACTGCAGAAATTGTATGATAAAATCGTGAAAATCATGTCTGATGTCACTTCCGGTTCATACTGGTAATGGAAGCATTTTGGGATACAGCCTTGCACACATTGAGCACTGTTTTTTTTTTTTTTTTTACTGCACATCTAGGCATTTCATGCATACTAAAAATTTGCTCAGTATGCACAGTATGCATCCTATGTACTGCAGAAATTGTATGATAAAATCGTGAAAATCATGTCTGATGTCACTTCCGGTTCATACTGGTAATGGAAGCATTTTGGGATACAGCCTTGCACACATTGAGCACTGTTTTTTTTTTTTTTTTTTTTACTGCACATCTAGGCATTTCATGCATACTAAAAATTTGCTTAGTATGCACAGTATGCATCCTATGCATTCCAGTTCATCCTGGAAATGGAAGGTCAAGTGAAGAGCATTGCATTTTGGGATGCAGCATTGCACCCAGCATGCTCTGTTCTGTTCGTGCAGAAATAGTTCAAG
Organism: Elopichthys bambusa; assembly: GCA_037101425.1. NCBI lineage: Eukaryota > Metazoa > Chordata > Actinopteri > Cypriniformes > Xenocyprididae > Elopichthys > Elopichthys bambusa. The sequence continues at coordinate 32,702,453 of CM074439.1, read as the reverse complement.
CAGTATGTTACAGTAGTGTGCTTTTTCGAACACTCTTTGGTTTTTTAATTCTCTTGCATCTTTTTTTCTCTCCGTCTCTTACCGCCGTCTGACAGCGTCTCGCTGCTGCATGCTTCTCGCCCCTCCCTTCAACCCTGGAGCGCTTTCTCTCTCTCTCTCTCTCTCTCTCTCTCTCTCTATCTCTTTCTCTCTCTCTCTCTCTCTTTCCTAAGCAGGTGTTCGTTGATTTCTTCTCCCTGAGGTAACATGGGTTTTGTTCTTAGTGCCAGAGCTGAATTATACTGACAGAGCAGACTCCTGGGTAGCAGCCCGCATAACCTCCCCCGCCCCGCCCCGCACCCTCTGGCCCTCTCGCATTTCCCCATCTCTCCTCCTTAAGGAGTGCTTCTCAGCAGCACCGTGGGCCGTACCAGATGCCCAGAGCAGGCCGCTTCCACCCACGTTTTCTCCCCCCGTGACGTGGCGTTGCACAGTGCAGCATGCATTCAAAATGAGCGTGCCACGCTCTGCATCAGTGTCAGGTAGATAATTCTGAAAGAAAGTTTCATTTATCAATGTCAAAGAGAAGATGGTAGCTGAAGACCCACAGGGATGTGCGCACTGTATATTCTGCCTATTTATTTGAGACAGGAAGTGATGCGGGGCCTGTGATGTAATGATGTTCATATGACTTTAAAGTCAAGATGAAATCATAATGGTATTCATTAAAGGCACACTATGTAATTTTTCACCACTAGAGGTCACCAAACAAAGACATAGCTTAATTGACGCCGAGATTGAGCACAGAATCATGGAAGATGTCGTCTTCACCTCACAACCCGTGGAAAAGAATTGGGACCGGAGTCGGATAGAAATAATGTTCATGGATGAGATTATTAACGTTACTGTAGTATGAAGCAGGGTGTGTCCACGAAGCCACTGGAGCGATTGCTAATGAGAGAAAAGCACGACACACACCTCGAGAGCAGTGGGACTTTTATTATGCCACAGTCGCCGCTTCTGCTTCTTCCGGTCATGCGTATGTGGGGAAACGCAGCACTGTTTATCATATTAGATACATTTGAGTGTGTTGAAAATGATGTTATAACGTTACTCTGTGTGTTCGCTCGCCAGCTGCTATGAGACACTGCAGTAAGCTAGATCGATATTAGAATATCATATTAATAAATGCTTGATGGCTTGTGTTGCTAAATGGCATGCAATTAATTTTAAAACACACTGTATGACTGAGAAAATGCGGTATTACTGTTACTAAAAATAAAGCTGCATCTGATTATGCTATGTTAGCCACTAGACAAAATAGTGTTTTTCTCTGAGGCATAAAAACATGGTAAATCAAGAAAATGAGATTCAGATAATAAGACTTTCTGTGTTGAGCCATATAACATGATTAGTTTTCTGTCGATGAATGTATTCAAACAGTTGCTCACCCGTCTAATAAAACGTATAATATATTAAAGCGTCTTTGGTGTTTCCATGGTTTCTACAAAATAAAACCTGAAATCAAGGGTAACGCAGGTCCGTGTCCTGGTTAAAATTGCTTATTTCTCTGGATTTAAACGTTCTTGGAAACATCTGGGATAATGTAAGTACACAAGTCAACAAAATAAATAACATTGTTCTAGTGGATATTTTAATCCATAAATCTTACATATTGTACCTTAATACATGTTCCTGATCTTGTGCATGTTTGATAATATTTACCAAATATATCTGCAATTTTTTCAGCATATTATAAGATTATCATTTTGTACTAAAAGGATGGCAGTAGATTTAACCCTTTAAGAGCATTTATTATGAGCGTTTATAATATTTTCAGCTTTTAAAATACTATTTTCAATTCTTATTGTGCTCGATATTGTGCAAATTATTCCAAATCTGTTTTAAATAGTTTCGTACAAAAAAAAAAAGAAGTTTTTAATTAAAGATGATGAAGAATCAATGTTAAATAATATTAATTAGTTGGTTTATGAAGCAACAGGTTACATTCTCCATCATTCTCTGTGGCATAATTACACATGCAATACTTGCAGTGGAGTGTTAAAAAAAAAAGCATGGAAGTGAAAAAGATTTATTAGGCTATATTTTCAGTATTTAGCCTGTTATTTTCAGATATTATAAGGAATATTTGTTCATTATACTGTTTTGATGTCTAAATTGATTTTATTTTTTTAAAAGGAGTATCAATTTTATAGGCTATACTTGCCTTAAAAATTGTTTACCATAACATGGGGTGGGGGGGGGGGGGGGGGGGATCAAATAAATATTGCATAATCACTCTGAATGGTTGCCTCTTCTCTGTAGCATTTTCTATACTTTTAGACAGCAAGTTTTTCCTCCAAGTGTTGTAGAAAAATACAGCAAAAGATTCAATTATTGGGATGCAGCAGGAGTCATTAATAAGCTTGTTCCATTGTGATACACCGCAGCGCTTATGCATACAAAAATTAAACAAAAAGGCAAATGAGATCTAAATGCCAGCACGAGCACGAATGCGCATTTGCTCAAAAATTCAATTTGCAGATGCGTTTTCAGCACTTTGCTTTATCTAATGGTTGGAGGAAAGCCTTGTTTTCGGGCCACTCCATTTTTCATGCGGGCATTGCAACATGACGTGTTCACTTTACCGTGAAACACTGTGACCGCGCGTTTAATCCGGTGTGGTGAGAAATCAGCCCCACCCCCCGGGATCGTGTCTAATAATTTTTCTGATTTATATTGTTTAAAATGTGTTATAATGACCATTAATATCTTTTAAATTACCTGGTTCATATACTAGTATATAACTGAAGCTATAGGTTGTGAAATCAAGCATGTCTCATTCTTTCTGTTTTTAGTTAGCTTATACTAGCATAGCATAGCATGCTAGCTTAGCTTACATAATATTAGGTATGTTTTTTGCATCCAATATCTGTTTCCAGTTATATGCCTATGCGATACATAGGCATTCATTTTATATTTCAAGCATGTTGTTTGTAATAAACATCATACAATAGTGAAACAGGTTAATTGGGTTAATTAATCAAGAAATAATGATAACAACTTTACCGCCTGGGTTCTAAAGGAGACCCGATTCCTTTCTCACCTGATTCCTGGGAGGGGGAAATTTTCGACAAATGCGTCCAAATGACCCACGTGCAGGGATGCGTTTGCCCGGTACCGTGGGGCCTTGTCTTTTGGCGGGAGTGTGTGAGGTTTTTTGCGAGGCAAGTAACAGTTTAACTACTGTATTGATCTGGGAGTGCTTTGGGGTTTGGGCTTTTATCCAAGATAGAAATGGGGGTAAAACTGACATGTCTTGGGGGATGTGGAGCTGCGAGCTGCGTTGACAGAGCTGGAAGGTTCGATGGTAAAGATCTCTGTTGGAGTTTATCGAGCTTGTGCTGTCTCTCTGCCTCGTTGTGGAGCTGTATATTGACGAAAACATGGAGAGGGAATTATGTCCGGAGAATTGAGCAGTATACAAGCATTATATGAACAGAAGACGAGAGTATTGTAATGTCAGGTAACAACGCTGCATGACAGCTGAGTGTTTTATAAGTCACCGGTGTGTGATCAGTGTTTACTGTGTGGTGGGGTTTATGCACCATATAGTAGGCTACACGTGTAATCAATACAGAACTGTGTGTAAAATGAGGTACAAAATCCCTTAATCTGTTTGCAAACGAAGCCAAATCTGTATCTCATGACACCAGCTAAGTCAATACGCGATGTGAACTAAGTGGAATTAATGATCCGTTTAAACAGATTCAGTCCATGAACAACTCCAACCTCTTTTGCATACTTGAAAGAAGTTAAAGTTCCCTTAGATTACAATGTATTCTTGATTTTGCTGGTTAATGCTGATACAGTGCTGGTCTAGGTGGTCACTGGGTCAACCAAAGTCTTGCTGATTAAAGAAAATGAAACCATATTGATGGTTTAATGGTTTAATACTGTTCTCTTGAACTTCCTAAAAGAATCCTGAAAAAAAAACAATTATCAGTTTCCACAAAAATATGAAGCAGCACAACTGTTTTCAACATTGATAATAATCAGAAATGTTTCTTGAGCAGCAAATCAGTATATTAGAATGATTTCTGAAGGATCATGTGACACTGAAGACTGGAGTAATGATGCTGAAAATTCAGCTTTTGATCACAGGAATAAATTACACTTTACTATATATTCACATAGAAAACAACTAATTTAAATTGTAATAATATTTCACAATATTACTGTTTTTACTGTATTTTTTACAGCCTTGATGAGCAGAAGAGAATACATTTCATTAAATACACTACAAAAAACTATTTGACCCCAAACTTTTGAACTGTAGTGTGTATATAATATTTATTTCCCAGTATTGGATATTTAATTCTTTATAAAGATGTTGCTTATTTTTCTGCATATTTTAATATTTAGATTATGATCTAGCACTAGTTTAAATCTGTTCTGTCATCATTGCTTTGAACCAATGTTAGTTTTCGCTTAGTCTTATGTAACTTTATTACTTTGAGTTTGATGAACTTAAACCATTTAATCAGTTTCTTCAAACCATTTAAGTAGCTATATAGTTGTTAGATTTGTAAACTGAATTCAAACTGGAATAAACTTAAAATCTTTAAGTTGAGTTTACTCTAATGATTGACTAAACCAACACTAAAATATAAGTGAATTTAACTTAAAGGGTCATGAACTGTGTTGTTTTATTGTTTTCCTGGGGTGCACTTATAATGTTAGTATGCTTTTTACATCAAAAAATTTTCATAATTTAGAAATAAAAGGCATTTTTCCTTCCCTGATTTTATCCCTCTGATTTGAACGCTCTGTTTTAAGGGGCGTGTCTGCTGTGAGACTTCAGTGTAAACGCCCACTGCTGTGATTGGCTGACATCTTTGCATATGAAATAGCTAAGACTCTTGAAAACTTTTAGCAGTATTTTACTATTACTGCTCTCAAGGTTAATTAATCGTGAAAGTATTAATTATAGCATTACATTTAGATCTATGGCATTATATTTAGATCGTGGCATGAAAGGTTGCAGTGATGAACATTGTAGTCGATCACAGACATGTAGAGCTCATGAAAGCAGTGATCTCGTCAATTTTTGCACACTAACGAATGCTTTCACCATAACTGACAGTGCAAACACGATGTAAATAAGAGATTTGTTGAATAAACGGGAGTTTTGGCGCGAGTCCAGAACTCAGTCACTGATAAACTCGTGCTGTTTGATTGACAGCTCCAGTGATTGTAAAGGGAGCGTTCTTTGATCGCTTTCTATATATAATTTAATCACCGTTTAAATAACAGATTATTTTCATCCTACTAAGAGAAACAACGTGAAGTTGAGCGTTTAGTCACTGGTTTGATTTACTGACACATAGACAAAGAACATCTGACTGTACATCAATCATTAATATCAGATCAGGCTTTAATTAACACAGTTACTGACATGTTGTTGCATTACTGTCGAGTCTATATCGTAAAAGTCTGTTAGCAAAGCCTGCGCTGAAGTGAATCTACAGTGAAATGTACTGTATACAAATAAATAAAGCTCAACTGAGACATTCACATTGTTGAAAATAAATAACCATATTTCTAGCATTAGGATCCTTTGAAAGGTAATGTTATTTTAGTCCTGTATCGCTCTTCTCTCCTCCTCATCTTACTAACACACCAGTGGGCGGGGCTAACGTTGCAATGATGAAGTAGGCGTTGATTTCTTCTGTGGAGGCGGAGTTTCATCTATCCATAGGCACATTCTGGGACGAGTCGTTCGCTGGATCTGGTGTCAATAAAAGCTTTTATTGGACTAACAAGGACGTTTTCAGTTCTGAAACTTACAGGATATTCTTATAGTACGATGACCTCTTATATATCAAAAGCTCAAGGAAAAGTTGATTTCCCAGTTCATGACCCCTTTAATGTATATTAAAGTTTACAGTACTCATTCTTATTGGTTTTAAAAACTAAATGTTTTAAGGCAATCAGCTTCCTCAAATTGAGCTTTACCATGAATAAATTATGAAGCATCATAAAAGTTGTTCGTACAAATTCCAGGTCTTCTGAAGCCAAATGATAGCTTTGTGTGAGGAACAAACCCAAAATGAATTTGTTTTTCACTGATAATCTTCCCCTTTGCTGTAAATGATGTCAACTATTCCTTAAGCTAGTTAAGCAGTCTAGTTGGCAATGATAGTAACCAGGCCTACTGGTCTTTTCAGTGAGGAAACTCAAACCTCCCTCATCTCACATTAAATACTCAGTGATCCATCTTGTGCTTGAGTAAACGGTGACCAGGTGGTTGAAGTCAATGCCGTCGCGGTGGTGTGGATGTGACAGGTGGCCAAAGGGCAGGTAGGAAGCAGCGATCTGAACTTGACTGTCTCAGAGCAGGAAGAGCGGAGGGAGGCGCGTTCAGGGGCTTCACGCAGCCCAGCCGGAGTTAATGGGATCAGACGTGGAAAAACAGGATCTATCTGCCAGTTAATGTTTAATCCTCTCCAGCCTCGGGCTCTAGCCATCTGATAATTCTTGGGCTGCCTCTCTTCATCATCAAGGTGTCAGAAGGAAGTGCCTCTGTAAATATTTAATTGGTTGCAGTGTGCCGCCCACTTCTCTTCTTCATCCGCCGTCTCTCCTTCCACAGTGTTTTTGTTGTAGTCTTTGGCCTTACTGACTAGTGGTCAGCTGTAGTATTATTACAATTCAGTAGCTGCAGAAATTCAGCACTGCATATAAATGCATATATTTTATATATAATTCACAAATTAGATACTTTGTAATTATAAATATATATATATATATATATATATATATATATATATATGTACTGTAGTATTGTAAAAATGTAACATTATATCATAGTTACATTTTTATTATATCACCCATCCCAAACTTCATAAGTGGCAATTGGGGATAAAAATATAATAATTTCTTCATACTTTTCCTCCCAAGCAGGTTATTGTCACACATTTATTATTTCCTCCAGATCCTCAGCATTCGTGATGGTTTGGCTTTCAAAAGTTTCAGTGTTTATTTGATCATCAAGGGCAGTGAGCAATAGATGTGCAGTACAAAGGCGTCGAGGCTTTCTGCCGTCGAACTCCAGCTCGCTTTTGTTAATAACTTTGCGCCAGAAGCAAGTGCAATTACAAACGAGAGCATGTAAAAGTCAAGGGGATACAAATCATGTTTGAATTAATGTCCCACAGGTCTCAGGGAATCAAGCCCTGAAGCCTCTCTGAGGCGAGGCACCAAACACAGCAAATGATGCATCTGTTTTAGGCCCAGTGAACAGTTAAAGGATGCTGAGGGTGTCTCTAGACATGGGAGAGACGCTTTAGGAAGACATTTAACTTTGAAGGACAGAGCTAAAGAGAGCTTTGAGTTGTTGGACCAAGAGATGAAATGTAAGTGCTGTTGAATGAATGCCAGAGCTGCAACATGGTGTTAATGATCTGGAGAAAATAGCTGCTACAGTGAAAACTGCTTTTTCATGCTGTTTCGGCTCCTGCGGCTCCACGGTTCTTATAGTGTTGACAGTTTTACTAGGTTTTATCTTGTTTTATATTGTGTCTTTCAAGTTCAGTTTAGTTTTCATGTTAATTGTTCATAAATACTTTTAAATTTTGTATATTTATTAATCAAATGATCTTGTTAAAGGGAACCTATAATGCCCCTTTTCACAAGATGTAATATAAGTCTCTGGTGTCCCCAGAATGTCTCTGTGAAGTTTCAGCTCAAAATACCCCACAGATCATTTATTATAGTTTGTCAAATTTGCCCCTATTTGGGTGTGAGCAAAAACACGCCATTTTTGTGCGTGTCCCTTTAAATGCAAATGAGCTGCTGCTCCCGGCCCCCTTTCCAGAAGAGGGCGGAGCTTTAACAGCTCACGCTTCGGTTGCTCAACAACAACAAAGCTGGAGAATCTCACGCAGCCAAAATGAGGATTGTCAGTAACGGTGTTCAGCCTTACATTGTTCAAACCGGAGTCGACACTGATGGAGAGACTCAGGAAGAAGTTACAACTTTTAGACGTTTCTGAATAGTTAGTGGATACATTTATGTAGGTGCTGTGGAGTTGATTCAACTCATCGACTAGCATGTGCCGTCATGTTAATCTTTTGTGCAAATCCAGCTTTGAATTTAATTCACGATGTCTGGGTTGGTAGTTGCACCGGGGACCCGATTGTAGCACTTAAACACAGAAAAAGTCGGAACACAGAAATAAGTATGAGTATTTTTATAATATGTCCCCTTTAAATTTAACTACATTTTTAAACAAACACTTTTATATTTATATACTGTAACTATTAAGTATATTTACACAGAATCAATGCTGAATATTTGTCAGCTGATCCTGTATGGGCCACTTCTAACTCCATCATAAACCGCTCCATCTGACTCTGATGACAAACATGACAGTTTTCCAGAAAATGCATCAAGGACCTTCTTTGGTTCATGTGTTTTTTATGTCAGTCAGACGGCTGCTCTCTGAGGTACTTTTACTTTGTGCTGACTCTTTCACAGCTGTTTTCACATGCTGTCTTTGGTCCGTAGGGATCTAGATTGAGTTGTGACAGATTTGAGATGGTGAAATTCTGATGTTGTGGATCCTATAGCAAATCTATGATCGCTCCTGCAGACCCTTTGCAGTGTTATGAGCCAATATATTATGGTTGACTTATCTGCCTATCTAGAGCGTTTTTTACATTGCATTGTACATGGCATTAGGAATGTCCTGATCAAGTTTATACGATATAATTTACTCACCCCCATGTCATCCTAGATGTTTATGTCTTTCTTCAGTCGAAAAGAAATAAGGTTTTTGAGGACAATATTCAAGATCCATATAGTGGACTTCACTGGGGTTCAACGGGTTGAAGGTCCAAATGTCAGTTTCAGTGCAGCTTCAAAGAGCTCTACACGATCCCAGACGAGGAATAAGGGTCTTATCTAGAGAAACCATCGGTAATTTCATCTATCGGTAAGTCTTGCATGTTGGAAAGGTCATGCGTTACATAGGTAGAAGTACCGAGCAAGTGTTTACAAAGCGAACGTGCAAAGACTAAGTCAAATGGCCTTTACAAAAAAGGTAAAACAATGATGTCGGATTTTGAAGTTGGACGAGAGTTTTTCGCCACACGTGACCTTTCCAACGTGATTTCGTAATGCGTGGTGCATCGCAGAGCAATTCACGACTAGCATTTGTGGTTAAAAAGTATATAATTTTTGTTTTTTTTAGAAAATGACCGATCGTTTCACTAGATAAGACTCTTATTCCTCGTCTGGGATCATGTAGAGCTCTTTGAAGCTGCACTGAAACTGACATGTGGACCTTCAACCCGTCAAAGTCCACTATATGGAGAAAAATCCTGGAATGTTTTCCTCAAAAACCTTATTTCTTAATTTCTTTTTGACTGAAGAAAGAAAGACATAAACATCTTTGATGACATGGGGCTGAGTAAATGATCAGGAAATTTGAATTCTGAAGTGAACTAATCCTTTAATGTGAATTTAATATAATTTCTTAAAAATCTTATTTAATTGCCCTGTCTGTTTTGTCTTATTATCAGGTGCATTTCTCACTGCCCGCATATTATTTTACCCTAGTAAGCAAACCTGGTGCATCATCTCATTTCTGCTGGGAGCACCCTGGGAAAAGACTGATGTGGTTTGCACAACAGAGCGAAAATAGAATGGAGCACTTCATAATCAAGCGTATTTGTGCATGCGGCATGGGAGTGTTGACCCAGCTAGAGATATAACACGCCAAGCTGGGGAGCAGAACCTGCCAGGTATTAAAATCTGAGGTGCCAATTGAGCTGTGAAGATAAGAATTGAAAAGGGAATTGGGAATAACCCCCTCTGTTTCATACCCATCCCCATAATGCATTGGGACTTTACTTTGTGCATGCATCATCTGCTTGATGCAAAGTATTTGAAGAAACGGAAACAAGTAAAACGAGGAGATTTTTGAATTGAATTACCCTCAATGCTTTAAGTTTAATGCTTGATGCATTGAACTGTGCTGTTATTTGTCAGGACATCTACAAGGTTGTTTCATACATCAAGAACAAAGCGCAACAGCAGAAGAAACCTTGGCTTTTCAGAGAGTAGAAGGAAAATGCGTCCTCATCCTGACTGCCCTGAAGTGCATAGCAACTAAATTTGCTTTAAAGACAGAGAATTTCAGGGATGTTCGCAATGCAATACTTGCATGCTAATAATGGCATACTGCACAGTGTATACTATGTATTGCCTGCTGTTTATTAAATATATAGTATGTTACAGTGGGTACGGAAAGTATTCGGAACCCCTTAAATTTTTCACTCTTTGTTATATTGCAGCCATTTGCTAAAATCATTTAAGTTCATTTTTTTTTCCTCATTAATGTACACACAGCACCCTATATTGACAGAAAAACACAGAATTGTTGACATTTTTGCAGATTTATTAAAAAAGAAAAACTGAAATATCACATGGTCCTAAGTATTCAGACCCTTTGCTGTGACACTCATATATTTAACTCAGGTGTTGTCCATTTCTTCTGATCATCCTTGAGATGGTTCTATACCTTCATTTGAGTCCAGCTGTGTTTGATTATACTGATTGGACTTGATTAGGAAAGCCACACACCTGTCTATATAAGACCTTACAGCTCACAGTGCATGTCAGAGCAAATGAGAATCATGAGGTCAAAGGAACTGCCTGAAGAGCTCAGAGACAGAATTGTGGCAAGGCACAGATCTGGCCAAGGTTACAAAAACATTTCTGCTGCACTTAAGGTTCCTAAGAGCACAGTGGCCTCCATAATCCTTAAATGGAAGACGTTTGGGACGACCAGAACCCTTCCTAGAGCTGACCGTCCGGCCAAACTGAGCTATCGGGGGAGAAGAGCCTTGGTGAGAGAGGTAAAGAAGAACCCAAAGATCACTGTGGCTGAGCTCTAGAGATGCAGTCGGGAGATGGGAGAAAGTTGTAGAAAGTCAGCCATCACTGCAGCCCTCCACCAGTCGGGGCTTTATGGCAGAGTGGCCCGACGGAAGCCTCTCCTCAGTGCAAGACACACGAAAGCCCGCATGGAGTTTGCTAAAAATCACCTGAAGGACTCCAAGATGGTGAGAAATAAGATTCTCTGGTCTGATGTGACCAAGATAGAACTTTTTGGCCTTAATTCTAAGCGGTATGTGTGGAGAAAACCAGGCACTGCTCATCACCTGTCCAATACAGTCCCAACAGTGAAGCATGGTGGTGGCAGCATCATGCTGTGGGGGTGTTTTTCAGCTGCAGGGACAGGACGACTGGTTGCAATCGAGGGAAAGATGAATGCGGCCAAGTACAGGGATATCCTGGACGAAAACCTTCTCCAGAGTGCTCAGGACCTCAGACTGGGCCGACGGTTTACCTTCCAACAAGACAATGACCCTAAGCACACAGCTAAAATAACGAAGGAGTGGCTTCACAACAACTCTGTGACTGTTCTTGAATGGCCCAGCCAGAGCCCTGACTTAAACCCAATTGAGCATCTCTGGAGAGACCTAAAAATGGCTGTCCACCAACGTTTACCATCCAACCTGACAGAACTGGAGAGGATCTGCAAGGAGGAATGGCAGAGGATCCCCAAATCCAGGTGTGAAAAACTTGTTGCATCTTTCCCAAAAAGACTCATGGCTGTATTAGATCAAAAAGGTGCTTCTACTAAATACTGAGCAAAGGGTCTGAATACTTAGGACCATGTGATATTTCAGTTTTTCTTTTTTAATAAATCTGCAAAAATGTCAACAATTCTGTGTTTTTCTGTCAATATGGGGTGCTGTGTGTACATTAATGAGGAAAAAAAATGAACTTAAATGATTTTAGCAAATGGCTGCAATATAACAAAGAGTGAAAAATTTAAGGGGGTCTGAATACTTTCCGTACCCACTGTACATTGTTGCCACATGACCTGATCGAGTGACATGCTTAATTTAAATTGTTCTGTCACCTTGGAAATACTGTAGATATGGTTATTTTGCATTTAAAAGTCTTAACTTTTGGCAATCTGAACAAATAATACGGCAAGAAGATGTTAAAGGAGACTTATTAGAGTCTTGATTTTGTTTTTGGGCTCTACTAGAGCAGGTTCTCATGCTTGAATGTTCAAAAAACATTATTTTTCACATATTTTCCATTGTTGCAGCTCCTCTCTTCCCACTCTGTCAGTAATGCTCCGGGGTGCGTTTCCCATACAACGACGTAACTCGCTGCTTAACTATATAGTACAATGCAACGTTGAAGAAATCAACTAGCTAGTCACGACTGTTTCCCGAAACCATGTTATCAAATGTTGGTTAATGATGTAATGCAGGTGGTGGAGTAATAACTTCTTTTAATTTATCCATTTGAGATTTTTTTTCTATAAATTACAGACATGTCATCTGAGGACTAATTCTTGTTTTTCTCAGTTATTTTTCCTTATTTCCAGATTCATTAATTGGCTCTAAAAATCATTGCACTCTAAAAAATTGGGGCTTTGAATCTCTTGACAAACTAAAAGACGTAAATGATATTTGTATGTTAGCGTAATGTCAGCTTGCTTATTTTGCCCAAGATAAGGATTTATTAAAGGATTAGTTCACTTTCATATGAAAATTACTCCAAGCTTTACTCACCCTCAAGCCATCCTAGATATGTATGACTTTCTTCTTTCTGATGAACGCAATCTGAGAAATATTAATACACATCCAAGCTTTATAATGGCAGTAAGTGTTACCAAACCAGTATGAGCTGAAGAAAGTGTCTCCATCCACATCCATCCATCATAAACGTACTCCACACGGCTCCAGGGGCTTAATAAAGGCTTTCTGAAGTGATGCGTTTGTGTAAAAAAATAAATAAATCCATATTTAACAAGCTATGAAGTAAAATATCTAGCTTCCACCAGACTGCCTTCCATATTCAAGTTACAAAGTATAAAATGGCATTGTGACAGTTACACTTTTTCCGAAAGTTGAGTAGGGAAGGTGTAGGATGTAGCGGAAGCTTTTTAAACTGCTAAAGTTTTACACTTTCTTTGTAACTTGAATACGGGAAGTGGTCTGGCGGAAGCTAGATATTTTACTTCATAACTTGTTAAATATGGTTATTTTTTTACACAAACGCATCGCTTCGTTTTAGTAGGCCTTTATTAACTTCTACAGAGCCATGTGGAGTATACGTTTATGATGGATGGAGACACTTTCTTCAGCTCATACTCGTTGGTCCCGCTCACTGACATTATAAAGCTTGGATGCGTCAGGATATTTATTAATATTTCTCCAATTGTGTTAATCAGTAAGAAGAAAGTCATATACACCTAGGATGGCTTGAGGGTGAGTAAAGGTAAGTAAAGCTTGGGCTAATTTTCATTTGAAAGTGAACTAATCCTTTAAGTCCACATGTCATGCAAACAAGAAACTATGCTTCTAACCACAGATCGAGAGATGTCGTTCCAACCACACAACTTTGAGAATTAACATGGGAACTATGGTTTCAGGAAACACCGACTCGTTGAACTATGCTGATAACGAGCCACCATAGTTGGCTAATAATGCTTTCGGAAAACTTACCCCTGTTTAGTTCCTGCCTCTATGAAGTCCCTTCTTCTGAAAAGCGCAATTTACTCTGATTTGTCGATGTGTGTTTGGGAAATTATATAAATAAGGAATATGTTCGTTCCCGGAAGAAAACTCAAAGCTACAATGGAGGCATTTCAGGGAGTTCAGAAACAGTGACACTGATATAGAGAATAACTCGGTGCTTTGTAACTTTTTTCATGCTCAAACAGCAAAATTACACACTAAAGAAAGCTGAACATGGAAAAAAGCAGAATAGGATTCCTTTAAAAAACCCTGCTGTAAAATTGTGAAGGTCACGTTAAGTGCATGTACAGAATTAGTGTACAGAATAAATTATCAACTTTTCAATTTATAAACAGCCAGAGACATTATCTTTGATTCATCTTATTTAGTTTAATGTAATGCAAAGTGTGTCTTGAGCCCAAAATCTCAATCAGCATTCGTCTTTGCTGGCATGTGTTTTGTTTTTTTTACTACTCGATTGGCAAGTAAATATAGAAAAGTAATTTTAAATGATGTTTTGTTGCATTTAAATATATATTTACTGTATATTTGTCCATTTGAAAAGCACTTTGTACATTTACATTTTTTTAAGTGCTGTGTTTGAAATAGCATACTAATATACTTCTCAGTACTCTATATAGTACATATTTTCTGTATGCATTGACACTGAGTACAATATATAACTCATAATGTAAAATGCTCAGCTTAACCCTCCATTTCTAATGTGATTTAGATCAAGTGGAAACTTCGAATTTTGTGCACAGTATACATACTGCAGAAATCATTCTCGCTCATGTATGCATACACACATGCACAGAAGCCCTTTTTTTAAAAAGAATGATTAATAATGAAAATAATGAAAGATGATTAAGCAATTACTCTGATTTAAATCAGTCCGTGCCCTTGTGCGCCGCAAGTCGAGAAAACTTAATTTAGCAATGTCATTGCTGGTCACTTCAGCAGATAATGCAAAGCAGCTTTATGCAATTTGTGTACGATACCATGACGTGCATGACAATGCAGCCCACGCTTCTTTTCATTACTCTAAGCAATTTGGGGCGCCTCCGCCGTGGCTCCCTCTCAAATTAAAAAAGCCCAGCGCTTGGCCATCACATGCCGCTCTGCTTAAAATCCACCGTCTCCTTTTGTCTTCCTACCTTACTCTCTCCAATCACACTTGGCAAGCTGTCGGTTCACTAGCTTCACGTGCACGTTAAACACCAAGACCTTCCGGGTGCTTCTTAACTCTTGACTGCACTTGTATCTCATATATTAAACCTCGAAGGCAGGATGACCAAATATTGGCTGGCAGATATTAAGGACAGTGGCGGTTATGACAGGGATTATGAGAAGACGGCGATGCCGCGCTGGCATTTGGCAGCGTTGACGTGGCCAGCGACGGAGCCACGCCGGGAGAGAGAGGCCTCTGTTCCGATAGCACGCTAATCTCTATTTGCAGAGGAAATTGGAGCGTATTTTGCACACTGAATAGATAAGAACAAGAATGGTGTTTGAAAACTAAAAAGGAATTTGTTTTTGCCACCTGCAAACAGCCTGAGCAAATTCACATTTCCTCTGATGTCCTGCTCGGTTCGTATCACGGTATGATTTCTGTGTGTAGTTTTATTTGTGCATATGAAAACGCACGTGTATGTGTTTGTACACAAGTGACAGCGTGTGTATGTGTGTGTTCCCATTGTCTGCCAAATGCATAAAAATTTAAACAATTATGATAGATAAATTCTCATTTACCATAAATAAACTCGCAGTTGTGAGATATAAAGACACAGTGTGAGATATTATGTGATAATTATGAGAAATAAATTGGCAGATGTGAGATATAAAGTTACAGCTATAAGAAATAGTCACAATTGTGAGATATGAAATCTTATAGCTGACACATACAATGATACAGTAAATCACCTGAAATGTATTAAGTTTGCTTATGATCGTCACATCGAACATCGTTGCACCGAAGGCACCTATTGTATCTGTTGGCGTTCTTATTATTCTGTTCTGGGAGTCTATGGAAGCCCATAGAACCGTGAAATTTGGCACACTGATAGAGGCCTGTCCCAACATTAACTACAGCAAATTTGGAGTCTCTAGATCAAACTCTCTAGCACCACCACTTGTCCAAAATTTCACTCATGTTTACGCTAATAACTTTTGAACCATAAGGGTTAGAAACAAAATTCTTTTTTTCCTCTGATTCCTTAACTCAATATTCGATTCGATTGCACTTCCATTTTCTGTCATGAAACTTTTCCCGCAAAAAAAAAAAAAAAAAACCCTACTTTTTCTAACTCCTCCTAGACGGTTGCTCCAATTTTCATGAAAATCAAATCAGATCATCTTCAGACTATGCTGGCAAAAAGTTATCAAGTGTTGAAATCAAATATTCATATGCTCATAACTTTTGATGTGGCTGACTTATTTTCATGGGATTCCTGAATCTTTGCTGAGTCCAACGATACCTAACATGCTTCGTTTCGCCTTATGCTTTGTGCAACGTTGCGATTAAGCATTAAAACAACGTTCGCAAATATCTTCGAAACCATTAGTCTGATTAAGACGAAACCACCATAGGAAATTCGAAAAAATAGGTCATTAGCTATACATTAATGCCAAAATTTTGATAGTGGCAAAAAAATACAGTCAAAGTCATGCATGGGTCATTTTTTATGTACTCATACATATAGGTACATACATAACTCCTAAACAAAATGAGATATTTTCACCAAATTTGGTACACTTATTTATGGGCACACTCTGAGGACACAAAAGTTGGTGGGATTGTGCCTGTTGGTGGAGCAATAACTGAAAAAAATATGAAATTGCCACTAACTACAATGAAGTATATAAATAAATGAAATAAAATGCTCTAAAATTATGCAATAAATGCAATAAAAATAAAATGCTATATTTTACTGATGATTTTACTTCTTGCTTGCTTCTTTGTGCTTGGCCCCTTAATGGCTGCTTGCAGCTATATTTTTAAATAATAAACGATAATCGAAATAACGCTGAAGCAAAATAAAATATAAAAATATTAAATGAAAAAGTTCTGCCTTGGCAACTAACTGAAATAAAACAAGTTCTAAAATGACTTAAGCTAAAGAGAAATAACTAATAAAAGTGACAAAAGCACAAAATTGCTAAAAATTAAAATGTGAATGAAAACTGAAAATATAAAAATAAAAGCAATGGAAGCACACTAATCTCTATTTGCAGAGGAAATTTGCACAACATGATAGATAAGAACAAGAATGGCGTTCGTTTGAAAACTAAAAAGGAATTGGTGCCACCTGCAAGCAGCCTGAGCAAATTCACATTTCCTCTGATGTCCTGTTCGGTTCATATCCCAGTATGATTTCTGTGTGTAGTTTTATTTGTGCATATGAAAACGCACGTGTATGTGTTTGTACACAAGTGACAGCATTCGTGCGCGAGTGAGTGTGTGTGTGTTCCCATTGCAGTGGCGGTCCCTTCATTTCACGCTCTGCCGCTTCCGTGCGAATCCTCTTCCCCGGGCTCATTATCAGGTCTGTTCGAAGAGTGCACGGCCAGGCGGCGCGCGGGGCAGAACCCAATCATTATTCAAGCCCGCTGACGGTCAGCGCTGACGGCTCCATGCTGCCGTTTTGCGGTCTTATTATTCTCTCCTCACAAATAACTAAGCAAAACCACAAAAACAAATCCTGCCTGACCAGGATCAATGAGGTACTCAGTAGCCGCCATGCCACCCGGGGGACTCGGGGCTCGAGTGGACCTTCTGTTGTTGGAATAACTGCTGTATGCTCACTGTCTCTCCTCTGGTTTTCTTTGGCAGGGCCCACCGGTACTCAGGCGGCCGAGTTCGGACACTTGCCCGACAACATTACTGTGCTGGAAGGAGAAAGCGTCGTTTTGAGGTGACTTCACATCACACCTGCATCCTTGTGTGTTATATGATTTAAAAACACTTTCTAGGGCTACATGATTCATCAAAAAAAACAAAAAAAAAACTGTGTGTGTTTATCAGTTCAGGAACACCCATTGACCACCAGTCATTTTACCAGGTTTGTATTAAGTAATAATTAGGGGTGGACGATATGACCAAAATCTTATATCACGATATGAATAATTTTATTTCATGATAACAATATATATCACAATGTAGATATTTTTGCTTTAAAGGTCTTTATGAGATCAAAATTTGATACCATTGACATTTATAATTCTCTTCTCCAGTTTCAGTACCACAAAAAAAACTAATACTAGCCTAACTTGCATATATAAAAAGTAAAAACTCTCAAGCTTAGTAAACAGTCAGTGATAAAATCATAAAAAAGAAACTAATTACTAATCGTTATATGCACATTTATTCCTATTAAAGTTACAAAAGTGATTCAGTCGAGAGCAGTGAGTGATTTTATCTTTGTCTTTTGTTGTGTGGTTAACATTAATGACAGCAGGTTTATTAGGCTGTTGTCACTTTAAGAGCGAACGCACTGATCAAATATACTGACTGTGTTTACAAGGATACTCGCAAATATGGGCATTTTGTATGCCCAAATATGTTCATTTAACCGTTCAAGCCCAATAAGGCGGCAAAAATAACTAATTTCAGTACTCACATGCTGTATGAGCAGCTGCTTTATGTGAGCGTGTTTTAGGTGTTCTCTCAAACAGTGCTTGTTTTTTAGACAGTGATTGTTTAAAATCACTTAAAATACATTTAAATGATGAGCTTTCGTGACGGTAATGTCACATGAACGTAACCGCGATAGATATGATTGTTCGAAATCTCTACCAATTGA